>OX578142.1:36977513-37547513 GCA_951213105.1 Amaurobius ferox
AAAATGTCTTTTTCAATAATGAGAAAAGGAAATTTTGATAATAAAAATTCCGTATTTAAATAACGATGTATATTTTACGCGAAATAATTCATCAGGAGTTGTGACTTGAATAAGGGGGGAGGAGGGATTAATGCTAACAATGGCCCAAGTCCATGAGACACAGCATAAGATATTTTTCTAGAACATATCTTAATGCCTTTGGGGATAGAAGAATCTGGAAACATTTCTTTGAAAACACTGTTAATGTTGTCACATGATAGGTATGAATAATTATTCAGTGCTACATGGATAACCCAAATAATTTCCGATCGACAAATTCTTTCTTCTTCATTAATACTCCACAGAAGCCTTGGTTGATTAGATGGGCTGCTCTGGTTTGCATCAAAACACACACTTTTACGACCATCGCTATTTACTTTTTCTTTCAACCGGCACTGTGTATGATCTTTGTTTTGAGTATCCAAAGTCTTATGTTTTGCAGTGCTCGCATGTTGCAGAAGTTGAATTTTCCCACTGTTGCCGATTGCGAAAGCCTTTTTGCATAACACACAATATGCAGAAAAATCATCATTTCCTTTCGTACACCAATCACTGATAACAGCTCCATTTTTATTGACAACTTTCAACCAATCATTACGAAATTTCGTTTGTCGATTCGGCATGGCACACAATCAAAATCCCCACTCCTTTTTGAAAACCTACGTTTTCGAACCAAAACAAAATTCTAAATTTTGGAAAAAAAAAAGCAGGAATGTTTTTAATTTAAATTGCTTTTAAGTACAACAAAACTGCTTCTACACGTTTGTATTTAATTTTACTATTAACACTGAAAATTAGTAACTATAGATAGTTCCTCTGGAAACTATTGATTGCTACAATTACCGATATTTCTCCGCCCCTAATCTACAGTACCGGCAGTACCGCTACCGTTCCCACATTTTCCGTCCAGCCGACGGGCGTCATATTTAGAGTAGTATTACGTCACGTGCAATTGGAAACCAATTGCAGACGTTCAACATCCTGTAGTTCCATGTTTTTGAAATTCTGGGAAGATTTATCAGATAGACTGAAAACAAAATGATAGAAATAAGGATTTTATTGCTTGTAATTTGGAAATATAGGATTTATGTCCAAAATATAGGACAAAATAGGACGTTTTCTATGAAATTCTTTAAATATAGGAATTATAGGAAATATAGTCGATATTAACTAACAGCACAACAGTTAGTTCAATATTACCTAACTACACTATAAATCACTATTTTTAGTAAAAATAATGGCAAAAGTTAAGTTAATCAATTAAAACATATTATTTAATCTAAAAAATAGAGCAAAAGAAATTTCTAAGAAAAAATATACACATTAATAATTTAGAATGTGTGAACGAAACGAAATGATAAAATTTCATTTTACCATTTCGTTTAAATATTTGAATTAACATTTGTTATTTCATTAATTTTGGTTTAAGGGAAAGCAGTTTTCTTTATCATGTAGATGGACATTATTTCTGCTTGGGTATAAAGCTTTTCTGTTCAAGACCTTTAGTTGCATGATCGATTGTTTGCATAAGATTATCAATGGGTATTTTTTCTTCTCCACACTTATCGCCGCTACTTCGATCTTTTTTTATTATTTAATATCATATCGCGAATTTTGCCATCATTCAATTTATTTGCGATTGGTGCATTCCGGCCATCCATTAAGCTGCTCTATGTCTTAGGATGAGTCGGTCGGCCTGAGCTTTCGACGACTGGTGCATCATCATCACAGTGCAGAACTTCCGTTATACCGGCATTGTAGAGATTTAATGAAGTGCCGAGATTTAATAAAGATCGAAGATTAGCACTTTTGACGATATATTTAAAGGTGTAAATGTGCTTAAACCGTTTTCACTATTAACGAACAAAAAACAAAAAATAAGAACTTAAAAGTTTTATTTATTCTCTAGCATCTATATAATGTTATGTTTAAAAAGGCTGATGACTTTGAAAAAAGTAAAAACTTTATTAGTAATAGTCAAATATGTAAAAAATATAGCAGTAGATATAAATATCTTTTCCAAAAAAGAAAAATATCTCTCCTCTCAATGATTTTTCTAAATTACGATGAGTCATTACTAGGCTGCAGTTGCATCGGGACGTGGTGGGGCAGGGAAAGCGAAGAAAGGAATTTGCTTAGCTCCTAATCGTAAACGCTGTTAATGACCTTGTTGCTCGGTTCTGTGCGATACGATATTATTTAGTTATTTATTTGCTATTTATAGTATGTAAATATGGCTTTCTAAACAAAAAAGGCAAAATATACAGCCGATTTCAAGCTGACACGTTGGACGAGAATGAAAAAATCATCAGATATCGGGACTGGGAGGAGATTCTAAAGACAAAACAGAATACATTGAAGAATGGAATTCGTACTACGAAGTGAACAAAATAAATTTCCGTGAGCGTTAATGTGAATTCTCGGGATTTAAAAATTTAATTGAACAATCTGTGATAAAATGTTACGATAACATTTTAAAGTGTTTAATATTAAAGATTACATTGTTTCAGAAAAATGTCTTTTTCAATAATGAGAAAAGGAAATTTTAATAATAAAAATTCCGTATTTAAATAACGATGTATATTTTACGTGAAATAATTCATTGGGAGTTGTGACTTGAATAAGGGGGAAGAGAGATTCACTCTAACAACGTAATTCACGTTCTAACCATGAGCCGATCTACGGCCATCCATCTAAACTTACGTTTCATTTCCGGGTTCAGAAAGTCGACTGGAAAATACGGTAAAATAAATAATCCTACGTATAAAATAAATAATCTTACCCTGTTGTTTTAAGTCCGAGACTTCGTCAGTCCGGGGAAAAAAAACCCCGAAAATTTGGAAAACGTCTGGATTTTGGATGTCCGGATTTTCGAGGTTGTACTGCATTTTAAAAAACATTGATGGAATTCCAACATCAAAATCATTTTCAATTAAATCCTATTATTTGGATGAAAATGGCTGTTTTGGACGAAAAATTGACCCTAGCAAAAAGTTCCATTGCAGTATATTTATGGGGTTTTAACGTGTTACATTTATTAATTAGTAATTTATAAAAGACAGTTTAGCAATATTGCGGAATTTTTTTATTTACACACGATCGCCGGCATATTTCGTTTTATTTTTAAATATTTTCCATTTTTTCAATCTGTTTCCATCCACTAATATTTTTATATTTTTTGTGCTTTTTATGCTTTGATATTATATTTTAAACATATTGTTGATGAAATTGAGATATATGTTTAGGATAAAGAAATTAAATTTTTTTTATTTATTCAGGCATTTAGAATTATATAGCTTATTAGAAATACATTTGAAGAGCATAAATTAGAATTTGATATATTCGCACCCATAGATGAATCTCTCATTTCAATTAAAAATGAACATTCTTCTCATCTTAATTTTATTAAAAGTAATTTAAAAAATTTTGAAACATATGAACAAAGGTGCTTCTACTAAAATATTAGATGAATATGGTGAGAGCCCACTTAGTTGAAATGTTCGATAAAAATACTTCTAATAACTACCCTGAATAATCAACTTTTTTCAGACATTTTTTTCTTTCAAAAATTTTCTTGATCACTAAATTTGATACTATAATGCATTTTAGTTAACCAAGAATATCTTTTCATATGGATTGTAAAAAATCTTTATTTAATGCATGTTTTTAAAATGAATTATAATTTTCTATAACATTTTAAGTTTCAGAAAAAGTGTTCCGGATTATGTAAAAACCCCTTATCCAGAATGCCTGAAGTCCCAAGCAGTCCGGATAATAGATCCTGTACTGTACTAACACTGAACTCTATAGGAGTACTGGACAGGAGGCAATAGAGATAGAGATAAAAAAACATAGATGGAAATGGACTGGACATGTCTTGAGAATGCCGCAGCATAACATCCCTGCTGTGGCACTTACTTGGGGGCCTGAAGGAAAAATATCTCGAGGTCGACCCAAGCATACTTGGAAGAGACTGGTGGAGCAGGACAGAAATTTGATGGGATGGGCGAGCTGGTCAGAAGCAAGGACTGCGGCACAGGATCGACCAGGGTGGCGACGCAAGCTGAAGGCCTTATATGCCACTAGGCACGATGAGTTATGATGATGATGATGATTGCATTGGATATGAATAACCATTGTGGTACAGAAGTTAAAACATAGAGTTCAGTATTCAGCCTCATCACCATACTATTTTATTTACTTATTTGATTTGCATTTTTTGCTGTAAAATTTGCTTTAAATTAGCCAAATTAAAAGTGGAAAAGTAAAAACCAAAGCAATTCCTATATCCTCTGCAGAAAAAAAATAAATAAAGAGAGATTGAAAAATCATGAATGATGTGTTCTCTCATCTGTTCCAATTTATTGCAAGTATCTTTTTCATTACAAAAATTTTGTTCCAAATTCTTTTTTTGGTGTCAATTTGGGCTAAAAAGTTTAGAAAATTTGAAATCATTAAGAATTTTTGCTGTAAAACCAATATTTCCAAATATAATTATTCAGACTTCGCCTCCCTGATTCTCCTCATTTGCGAAAACTCTGTTTTCACTAAATGTTTACGTTGAGTCATAGTCAATCAAAACAAAACAGAGTGGGAGCGACAGTTGGCAATTATAATGGTTGTGATTTCATTTCGCATTTGTGGCAACGATGGGATTAAGGTAAGTGTGAGGTTAATATATTTTATTTATCCTAATATAAAACTTATTTCCCAGTTATTATTTTCACTTTTTCATAAAAAGAATATAGTATAGAGAAAATATTGTTTTTACAAAACTTTTTAATTTCAAGGCCAATATATGTTTCAGGGTCTTCCTGAACACGACTATTTTTAATGTGATGTACATTAGTAGTTTATTTCTTGTATGTACGATAGCTGCCACAAATATTAATGGATTTCCACAAAACTTTATATTTAGCTTTGCTAACAAAAAATCTATAACTTGATAGAATTTTTTTAAAATTTGGGTGAAAACTTCAAAATTCAGTCGAAATCTTATATTTCCTTAACATGGCAGCATAAGACAAAATTTAACATAATTGTGCATAATAAGGTTTATTTATAGCTTAATGATAATGAAACTTCTTGTTTCAATCATTGTGAAAATAGCTGCAATGCAATTTTTATGTTCATGGCATCATTAACCACGGAGGGGGGAGGAGTTATCTCCCTGAAATACTGGTAAAAGTGTGATCCTTGGATTGCTCAACAGATTGAGCATCAACTAACAAAATGGCAAGTTTGCAGATAGGTGGCTTGTAGTTTGCATCCATGCTAAAACAGTAGTTCTTTTCTTTAAAAACATTCCTAAAATACTTCGGTGTATAATAACTGTTTTTTTTTTTATCAAATAGTATAGCATACCCTGCAGTGTGCTACAGTATGTTTAGTCAATTGCATAAATTGCAACTTTTTATTGGGATTAACTAGGAGATACAGGCTTGCAACTAGTGCCGCTGACAAAATTTTTAGGCCCCTAAAACTCCCTTCTTTACAAGTTATTAAATACTGATCTTTTTTCGTAAAATGTTTATATGGCCCAGTATGAAAAACATCCTTTAGCCTACATGTCAGTAGCCCTACTTGTGAAGCTCGCTCTTGGTTTATTCATCAGTTGACATACATGGCCTTTGTGTTCCATTTTATACCTCCTCAGCAATTTTTTATTGAACCATTGCGTAACCACTGTGGCAGACAATTTTGTTAAAGGTTACCAGAAATGTTTCCCACTACAAATGTACAGAGATTGTGTTTGAAATGAAATGAGAGACGGGTGGCTTAGAAGAGCACAGCACATCGACCAGAGGTTTATTGTACTACCCCAGACAGAACAGATCCCTACGAAAAGAGACCAGTAGCCGATGCAAAGATGAGCAGGCACTTGACAGGAATGTCATTCAGCTCCCAGGGTTCAATCACATGTCGACCAATGTGTTCAAATCTGTGAGCAGAGTAAACCTCACATTCACAAAGAATGTGAGCGGCAGCTTCTTCGCTATATTTGCAGCCCCTGCAAAGTGAATCTTTGGTGACACCCATAATGTTAAGGTGTCTCTTGAGGGTGCAGTGCCCAGTAAGGAGCCCAACAGCCCTCCTGATGCCAGTTCTGCTGAGCTTGAAAAGTTCCTTTTGATGTGTACTAGGGCAATTCCAGTTGAGAATTTTCGCTTGCCTTTGACCCTTAGAATGACACCAGTTCTTGCATTGAAGCTTTCTGAAGATAACAATTCATAAACAATTCTTCTAATAAGGTCATTTGGGATGCCCAAGGCCAGTTCAGGACCAACAAAAGGAGTGCTTGAGCCTTTTCTAGCTCATTCATCAGCCAACTCATTACCTAGAATACCCAAATGTCCAGGCACCCAGTAAAAAATGACTTTGTTATTGCTAGCAATATCACAGAGTGCATTATAGCGCTCCCATACAAGGGAAGATGTCATAGTGGACTTCCCAAGAGCCATAAGAGCAGCCTGACTGTCGAAACAGATAAATATTTGGTTGCTCTTATACTTCCTGTCATAGCAAATTCTACAACACATAAGAATGGCAAAGACCTCGGCCTGATAGACAGTAGCATAACTGCCAAACGGATAAGACAGCTCTGTGCCATCATCCAGGCAGCACACACCAGCACCAGTACTTGTGCCAATCTTCGAGCCATCCGTATACCATACAATACAGTTCTGTTTATTGTAGGTAGGAGTCCTCTTTCAGTCATCCCGCAAGGGCACCTGAATTTCATAAGGCTTGTCAAACATGTATTTGACATGAATGCCATCAGGTGGCATACAGAAATAAGGATGACTAGCAACATTACTGTTGGAGATTGTGTTTAAGATTATTAAATGATGTTTACTACAATTCAGTAGCATGAATATAACTAGCAATGCCCAAATGCATGTCCTTAGAAGTACTATAGATAGAAAAGTTTTGATTAAGATATGATTTTTTAATTCATGTGTTTATATTCTCTTTTATGCATGATTATAATCCAAAATTTTGTATTTTACACAATTGTTTTTCATTACCTATGAAGCAATTGTTTCACTCTGTGTAGATTAATGTAAATTATTTATTATTTCATAATCATTCTTTTGTTCTGATTTTCAGAAAAGTGTATAAAACATTTATTAATTAACATGTGTATCATAAATTTTTTCATTTTTTAATATTTACAAAGGTGGTTATTTATAAACTATGGCTGAAATAAGTTTTATACAGCAATTATTATCATGTTATACATTATAATAGCAATCTAATCAATATCGGTATTGGATCATATTAGTTCTTTGGTAATCTGATAGTATCAGTTATTACGAATTGATTCTTTTTGGTTTAGTGTTTTCCAGCTGAATTTTCTAGCTAATATTTCCCATAGCCTAAATTCGATATGATTCTGCAATACATATGCTTTCACATAGGTGAAGATTTGTAGAAAAAGTTGGGGAGGGACACAGTTAGTACAGTATTTAGCATAGATATCCCAGTAAATACATGGATAGAGAGGCCAGCAAAAAGGGTCCAAAGTTGTTTCTTAGGTGGGCTGGTCTCTAAACTCTTACTTCCACAAAGTAATTAAGAAAGGGTATGGGCACATAGATATGCGCACAGTTGGTCGATGACAAATTCCATTATCGCAGAAAAAGAAGACGTGAGTCATAAAGTGATAAGTAGAATGTAAAAAAAAAGTCATCAATCAGAGAAGATTTTTGCTAAGTTCTCATCAAAACCAACTCAGAGTGAGATGTTACACTCAGATTTCTAGTATTATGAAAGATAGACTCTTATCTATTCTTTACAATATCTACGGTATTTAGGAAGGAGGGTAACAGGTTCGAGATCTTTCCTCTCCATGAATTTTTTTTCACTCTTTATGACAATTAGCATATTGTAAGTAAGGGTGGTGATGGGGGGGTGGGGAGGTTACAGCAGTTCCTTTTAAACCTAAAACCTGGATAATTCCAACTTAGCATAAAATGATATGTTTGAATATGTACCATGGTAAGTATGTGCAACCTAAGCAAAACATTGATTTACATTGAAAAGAAAAATTCCGCTGAAGGCCACTAGAACTGATATCTATTTCTAGTTATATGCAAATCACAGTACAGGTAGAAGAGAGAGTCATATGCAAATGATTAAAAGAACAAACAAAGATGTGCAAAGGAAATCTGTTTATTCAGTAAAGAATGTAGCCTCCACCAGCAGCTATACTGACCGCTAAATGAGAAGGCATACTATCGATGAGGCTATTAATGGTTACCTGAGGTAATCCTTGCCAAGCATTGTCCACTGCAGCAAGTAGTTTGTCTATAGTATGTACCGGTGGTTTCCAGTGCACCTGACATCCGATGAGGACCCACACGTGTTCAATAGGTGAGAGATCCGGCGAGGCTGTCAGCCAGGAAAGGATGTGAATTCTGTTCAGGCTGTTGAAAGTTGGCCGTGTGGTGTGGCACTGTCTTGCTGGAACACCATGCTGGGGACGGCCTGCACCAATGGCCGAACCACAGACATCACAAGTTGTGTGACGTACAGGTCTGGTGCCAGATTACCTTCAATGTGAATTAGAGCTGTCTACTGATCGAAAATGATACCACCCCAAACTATGATGCCCGGTGTAATACCGGTGTGAAGCTCGGTGATTGGGCTAGCAAGTGGTGTTTCCATATGGGCTAGCAAGTGGTGTTCCCTAGCAAGTCACCACACCCTTCCACAGGCGCAGAAATGAGATTCATCCGTAAACAATACCCAATGCTACTCATTGGTCCAGTTGCGACCACGCCAGATGTGCATCCTTGTGTTGAGCGTTTAATGGCACCTCAGTGGCAGGCCGCCGTTCACGCAACTGTACTTCATGCAGCATGTTGCGAATAGTTTTGGTGCAGGTGAACTGTTCTTGGTGGTAGGCTGTTTCGGATGTCACTTGCCGTTGTGAATGGGTCTCGATGAGCTGTTTGGCGAATTTGCCAGTTTGTGGCTATGTCATGAGCCTGTTCGATTCACTCCCTTGTGGGCGTGTTCTGTGATGTTTCTGCATCCATCGTATCACATATCGTTGGATGGTACTCACGTCGTGCCCAACACACATGGCAATTACACACATCGACAAACCTACGTCAAGCAGCTCCAGGATATGGTCTCGTTTCCCAGCAGTTATCTGCTGGTATACAGCTTGCTGATGTCTTCGAGGCATCGTTTCTTCACTTTTCAAAAAATTCAGCTGCTGCAAATTGTCGCTGATAACATTTACGGGACGTCTGCTGGTCTTTATCACACGAAACCGTGCGTTATACGACTCTATACATAAGAAAATTTAATCATTTGCATATGACTCTCTCTTCTACTGGTACTGTGATTTGCATATGGCTATGCTCATTCCTTCATGGTGTTGCAATTTCACTTTGATGAGTGTAGATAAATATCACAGTTTTGTTGTAATGGAAAATTGATCATACAAGGGTCATTCTAAAAGTAAAGAACGTTTGTTTCTCTAGATATTTTTATTTAAGATAATGAAACAAAACTTATTTTACAACACATATGATACCTTAGCTATTTTTCTACGTAGTCGCCATACAAATTTAAACATTTGTCATAGCGTATCACCAGCTTTTCTATACCTTCTGCATACTCAGTTACAGCCAAGATGTTGAACCAGTCATTAATGCCCTTTTTCAGTTCGCTGTCATTTCCATAGTGATATCTGGCCAAAAAATCCTTTAATTTGGGGAAAAGGTGGTAATCACTCGGAGCCAAGTTTGGGTTATAAGAAGGATGTTCAAAAACTTCCCACTTAAACTGCTGAGGCAAGTTGTTCGTCAATGCAGCAGCATGTTGAATTTTTTCCCCAATCCTTGATTTGAGTTCGTCAGTCACAACTGAAAATCGGCCCGAGCGTTCTTCATCATGAATATTTGTTCGCCTGCCATTAAACATGATGCACCATTTTTGAACTGAAACTTCATTCATCACACTACCATAAACCTCGGTTATCTGTCTGTAAATTTCAATAGGGCGAACATTTTTGAAAGCGCATTACACTACGAACCTCACACTCGGCAGGATCTTTAATTTTGTCATACTATAAATAGTAAATGACCATTGCATCTCACTGTTAGCGTCAGACTGGCGCGAAGGAATGGGAAGATCCATGACGTGGCGGAGGGGGGGGGGGGGGAGAACTACATGGCTGATCAGATCAAAACGTTCTTTACCTTTAGAATGCCCCTCATACATAGGAAGAGAAAACGATATATGAGATTAAGAATATTTTATAGCACTCTACTTTGGGACTAGGAAAGATAATCTTACTATTAGCACGTGGAAATCCATTTATGTATGTATGCCCTCCTTATTCTGAAGCTACTTATTGGCCTAGCACCTTGCGATGTTTTTAAAATGTAGTATTCGATCCAGGAAGTTGCAGAATACTTTTGGAAATTCAAATGATTCAATAAGTTTTTAAATATTTATGAAAAACCTCTAACAAGGGGGGTGGGGTGTGAAATCAACCTGTTCCTAAAAACTTATCTGCTTTCTCAATTTCTAATCTATGATCTCGATTTTTTTTTAAACAGGAGTTAAAGGTGTTGCAAAGAGAGCTGAGGAGTCAAAATTCACTAAAAAAGTCGATAGTTCTTTTTCCCACACATTTTTAAAAGACAGACAAATTTAATCTCTGGAAAAAAGCGACACAAAGACCTATTTTAAAAATCTAACTCACACCTCAAATTTAAATCTGAAATTTCATTATTTTTTAAACTGAAGCTAAAAGTTTGAGCTTTATTGTGTGTCGAAAAAGGTAAACAAATAGACAGTTCTTTTGTTACAGAATTTTTATTTTTGGAATAATGAAAAAAAAGTCTTCAAAGAAGCTAGATACCCATCTAATAAGATACCCTCAAATAAGATGATAGACATTCACCTAATATAATTTTCATGATAGAATCTCTATTCTTTGTCAAACTACAGCCAAATATATTTTGAAGGGCTTCATGCCAAAAATTTTGGAAAATTGCATATGAATTTTATTTTTTAAAGCACTTATCTTCAAAATCTAACATTTCCTTCTTGCAAGCATTGTTGTCATTTCAAAAGAAGAAGTAATATTTATATAATTTAAATAATTAAAAATAAGTTTACTATCTTTGAGACTTTTGTTATCATTGAGTAAGGCTCCTATATTATAGGAACTCAATTTAGTGCATTCCCTATATGAGCAGTGCTGAATTGAGACTGTAGTACAAATTTTGCATATTATATGAGGCGATCAGTACAGAAGAGTATTGAAAATATAAAAACTGTGTTGTTTACGGAAAATAAAGCATTCATTTTAATTGAGCTATGATTGTTGAAATTGCAAGTAAATTTGTATCCAATGGACTCAATCGACATCACGCTAAATTTAGACCCACTTTTGTGGTTTTGTGCTTGTGCAAGAAGGGTTGGGAGAGGTTTTTTTAAAGTATTCATTTTTATCTATCTTAATGATACTTGCCCCGATTTTGATGCAACTTTCACGTTATATTTTCTACTCTACAATGAATTCACTCAACCTGCTCATGTTTAACTTTTCTTTAACTAAAATGAATGAAGTCTAAAACGGTGTGTAAGGACAGAAACCGTTGTATTTACTGTTTTTATCGAGGAGGATTTTGTTTTCTTGTTTTCACCAGCATCAGTATCTACTCTTTTCCTTTCAGTTTTTACAAAAATTTGCCCATTGCTCGGTTTTCGATACCATTGACTAGTCATATATGGGCAATATCCTATCTTTAAGATATAGTCAAATGTAGATACTTTCTCTTATAAGATACATTTATGCACTTCAATTGGAAGCAGTATTTTTTTTCACTTCAATCGGAAGCAGTATTTTTTCAGGACTGTTTGGCTGGGGGGGGGGGGGGAGCGAATGAAATTTTAGGGGGGCAAGTTCTCTATTTACCCTACATTGTCACATAAGTAGAAACAAGGTTAATATAGAATGTCTCCAGGGGAGCTTCGCCCCCCTCTCCCCTGGCAGTATGCCTGAAAGAAACACTGATCGGAAGTCGCTGAATGTCAGTCTAAATTCCTAACCAAGTTAGAAACTAAAGATCGATCCAGATTTGTGAACCAGATCATTATTTCACAGGTGATCAATTGTATTCTCCAAGGAAAGCATGCCAAACTAAAGTATATGGTTACCACTATCCCTTTGATGTCCAGTAAAAAATCCCCATTCTAGTGTATCCAGATTAGTTTGTCAACAGTGTCATCCCCACTGGTACACATCGATGAGGGACTGGCCGTCCAAACAGTTACCTTAGACCTTTCTGGTAGGTCGGACGGTCTGGGTCTCAATATCGATGAGGGAAACCAGAACTAAGCAATAAGCTAAAGAAAATTGTAAATATAGCAGATGTGTTTTGAGACATTGACGGTAAAGACTTTGAGGTAGGGCTGTAGACAAGAACACATTTATTAATTTCCTAAGGCTAATAGGCTGGAATAGGTCCGAAAAAGTTTATTTCTTTCTTCCTATGCCTTTAAGTTAATATCAAATCATCTCATGAACTGAATTGCCACATTCAGAAGGTCATCCAGCAAGTGCTTTACTTGACATATTAAAAAAATTTAGCATTTATTAGTTTTGTAGGAAAAACACAAATTTTAAACTCCAAAAATTTGGGGGCGGGGAGGGAATGTCCCCCCATCTCCCTTGGTTTCTCCGCCAGTGTGCTTTCAGATACAAAATATATGCATTTTAGGAATGTACAAAAATAATGCTATCGCTTCTAAACAAAATTTTCGCCTAAAAAAAACAAAAAATGAATAAAATAATTTAGATGCTTTAAGGTAGGATAACTAAAAGATTAATGGGAAAGGAGTCTTTTAGCAGGGCTTCTCAGCAGCATCAGCCTTAATAATTATTGAAATGGTGACTTTTGCTTAGAAAAACCAAAAGTGACTTATTTAAAACCAAATTTTTTTGCACAATAAAATGAGTTTTGTAAACATACTGGTTTATTTAAACTATTCAAATGCTTTTAATTTAAAACTGCAATTATTTCATAATACTTGATGCAAATTAATAAAGTAAGATGCAAATGAATAATAGCATAAAAAATCTATAATGTATCATGCACAGTGACATCAAGTATGTGGATTTATGAAATGCTCATATACAGACATAGAAGTGTGAATCTTACTACAAAATGAATATTTTAAAAATATTAATCGATGCAAACAGATTGGAAAATATTTTCATTTTTAAATAAATAGCTGCAAAATAGTACCTCACTTCATTAATAATACGTTTGAAAAATAGTTTCTCCATATAAAATATGAAATAAATTAAGAAATTGTAGCTGATACAAACAGACTACAAAAATGGAAAATATTTTTCCAAAAAACGATATATGCTGAATTACATACAAATGCAGTTTTTGCGATGATTATTAATAAAATGAAGGGCTGCAAACTATTCCTTCATGTTTTTAATAATACATTTGAAACATAGTTTTCTGCATAAAGTATGAAATAATTTGAGAAATTGTAGTCAATGCAAACAGTTTGTAAAAGTGGAAGTACTCGAAAAAAATAAAAAAGGCAGAAAATTGCGAATCCATGGAAGAATCCAGTAAAACATAAAGGCAAAATTTTATTTGATCGAATTTGCGACTTGCACACATGGGGGGTGGGCAAGACATATTTAGAGTTTTCTCTAAAATATTTCACTAATTTATGAATATGTGTTATGTGACTATGGCATTTGAATGATGAGACTTGAAAAGAAGTTATTATAACAGAGACTGTATGTTCTCTCTTCCGCTATAGTAA
Source organism: Amaurobius ferox (assembly GCA_951213105.1). Classification (NCBI taxonomy): domain Eukaryota; kingdom Metazoa; phylum Arthropoda; class Arachnida; order Araneae; family Amaurobiidae; genus Amaurobius; species Amaurobius ferox. The sequence continues at coordinate 36,991,377 of OX578142.1, forward strand.
TGAAAACATCAGCTAATTAGCTAGTTTGAATTAGGTTACAGGAGTGGAGTCACCAGCCTTGCCACTTCCGTGTGACAAAATTGCGACTGATTGCAATTTGTGAATAGCTATGGATCCGAGCTCAATGACTGCAAAGTAATCAGCCTGCAAGTCAATCGACAGAGTCTACCGGCTTGAGTTAGAATGTGAAAAGTATGAAAATATCACAGACTACTCCAGAAAAAAAAATTTCATAAACCCATCTGTTAATTACAGTACAGGATCTATTATCCGGAATGCTTGGGACTTCAGGCATTCTGGATAAGGGGTTTTTCCGTAATTCGGAACACTTTTTCTAAAACTTACTGGAATGGTCTCAAATGTCATTATAGAAAATGATAATTCATTTTAAAAACATAAATGTATTAAAAAAAGCTTTTTTATAATCTATATGGGTTAACTAAAATGCAAATTATATGTAATTATAGTGTCAAATTTAGTGATTAAGCAAAATTTAAGAAAAAAATGTCTGAAAAAAGTTGATTATTCAGGGTAGTTATTAAAAGTCTCTTTTTTTTTTTTTAACATTTCAACTAAAGTGGGCCCTCACCATATTCATCTAATATTTTGGCAGAAGCACCTTTGTTCATATGTTTCAAAATATTTTAAAGTACTTTTAATAAAATTAAGATGAGAAGGATGTTCATTTTTAATTGAAATGAGATATTCAACTATGGGTGCAAATATATCAAATTCTAATTTATGCTCTTCAAATGTATTTCTAATAAGCCTTATAATTCTAAATGCCTGAATAAATTAAAAAAATTTAATTTCGTTATCCTAAACATATATCTCATTTTCACCAACAATATGTTTAAAAGATAATATCCAAGCATAAAAAGCACAAAAAATATAAAAATATTAGTGGATGGAAGCAGATTGAAAAAATGGAAAATATTTAAAAATAAAACGATATATACTGGCGATCGTGTTTAAATAAAAAAATTTCGCGATATTGCTAAACTGTCTTCTATAAATTACTAATTAATAAATGTAACACGTTAAAACCCCATAAATATACTGCAATGGAACTTTTTGCTAGGGTCAATTTTCGGTCCAAAATAGCCATTTTCATCCAAATAATAGGATTTAATTGAAAATGATTTTGATCTTGGAATTCCATCAACGTTTTTTAAAATATTGAAGATGTGTATATTTCTACGGAGATGAAAAAAAAAAAGGATTTTCCCGAGAAAATGACAAGTTTATTACTTAGGTTAAGTATTTAAAGAGATCAATCAGAAGGCCCTGAATGGCATTTTATAGCTGCTATACTTTTCTCTGCATTTCGGCAAAAGTTAACTCTCATTAATTTCGGGAATTCCTTACTTAAACGTACTTTCTATCCTCTCGTAAATGCGCTGATGACTCTATGTTTTTTCATCTTTTCTAATAAATGTTTATTAAATTGTGCAAAATAGTGTGAATTCTGCGCGGTACATCGCGTTTGAAGAGCGTAGGATTTCTTTAGCGATATCGAGATATTTCTAGTGAAAAAGTTGGGACTACTTTTACCGAAAAATCAAAGTCCCGGAACAAAGAGCAGAAAAAAAAATGTAACGAATTCGAAAAAATCGAAACCTTTGTGCCTAGTGTGCTCTGCCCTATACACCCAGAAAAAAATGAAACGCCATTAAAAAAGCACCTTGCCGCGACTTGTCCGTAACTAACTCCTGTATTATACTATACAGGAGTTAGTTACGGACAAGTCGCGGCTCCTATATACTATACAGGAGACTTATCCGAAACTAGTGAAGAATGGAATGACGCGTCTCGCCGCCAATGTGACGGTCTCGCCCATGCCGGATCGTCACCTCCGAGAGCTACTCTCGGGGGTAACGGCCGGCTGCAGACGCTTAGGAAATTTTTGGGGAAAACGGTGCTACTTCGGATGTTTTCCGGAAAAAAAGAATTGTGGAACTTCTCGGAAAAAACATGATCATTCGTTATCGCGAGAATTCCTCGCGTTCGTTTTCGAAATTTAAGAAGAATCAGCGGCGGTAAGTGCGCGCGGCAATTTTTTCTGTGCAGAAATTTTGAATTTCGTGCGCGGTTTACGCGTCCTATTTCAAACCCTCTAAAATAGTAGGTTTCTATGCATTTTTTTGAAATTAATATTGCTAATTAAAGCAAAAAGCATTTGGCGGGATTTTAAACAAAAAATCGCTATTTGGTGGGATTTTAAACAAAAAATCGCTATTTGGTGGGATTTTAAACAAAAAATCGCTATTTGGCGCAATATTTAGCAAATAATCGCTTGTTGGCGCAGAATTTGGCATTATTTTGCCGTATTCCGGTTTTGGGAGAGTCCGGATATTGGAACGCCGGATAAGAGGTCACGTACTGTAATTATAAATTTTTTTATCTGAGGCATGTTTGATTTTTTGAGTGAATCATGCTGGTTCTCAAACTGGAATCCCTTGGAGGTCAAAATGAAGGAACCACCTTCATTTTGTCATAGGGGAATGGATATTTTGGGATGGGCTGAGAGAGGGGTGCATGAAAAAAAAAATTGCCCTATCACCTGTATAGGGATGGTCAGACTTTGGTGTTTACATAAGAGTGCAGTGTGTTGAATTGTGAGCAGTTGTACAATCAATTGTGATTCCCATATATTTTTTTCTTTTACAAAAATTGTGTGCAATTTGATTCATACAATTTTATGAACAAAGCCATTTTAAACTGAGTTAAAATGTATTATTTAAGCAATGGGTACTTCAATTACTTATACGTAGTGAACATTTATTTAGAATCCGGGCAATGCTGGGTATATCATTCTAGTATGTAATAAAGGTCAAGATCAAATGATCCTTTGGCTTAGCTTAGAGCGAGTAATAGGCACATTTAATTTTCTTATATTCTGGTTAAACCCACATTTTAAAAGTGGCAGTAAAGGAATTCGGGAATCTCCATAAATTGAGAGATTATCGAGGTATTTGGTGAACTGCATTTTCATTACAAGGGATTATTAAATATTTTGATTAACCTAAAGAACAGAATATTCAGTCAATCAGATCTAAATAAAAAATTGTATTTCAAAACATTATATTGGAATTACCGAATTTTGAAGCACTAGCAGCTAGCTATAGGATGCAGCTAGTCACATTATACTTACTGAATGACAAGTTGAGAAAAATTATCTTTAAAAGAAAATTAAACTAACGTATATTAAATTTATAAAGCCATTTACCAAAGAAGGTGAATATGCAGAACTTTTAAGAAAACTTGTGAATAATGTTTGACAGAATTGTTTTAGTTATACACAGGTACCAAACTTCTCAAAAACACTCCATTGTAGGCCAAGTTGGCATGTCTGGCAACAGCAGATAGATCTAATTTAACTTTGAACACCAATCAAATTGAGCCATTTCGAGAAGTTGTATGTATGTGCATATTAGTGTATGTATTAGTATGTATGTACTCAGTACAGTACATATGAAATTGTATGTGACTAACAATTCAATTTTAAAGAACAATAAAATTAAACCATGTAGAATTATCCAATACAGTCATTTAAAATGTTGTTAAAATTATTTCATAAAATTATGAAAAGAATATTTTGGACAAATTATTGAAAATTTAGCTTTTGCTTTACATACACATAAACAAGACTCAAAAATTGAAGTTTCATACTTGCCACTGGCAGTTTTTTTTTCAGAGGGTTATATAAAGAAAGCAATGGGTAACAAGGACTAGCGGCTATAAATGTTTTACCGAAGAGCAGATATAATCAACAAAATTTTGTTTTATGTAAATGCAACATTGAGATTAATCTGACAATTTTTGCCATGTATATATCTGAGAGTAAAATACTGAGTTAACGCAGTTAATGCTAAAATTAATTCTTGTGGAAAATTTGAAAAAAGCATAGATAGTTTTGTTAATATTACCTCCTGTTTTGATGTACATTTGGAATTTTAAGAATTTTATATGGATCTTGTACCACATGTAGTGATTTCTATCACTTTAAACAGCAAATTCATGAATTTGAAGCAAGAAACTGGCATTTTGGAGCAGAATATATTTTTTAATTTGGAGCAGTAAGTCAGTATTTTGAAGCAATATGTTGACAATTCATTTTAAAATAAATTATGATGAATGTTAGTTTTGAAGTGAACTTGAAAATGATAAAAATAATTCCATTCTAATTTCATTAAATAGTTTTAGGCATTACAGATCTTCCTCATATAAGGATTCTAAAGTAAGATAAAATCAAATCAGGACACCTAGTGTGCTGATTTGAATTGGTTAAGGAAGCTTATACTGCATTAAAAAGTACTTACTGTTTATCTAGCATTTTCATTGCTTTATCCAAATTTTTGGAGGAGGAACTTGAATCATTTCTCTGTAAAACATATTTCTTTAATTAAAAAACTTTGAAAAAGTAATACACTCTGCTGCAAAAAATACATGCACCCATAAAAAATTGAGCTACAGCTGCGAAACCAGGCATGTAACTGTTGTTTTAAGAGTTATGCAAATATTTAAACTGACAGTGCCAATGGTGTTATAGGACTTGTACAACATGCAGAATGACACATCGTGCAGCATTTAAAATGACCAGTGTTCACACTCATGGAACTGGATTTTCTGTTTTGATACTGCAAATTGTGTACAAAGATACCTTTGAAATGTACTTTGAAATGTACTTGTGCTATGAGCAATTGTCGGATGTAGAGAGATGTCGAATCATAGGCCTAAGGGAAGCTAGTTGGTCCAACAGACATATCAGTCACCATCTTCACGGTTCTTTACAAGCAATGCAACCATCAATGACATTGTCTAGATGAGCTCATTGGGAAGAAGAAAAAATTACCTTGGCCTAGCTCCATCTTCCGATATTTTTGTAGATAGAGTAAAATCCTCCTCTTAGGATATCTACGAACAGGGTTCTCATTGACAATCGCAACTGTGGCAAATTGCGATAAAATAGTACATTTGGTGAGTAAACAAGAGATCAAATTTACCAAAATGTGAGTGGCCTAATTATGAATAGTTATTTTTTTTCAAACCTTAATTATTTTTGCTGTTATTTTAAATGCCCAAAATAAAAACTAATAGAAATAGCTTTCAATTGCAATTGTAAGGAATATAATCAAAATATTAGCAATTTCTACTGTTTCTATTTCCTTTCTTTATTTAAATTTTCTTTTTATCCAAAATCGACACTTCATTAGGGAATCATAAGTAGAAAAGAAGGAATCAAAACATTTTCCTTACTTCTCCTGAAAACAAAAGTAGACAGAGACACTGGAAGATTATTGAATAGTGCTCTCTCCTTTCTGCCTAATAAATTACTATGCATTTCTTTTTTCTTTATAAATTTCAATATTTTCTCAATTATTGTTTGTTTGGTGTCAATTTGGGATATGTTCTGAAAATTTGATCGTTATAAAAACCTTTGCTTTAAAATCAATATTTACAAATACAGTTATTGGGACTAGGATTCCTTTACATTCGTTTCTCCTTTATTTTCTTTCATGAATATGAAAGATGTCCACAATTGATCAAAACAACTTAATCACTTAAGTGTTTACATTCCATCAGTGAAATCAAAACACTGAAGAGAAGAAAAACTTCTGTCTATGATTAATGATGTGATTAATATCAATATCTTCTTTTGCCTTAATGTAAAACTTATTTCCCAGTATTTTTATTTTATAAAATTTTCATAGTGGAATGAAATCTTTATTTCATTATTGCTGTAAATTCTACAGATTGTAATCAATTAGCATTCAAGTTTTTTCTGTTATATTGACATTTTTATGAAATATTGTATTATTCACTATCATAATGAACTTGAAATCCATCCTCGTGACTGATTCATAAATTTTTATAATTAATAGCTTTAGTCATTTGTTTTTTTAATTTCTTTTAAATATTTTTATACCTCATATTTTCTATTGTATTAAATTGTTAAAACAGGATAAAAATAGTACGGGTATATCATATTTTAAGATCTGCATGTGAAAATAATTTTATGAAAGCGAGAACAGAGATTCTTATGTTTATTTTTAAGGGAACTAAATGCAATAAACAAACACTGTTTCATATATTTCAGAATATGTTTAAATGATTGTTGCAACAGGGTAACAAAATAGTTTGAGAATAACTTTTGCTACAATTTCAGAGTTCTTATTTTGCATTATATTTACCAAACCTCATATTTTTATAGATTGGTTATTTGCCTCTACTTATACTTTTCATTTTTTATAGAGGAATTAAATTTAATGTTTGAATGGAATTTTAAAAACTAGAAACACGGATTTATTTAGATATTTACCATTGGTTTAGATATTTACCATTGGTTTACAAATGGGACCAGTATGTTTTATTCTTCAGATTTGCCTTCACTCATACTTTTCAGTTTGTATAGAGGAATTAAATTTAATGTTTTAATGGATATTTTTAAAGCAATATGAATGTGCTTAGAATTTCACATATTTTAAAATGATTGTTGCAACAGGGTAAAAAATGGTTCAGGAATAATGTTTGCTACCATTTTAGCATCTTCAATTGATCATAAATTTACTAAATTTCCTATTTTTATACATTGGTTTACAAACGAGACCAGGATGTTTCATTTTTCAGATTTGCCTTCACTTATACATTCTATTTTTTCTTGGGAATTAAATATAATTTTTAACAGAAAATTTTTAACAGCAATATGAATGCATTTCGATTTTTTACATATTTTATATCATGAGCAGTGCCAAGTATATCTATTATTTACTCTGTATGCATTATAATTTGGTATGTTCATTGCTTCTATGTGTGTGTAATATGACAACAAATAGTACAGCATATTCAGTGAAGGAGTTATCCATAATTGAACTATGTAGTCAGTTAGGGCTCTAAGGCCATAAAGGGGTTTAATTATTAAATTGAAATTAAACAAAAACAGAACTTATGCATCAGATTTGTAGATGCATACATTATATTTTTCAATGCATTAAAGTTTTTAGTACTTTCGAAAAAAAGCTGTATTATACAAAATATTTTGAATCTAGCAAAAAAAAAACTTTCGAAAAATTATTAGATTTTCTGAATTTTAATCCATATATTTTGGCTGGTGCTCATTTTATCCTGGATCGGCCTTGGCATAGTAAAATACATATCTAAATAGTATTCTGGATGTAAATATAATTTAGATATACATTTCAAGTAAATTTTATTTTATCTGATAAAATAATGAAGAAAAATGTGTGGGAGGAAGGAGAGAGATAACACTTTTAATAAATTACTGAATACTACAATCTTTCTTTCTAATTAAAAAAAATGAGGTTAGTGAGTAAAATATACCATTATAAGAGTCTTATTTTGGAGACTATCTCCTACAATTGAAGAGGAATAGCCACCTTATTCAAGAAACAAGTAATGCATCATAGGGGGTGCCATATATCATATATATAATTTTAATAAAGATTCTTACTCCATTTTTCATATCCACTTCAGTTCTTTATAGTACATACATCCTTTCTTTAATGCCCACGAACTTTGTCGCTCATTAAGGCATTGTATATTTAGAGTTCAGTATGAGCAAGTACAAATGTTCATTGATATATTCTACTGCATTAATGGTTTTCAAATGCGAGAAAAAACCAATCCTTAGAAACCATCAACCTGTATTATGCATTGATTCAATCTTTATTAGGCGTTTACTGCAGGCCAGAATATAATAGGCAAAAACTAGGTAAAAATGTATGAGAGACAGACCAGTTTTTTACATTCAGGGATATTAGATTTGGCTTCAAACCAGAATTCTATGAAAAAAATTATCATTATATCATACTATTATTTAAATTATAAAAGCTGTTAAGATATTGTGAAAATGGGCTGTGAGGCAAAGTTTTTCATGTTAGGCCATGGTATTATACAACAGGGGCAGGTAGGATGAGATGTTAGGGCAATAGGGTGAAGTACAGAAAGAAAACATTAAGAATTTACCCTAGATATATTCAAGTTGGCTATATTTAAACATCAGAATAATGTACATTAAAACAAAGATCAAGTACTTAGCACAATTTAATAAAATTTAACATATTTTTAAACTTAATTACTTTTACTTCCTCCAAAGCAGCTATTGCATCCTCGTTATTAGAGTCAAGGTTTAAAGCAGCATCCAAAGATTCTTGAGCTTTATCTCTATCATTTTGTGTCATATGCCTAAACAGAGAATAAAAATATATGAGTTAGGCAGCATTTAGATTAACCACTCATGACACCAGACCTACATATGGAACACACTGTTTCAGCATTTCATCTGACAAATAGAAATGCACAATCAAATGCATTGAATCAATTACAGACTAGTAGTAAATTTCTCCATACAAATGAATTTTCAGCCTTTCTTCTATTTACCTTTTACATACTAGTAATGTTACATAAGCTTAACAGAAAATCAAAAATTAAATTTACTTCAGCTCACACTATATATTATTTTTCCCCATATAGCCACTCAGTGTGCTGCATTTTTGAAACATTTGTCAAGCATGTTCTTGCATAGCAGATGTAGTCTAATTAAAGCAGTCTAACTCTTAATCCTAGTCTTTGTGTTGATGATTGCCAAATTCAGCATTTGCAGTAAAAAAAATCTGAGTGACAACGTTTTTTTAGAAAAAGTGGTGGAATTTTGTGGCTAATTTTTTTTTTCTTTCATCACATACAAGTCTATTTTTTTATAAATATTTTATCAATTACATAAAACAAATTAATATGGTGTCAAAATAACTTAAAAAAATTTTATTTTATTTTTCAAATTATTGCAGGATAAGTATGAATGTTTTACAAAGAAAAAACAATCAATATAGTGAAAATTATTAAAACAAAATCTGTGGCTATAAATTTTAAAAAGTGGCTATTAAAACATAAAAGTGGCTTATTTGTAGCTAAAGAAAAAAAATACCTGCAAGATCTGTAAAAACATTGATATTTAATTTATTTGCCCTATCAGTATTTGAGCCACTAAATTAAGTGCTTACTACAGAGACACTGCAAGGTTCTGCTTGGAGAATTTTTGGAAGAAAAATAAATTGTCACTGATATGAGGTGGGTCCTTATTTTTCTTTATTTCTTTCTCTTTTTTTTCGATGAAGATACATACCACCTGGAATCCATAACTGTCTTGGGCATCTTAAGTATCATAATAAAACTATCCACAATGAAGATTTTGAACCCATAATTGTCTATAAGTCTCCCTGGTACTGCTTTGAAACTGTCAGCACAGAGGATTAGCACAATATCTATGTGTCCTTAGAGGGCAGGTAAGGATGCCCTGATATTTATATTAAATCCACTGGCACATGGGACTTGAGAAGCATCTTCTCATCTGGAAAAGGCGTCTGAACAATTTTATGAATTTTTGCTTACCATGAAGTGAGCATGGCAAATGGGGAGGGGTAGGGGGTGGAGGTTCTTATCAAGGAAGAGGGTTCAGAAACCTTAAGAGCAAATATATACAATTGATTTAAATTTTTGGCATCATTCTGCCAGGAACAAAGCTGGAGAGTTGCCGTTTGATCTGTTCTGGTGCGGATGTATCATGGCTCTCTTTGGAGAAAAGAGAGAGATGCAGAGAAATAATCCCTGTGCCAGGAATGTTATGCCTTAGAACCTAGCACTGCTGTAAATACCTCCTTTTTCATTATCATTGTTTGTTTTTTAAAAAAAAATTGTTGAGTTAAAATTAAGTGCCTAATTTAATGCCCTGGTATCCAACATTTGTATTACTAATAAAACATATTTCTACCCTGAAAATTCATTGTATTAAAATTATATGAATTTGAATAATAAATATAAAAGTTGAATTCATTAGAAAGTCTCAATGCAAAAATCTGAAACTATAGTTTTGGTACGGAGAGTTTTAAAGATGGCCTAACTTCCTAAGATATTAATTTTTATTGTCATAGCTGCATGGTACAGCAACATTGTAGCAGCCATTAAGCACAGAAAAATTGTGGTTGCTGCTATTTAATGGCTATTCAGTCCTGATGGGCAAAACTGGTTTAATTTTGTTGGTTATTGCTATGAGAATGTGCTACCAAACTCAATTAATTCTAAAAGGTGACAATTTTGTAAATATTTTAGGCCTAGTAGGTTAATAACATTGTATGGAAAACACATCAAATCATCAACACTAAAATATAAAGACAACTAAACATTGGCTATTATTAAAAATCTTTAATTAAAATCATCATCCACGACGTAAGTTTTTAATTAAAATCTCCATCCACAATGTACACAAAAAGTCACAGCCATAGCACTTTCAGGCATTATTATGTCCTTCATCAGTAGTAAAATGAAAATAGGTGGAAAACTATTAAAAGTCTTTAATTAAAATAAAATCTTCATCCACAACATACACAAAACTCACAACCGTAGAGCTTTTGAGCATTTTTATGCAAATTTTATCTTGCGGTTGTGGCCTGTATATTTAAGCTCACGTTTCCAATCTATTTTCACTTTGCCACTGATGAAGAGAATAATAATGCCCAAAAGTGCTATGGTTGTGAAATTTTGTGTACATCATGGATGAATATTTTAATTAAAGACGTTTAATAATAGCCAATTTTGGGTTGTCTTTATATTTTTGAACTAATAGGTTAAATTGAAATTCTCTCACAGTGCAGTTGGTAGATAAATTATTTTGAGATCATATGTTCAAGTCTTCTCTGGGTAAACTTTATCTGCTTGTATAACTTTTATCAATTTAAACTCAGAAGCAAATTAGTAGAAATTGTTAAAACTAATATTTTAATTAAAGAATGGCTAATTTTATAAACTGATAAAAGGATTAACATACTGTAAAAAGTTTCAGTGCCAATAAAACCTTTGTTTAATTATTTAAAAGAAAAAGTACAGTATCCAAATCTTCAAAAGGGTCTATATTCAGTTATGGCATGATATATATATATGCAAATAATATTAGATCTTAGAAGAAAGAACAACACTTACTATAATCATTTAAAAGTATTATACTATAAAAAATTATAATCATAAACATTAACTTACATTCTAGCTACTACAACTAACAGAACAGACATTTGTTTCCGTGCACCTACATGATTTGGATCAATTTTAAGAACTTCTTCCATATCTACAAAGGCTTTGCTTAAATTGTTGATGTTAGCATATCTAAAATACATATAGGAATTGTTAAAATATACTGGTATCCAAAATTATCTTTACATGCATAAAAATACTGATTTTTCAATAACTGTTTAATAAAATTGAATGACTGTTTTGGGGGTGATACATAGAATTATAATGCATAAATACAAATTAAAAAATCAAATATAAGTGCATACAATGTGTGACAAGGAGATTTTAGAAAAAAATTCAACAACTTGGAAACAAATGCAGACTTTTGACATTAATAAGGAATATGATCTACCCTAACTTGTATACACATATCACAATGTGATTTCATATTCTCTATAAGGTGGTTAGAGTTTGGGGCAGTAAGTTTTACTCCTACAGCAATGTGGTCTTTTAAGGCATTGCGGTCTTTATGAGGAGGATTTCACCATACAACAGCTCTTCCAATGACATTCCCCATGAGTTCTCAATCAACTTCAAATCAAGAGATGTGGCTTACCAGTTTATTCAGTCAATGCCTTCGTTTTCAAGAAATTCATCGACCAGGTTTGCTCGACGTGGATGTGCATTATCATCCATTAAAAGAAAGTCAGATGTCTACATGCACCTCTAAAATGCCTAATAGAAGGTTCTAAAACTTCATTTTGATATCTCTGGCCAGACATAGATTCAGTCGAACACGTGCAGGGGGAGGATACTTCTTTGAACCATCATAACTATCATATTCCCTAATGTTGGTGGAGAGATTTCAAGTTTCTGGCTCCCTCCAGATGTAAAAGCATTTAGAATCAGAGGTTACACTAAACCTTGATTCGGCATTGAAGAGAACACAGGCCCATTGTTGTTGACTACAGCTCTGATGTTCTCTGCATCAATTCAGGTGGGCCCTTTTATGTTGTGAAGAACATACATGTATGCTGACTACCTACTTGCTCTTTGTATCAATTTTTGGAGCAGCATGAAATGTTTTGGAGCAGGCAGAAAACTCACTTTTGGAAAAGCAAAAAATGCTTTGGAGCAGGTATAAAACTTAATTTTGGAGCAGCAAATTTACAAACTTTAGGAGCAGTAAATTGCCTATACTAATATCTGTAAAAATGTGTTTTCAAAAAATTTAACTGGTCTGCCTACATTCAGATATATTAGCAAAATATAAGACAAGATAATGCCAATGTTGACTGTACAACACATTTAATTTCGGGGAAAAAAATAAATAAACAAACAGCTGATGTGTTCGTCTAACCTACTGCTCATTTTTCAAAATGAAATTCCTGTAGTTTTCTAGATGTTCCCCATTGTTTCCAGCAAAATTCAAGATAGCGCATACTACAACTTTTTACAAAATATTTACAAAATATTAATTTTTGAATTAATTGATATTTATTATAAGTACATGACGGAAGAAAAAAAAAAATCCTCTAAATGTTTTATATAATTTTGAATGCATACATATACAACTTAAAACTTTTAAATGAAATATTTTTATCTTACAAAAGGGTCTTAAGCTCAGCTATTAAAATTGTTTTGAAATTTGACATTGGCATTGTGCATTTTTTGATTATGCAATTTTACAAAAATCAAAATTTGTTATATTTTATTTATGCACCAAATACTATTAAAAACTTAGAAGATTATAGAACCTCAAAATCAGTATTATAATATAAAACTGCATATACAGGGTGTCTACCAGGTTTATTAAAAACAATTTTCTGATTTTTATTGACCTTTTTGCAAAATTTCTTGGTCTTTCTTAAAAAAATTTATAATCATATAAATTAATTTATCAAAAAATTGATAAAAGATAATCATAAAACTTGAATAGATTTTTAAAAAGCAAAACCAGTGATATAAGTATTAAAAAAAATTGACATCTATTGAAGTCAGAACTATAAATTTCAAACTGTATGTAAATTGAATATGTCATGATAAATCAAACATTTTTGTCCAAATTGGACCATTTTTCTCTTAGGTAGAAATGTTTGAATTGTATCACTACTATATACTATATGATAGCAGCATTAATGTTTCTTAGACAACAATGAAACCTAAATGCTTAAAATTTTGTTTTAACAGGAAACATGTATTTGTAATTAATTGTTTAGACAACAATTTCTACAATTGCATTTACTATGTTCAAACCAAATTAGCAGGTAATGCAAAGTAAAACTGCATAAAAGTGCTCTTCACTTACTTACATTTCATATATTATTTTCTATAAAATGAATTTATGGGTATTCACTTACCTCAACAACAAACTGTTATGCAGTGCAGTTCACCAAAAGATTAAATAAAAAAATTTCATCCCTTTTTATAAACTCATTTTATCAGACTAAATTTGACACACACTTTCATAATCAAATTAAAATTGCTGCATGTGATAATAAAACATTCAATACTTCCTTAAAGAAAGCAGGCATATAAAAATTAGGTGGCTATTCCCAGGCCCGGTTTAAGGCGTGAGCGGCATGGGCAATTGCTCACGGCGGCCGAATTAGGGACGGCCATTTGGAAGTGAAATTAGGTGTAGTAAGAATGACTGTTGTGGTTGTATTAAAAAATTTTGAAAATGAACCAATTTTGTGCCACTTTAATATAAATGAATTAATGTACTATTTTAGATAGTATTAAAACATTAAAAGGATAAAATCGTTTTTCTCCCATAATTATATCTTTTTTGAAGCAATGTATAGTTCTGCTTAAAAATATGTAAGCTCAAACACTTAGGAGATTACCAGATTTTATACAACTTGCAGCTGGGTGCAGCCTGCAATCCCTGAGGTTGACTTTGTTTACCTCAAATATTGGAAAAAACCCAAGGGGCGATTCCCAGAATTTGTTCCTGCTTCCAAATTCAAATTGTAAACACATGGATGCGGTCTCATATGATCACACTTCTAAAAGGGCGGGAGGGAGGAGATTAGTCCAGATGGTCATTCTTTTGGCCATCTACCATTTTCGCTCATTTAGGCATTGAGCCTAGCTGGAGGCCATTGCAGATAATACAGTGACTAGAAGTAAAAAGCTACTTCTTAGTGTTCAGAGTGTTGTGTTAGGCTGCTGTGCGAGATTCACAAATTCATTTTCGTCAAATATGGCTTCTTTTAAGTATTTGGGTAACTTTTTTTCAATTATTTAAAATATTTTCATAAAATTTCTTAATTGACTATATCTTTTGTTGATTTTTAATGTGTTTTAACAAATAAAATAAATTTGATGCTGAAATTAGTCAATGGCATTAGCCCCAGAACAATACTAAGAAAAGAATAATTTTTTCATGCTTTTATCCAAAATAATATCTATAGGTCCCGTGGATGTTCTATAAAGCATTTCTGAGGCAAGTAATTTAGCAATGGTATAAAATGATCTCAATTTTGTAATTTTTCCACTTTCATTGCAAAATGAAAAAAAAAAATGGTATAAAATTTTTTTGCGAAGCAAAATAGTCCTTTATGAATATTTGCATAAAAATGCAAAAGTTGTTTCTAAAATTGTTAGAGCTGTTTTACAAATTAATAAATTTCATCTCTGTACCCAATCTGCGAATTTGACAGATTCTTTTGCTCATGCATACAAATTTCTGTCTAGATATACGTTCAATAATTTGTAAATATTATTTTATTTTTGCATAATTACACTTTTAGTTATAATTATAATGTAATACACTTTTAGGTAAAATGTTAAGTAAACAATCTTAAAATTTGTAATACACATTTTAATATTGTGTTTTTTCTTATATTTCTACTCAAACAATTTATTACCCCTATCCCCAAATTCTAGTCAACTTAAAACATTCGAGTTATTATTCTTATATAAAGTCTTATTATTCTTCTTATATATGTGGTATTTTTTTGTCCATTTTTTTTTTCAAGACCGAGAAAAAATGAAACATTGTATTTCCTCTTTTCCAATGAACGGAATTCCTTTTATTCTTAATATGCCCTATTTTTATTACCCCACTCGTAAGTCATATTTTTGAATTTCTACCCTTCTACCCCCCCCCCCCCATTTTTTTAAAATGAATTTGGAAGCACCCCATGTTTTTGTTGGGTCCACATATCTCTAAATTCTTTTCAGATGTTTTTGTTTATTATCTTTTTAAAAACTACTAAAATAATATTGCGTTTTTTACCACCTTGTCCACCAATGATTGTAAATATGATTTTTCCCCTCTCTTAGTTTTGTGATGCACTTTATTTTTTGGCAGAATATTTTAATTTTTACCCCCTTCCCCTTTCTTTCCTAATTGTCCCCTTTTCTATTTTATGTATTTTTCCTGCCTTTGGATTAGGTTTTGTATCTTCTAACATTTTTATATATTTTCATTCACTTGTTATAAACTCAGGGACATTTTAAATAAATAAATAATTTGGCATCACGTCTGATGTTAAAATAGCAAAATTAAACACACATCCATAACAGAAGGTCTTTATTTCACTTCCTTATGACGTACAAAAGTTTAAAAAAGGCCATAGCGCTTTCGAGCTTAGGTCGAAAGACCATAGGTCTAGTTTTCCATATAGTCCTACGATTTTCCGCCCCTTTATCCAATTTTGTTCCGAGTTTGGTTTCAGACCTGCACATTCTAATATTTCTTCTTTATTTAACCATATTCGGTCTGATAAACTGGGTGATAGGGATGACTTTAAAAGCTTTGCTGGGGTGTATGTTGTTCCCCTGTTGTCCACCGATGGCAATTTTAAATTTTATATTGGAAGTACTAAACGCACCGTTGGCATCCGTTTAGCAGAACATGCTCGGGATGTCAGGGATAGTAAACTTTCTACGGCTCTTGCTCAGTTTGTTGTTAAAGATAATTTTCAGCCTCTTTTTGAAAAGACTTTCCTTTTGATGCGTTGTAATAACCCTCGTGATATTCTCCTTTTTGAATCTCTTTTTACTTATATTTACCGTGAGTCCGTTTGTAATTTTGACCCCGTTATGAATTTGAGTTACGCTTGGTGACTCATTCTCGACTCTATGCAATTCAAGTCTCTGCAAAGTTATCTTTGACGTCTTCTTCTTTGGGATTATGCTTGATTGCCCCCCCCCCCCCCTTTTTCGATTTCTGTAATTAAATTGTAATTTAATATACTGTTTTTTGTTGTTAAAATTTTTGAAGTTAAAATTTTGAAAACTTTCGAGTTCTTCTTCTTCTTATATAAAGTTTTATTGTATGATATGTGGTATTTTAATTTGTCCATTTTTTTTCAAAACCGAGAAAAAATGAAATATTGACATTCCTCTTTTCCAACGATTTTGTTTATTCTTAATACGCCCTATTTATTACCTCACTCGAAAGTCATATTTTTTTTTTTTTTAGAATTAATTTGGAAGCATTTGGGTATTTCCCTGTGTTTCTGTTGGGCCCATGTATTTCTAAATTCTTTTCAGATGTGTTCGTTTATTATTTTTTCCAAAATTACTAAAAAAAATATTGCATTTTTTACCACCTTGTCCTCCAATGATTGCAAATATGATTCGCTCCCCCCCCCCCTCTTAGTTTTATCTTTTGGCAGAAAATCAGAATATTTTTAATTTTTATTCCCTTCCCCCTTTCCTTTGTAATTGTTGTCCCCTTTTTTCCATTGTGTGTTTCATGCTTTTGGATTTGGTTTTGTATCTTCTAACATTTTTTATATATTTCATTCACTTGTCACAAACTCAGGGATATTTTAAACATTACATTTCTATCGTCTGCACCCCCAGTGAATAATAATAAAATATATAATAAAATTTATAATAATAAAAAGTTTGTCCACAATACTGCGCGATATCTACCACACTGAATTTTTCCACACAGTCGCATCTATACCTGAAGGCTTTTTTCCTCAAGGCCTTTTTCCTCAAAGGCCTTTTTCCAAAATTTAAATTCGATTTTTTAACGTATTTTTAAATTCCAAAATTAGTTTATCTCCAGCTACTGATATGACCTAGTAGCTATATTCACGATTTAACAGTTATAGAACCTCCAGCCATCGATATTATCTAACAGCTACCCATACGATTCAACAGCTACCGTAACAATTTAATGCCACATTCATCTCCTAGAGGTTATTAATCTTTCATTCATTTTTTTTTTTTTTTTTGCATTATGGCAAGCGTGTATTTTCATTTTGCTTTGTGGATAGTGTACTGGTAATTTGGGTTTGGTTTAGGATTTAAAAAAAATTGAGTAGTGTTATCTGTAAATGTATTATTTAAGTGGCGGGGGTTTATTTACGCCCCAGTCAACACTGGGTAATTCGTTCAAGTGATACAATAAAACAAATGTTAAATTTGTCAAGATGTAAAACTTTCTTATAATTTGGCTAGTATTCCATTTTTCTGTATATGTCCCTGCAGTATTTGAATCAGATTTTAGAGGGGCTACAATGAACAGTAACAAACAGCTTCGAAATAGGATTCCAGGTTTTTATCTGCCAAATCAGAAACGCAATAAATTTAAATATTTTTGCGTTTTTAATTTAATATTTAAATATTAGCTATTTAAATAAATTGCTGATAATAACCTGCAAAATTCTGAATTGTCCTGTTATATTATATCTTAGCTTTTTAGGGATTGAAATGCTTTTCCTTCATCTCTCCTCTTTCCTAATTTATTCATGAGATTATTTGTTTGATTTGTTTATAATGTTTTACTGCTAAGATGTACAAATAATTCATAAGATTTATGCAATTACACATTCAAATTTTATTAAAAAAAATAATGAGGGCAATTTTTATGATACTACATGCAGTAAGTTATTTCTGATTCCTGATAAATTCAGAAAAATATAATCGGCGGTGGCTCTAGTCCAATGGAGCTGAAATTGTTTTGCATGAATAATATTTTGTAAGATAAAACTCCAGTAAAGTTCAACAAGTTTATTCGATTTCTTCAGATTTATTTGTTTCATTTACAGGCTTTCAAAGCAATACAAATTACTCACTAACTATTTATAGCTAGCTAGTGCTTTTAGTTTTCGCCCCAATTTCATCTGAAAACTCCGACCATAGACTCCACTTTAATATATTCGATTATTTTACTAACTTGATTTGTTGTATAAAAATTAAACTTACTGACAAGATTTTACATTCTAGCTAATCTATAAACTTGCCTGGTGGCACATAAATACGTACTTGAATACATATATTTCCACCTATTCTGTTCAAATCTTACCAATCATTGAACATCTTTAGAATCCCCAAGTTCATTTAACTTCCTAATTTATTTTAAACAAAACAAAATATCTCGTGGTTGTGTACCAATATTTCACAAAAGTGTAAGTAACCAAATTGAGCTGCAACAATCGTGGCATTTCAAATGTTACAGTTTTCCCACCCATTGGAAAACTTGGATTTTGAAGTATAGTGGTTATAATTTCGATATGTTAAAATATCAAAATTATAACCACTATACTTCAAAAACCAAGAAAGTGGCCTAAAATCTAATTATATACACTTGTAGAATTTTTAAAGGGCAATACATTCATGCTTATTGTTTATAGCTATCACTTTTAGTTTTTAAGATATAAGCATTACAAACTTGAAAAACATCAAATTTTCAAACTTCTTTCCAGCTTTCAAAAGACAATTACTCGAAAACTATAAAAGCTTTTCAAAATATACATATAAATTTAGAAACTAAATTTCCTCATACATATTTATGTCACTTACTAATTATACCCATCTTTTATATTTTTGAAGATATTTCGAGTGAAAGTCTGAAACATGGAAAAAAACTCATTTTAAGTTTTAAAGTTTAAGCTTTCCCTCCCCCCCTCTCAAAAGAAGTTTGATCCAAAATCCAATTATATACACTTGTAGGGCTTTCAAAGAGTTTCAAACTCATGCTTATTGTTCAAGGTATCAGGAAAAGAAACTAATTTTAATGTTTATCTTAAATTTTTATAATGCATTTAAATTCTGTGACATTTTACTATAGGTCTAACCTAGAATAGCCTCAGCTGCTAAAGAGCCTGCCAAGAGAAAAATCTCCTGTTTCTCCATACCCTAATATCATTCGACAATGGGAGTAACCACTTACCTGGTTACTCCTGGCGAGAAATGTGGCATATCAAAAACCCTAGTCAAAGTCGCCTAAAATAAATACAAAAATAAAAAGCTCTAATCAGCCAACATGATGAAGAAAAAGCCGTCTGGATCGTCTTTGCACCACGCATCTATAATTCTTACCTGATATACCTTTTAATATTATTTTTACTACCACAATAAATACACTCATCAGTGGGGATACCAATAATTTATTTATTTTAAAAGAAAATCATTTAATTATCATTTATAAAATTAATCACCTTACTTTTGTCATCATCAATTATGTTGCATAACTATTAATAATCTCAACTATATTGTATCTTGTCAAAAAATAACTTCATATATTTATCAATTGGCATCTTTGCAGTTATTAATACACACACACCTGAATTACCATAATCTTTAACATAATTAAAAATACTCAATTTGTATTTCCATATCATATTAACTCATTGTATCACATCGTTTTCATAATCTCATATTATTTAATGCTTCCCGTAGCTTTTATCTCATGTGTAATTAATATCCCAATCTCTACAAGGTAATTAAATTTATTCCCACTTGCGGGTTACTTTAGAATGGCCTAATTCAAGACGTGCTCCTATTTTACCTGCTCGATAAATAAAATGTTATGTAAGAAACTGATCAATTAAATACCATTGAGTGTATTGACTTAGAAACATTTTCGATCAATACCTCATTTATTCTTATTCCCGCAAGATTGAAGTAAGTGTGTGTTGCCTAGTATTCCTAATTATAGTTTATGCTATAATTATTAAAATTCTGTCAGGCCTTCCCCTGTATGAAAAATTTGCAATGGCAAATCGTGGAACAAACTGGCTTCATTCGCACCTACCTACTTATGAAACATAAATTTCTCTTAAAAAAAAAACATATCACTTCATTTTATCTCATAATCAAAATTTCAAAATCTTCAACTTTCATTTTATCTTAACCTCTCATTACTTTCATATTTTCAAAACTATAAATCTCAGTGTGTGGATTAATACCAACATTTAATTCGTCTTCTCTATGTTATGTAAAAATATTCCAATCTTAAATTATAAATTCAATCGCACTAGTTAACTCTCTTTGATTTATTACAGGTGTGATACTTATTCTTAATTTATTGATTATTCTTAATTTTAAAACTCTTGTCTTAATTAAAGCAAAAGGTTAATTTATAGTTATCGATCTTAATTGCTACGAACATATATATATATATATACAAAGAAACACATATATCACAATTTTGTTCATGATATCACTTATTACTTTCCAGGTTAAATATTATAGGTGATTACAGATTTCAATGTGATAAGAAATCATTTTGCTACGACTAATTCTCTGCTGTGGGAGATTTTTATTTCATCATCGCTGGATTGTCTCACTCTTTTGTGAGACGCATCATTATGTATGCTTTTACCGAACTTCGCTTAGGGTAATTCTTAGCCCTAGTAAGCGAATCACTCGTAAATGTATGATGTCACACCGCACTGCACTCACTCAGTTTTTTTTTGCACTATATTGGAGACACTCTTGTTCTTGAACACTAAATTGTCACAAGGCATTTATAAGATGTTGCTCATCAAGAATTCATTCCATGTTTCAATCTTTATATGGGGCCGGCGCACTTGCAAATTTGGTCTTACTGGATCCATTCCTTTTCAAGATGGCGCTCAGTCTGATGCCTTTCACTTTGCGTATGGTTGCATCTGCGTGCATCAACTCTGCTACTCTATTAAACGAGATGTGTTCTTAGTCCCACCATTCCACATCTCCAATTAGCAACTAATACATTACTAATTATGATTGTGTGTTGAGAAAATTAATTAAAATATCATTCCGATTCGGGACGGTGGCGCACCGGCCACCCCCCTTTCGGGCCGCTCCAGATGTACGTCTTAACTATCCGTCATCCAAAGTTAGAAGAGGCGAAATTGCTGGAGAGCTCTCCGGTGGTGAGGTCAGAGGTTGCCTTTAATTGGCTAGCTCCTTCCCTGAGTTCTGTTACCATCCGAGGAAGCTCCTCGAATGTTCTAGACTTCTCGTTGAATAGTCTCACAAATTGAATCGTGCTCTCTTGCTTATCGGCTATGTCCGATGCAGTACCTTACTCACAATTTATGTCTGATAAGGATTTATCCCGACACAAGGCTAGATCTT
Source organism: Amaurobius ferox (assembly GCA_951213105.1). Taxonomy (NCBI): domain Eukaryota; kingdom Metazoa; phylum Arthropoda; class Arachnida; order Araneae; family Amaurobiidae; genus Amaurobius; species Amaurobius ferox. Next base: position 37,012,713 of record OX578142.1, read on the forward strand.
TTAGTTTTTGAGATGTTACAAACTTGAAAACTGAAAAATTTTCAATCTTCTGCAATTTCACAAGACGATTACTCGAGAACAATGAAAGCTTTTTAATAAATATAGATTTTGATACTAAATTTCCAAGTACGAATTTTTGTCGTTTACTATTTATATTTATATTTTATAGTTTAAAATGAAAATAAGAATAAAAAAAAACACTCGCTCGGACAAATACTTTTTTTGTTTTCTAAAGAAAAATTCTAAATATTAAAATATTGAAATTATTATTATTAGAGATTAAAGAGTTTACATCTTCCGTAATGCTTCATTTACCCTCCACAGAAACCCCAAACATAGATATTATTCATGTAAACAAAACTCTTATATCCAAGTTCTAGAATTTATTTCACAATAATATTAGAAGTGCATTAACTAACGTAAAAAAAAATTTATAGCATTACTGAACAATACAAAATTAACTTGTCTTTTCTCGTGAATGCAATGCGCTATATATACGAGAATGTCGATAATAGATTTATCATATAAATACTCTTTTATTAATTTTATGCATCACTTTTATCCATATATTTGAAAAACGTGCAATAGCAAGAGAACGGTTCATGCTGTCGTTCTAAAGTAAGTTCCATTTAATTTCTAATGAAAACTTACATATAACATGATTGCTTATTTACTATTTTTGGATGTCAGTTTTTTTCTTTTTCTGATTTAAAAGAAGTTTAAAAATTTGCGATCTTTCGAATGTTCTTTTCCCTTTAAAATCATAAATTTTATTCGCTTCATTCCATTCGTTCTAGAAATTTTGTCTCTCTAGATTCCTATATGCACCCATACATACATTATACTCACACATGCACAGACATCCCTTTAAAAATAATTGATTCGGGTTAAAGGATGTCCAGAACGTATATCAATCCATCGAAAATTCGAGTTTTCGACCCCACCAATATTTCTCCTATACATTATTTATGTGCAGGGAAATTACAAATAAAGTTCAAAATTCAGTTATGTATTATAAATTATTGCTGCATTATATATATATGTATGTTGAAAGAAATGTAAAACATTACATTTCCTAAACCGCTAATTAGAGCTCTCGCTTAGAAATTTAGATGAGAATAAAATTTGATAGGTCACAAATAAAATAAATTTCATAAGGTGATGATGATCCTGTTTCTAAGGGGGATTAGTCCCCTCCTGCTCTTGGTTAACTAAGATGCTTTGCTCTTAATAGCTTTTTTGTATAATCATGAAAAACGTCCAGTCCTCATCCACACACCTATGAGGCAGTCATCAGTACTGAGAGAGAAGCGGAATTTGTCTCTAAACATGCCTCCAATCGGACTTACGCTGACCGAGCTAAACACCAATCCAGGCAGCGCTGCCTATGCTGAGGGGTCAGTGGTAGATGCTTTAATGGACGTCGACACTTAATTCCACCATCTGCCAATTGTCTCCCAATGATAAACATTGATACAGGATGCACGGGGGATGGCAAATGCCTTCGATTGACTGATAGCGATGCCATTAGTGTAGACGTGGCTCCTTTCCTGACTGCATGATCCTCTCGAGCAGTTGTATGTCTGAGGCGTTTTGGGCGTCTACTACGGTTGCACAGGTCTTCTCTGATCCACTGTTTCCATCACCGAGCAACTACCATATCGCTCCGACCAAGATGGCGACTGATAAGTCTGTTGGACCAACCAGTTTCCCTTGGGCCTATGATGCCACTTCTCTCTAAATCAGACAATTGTTCGTAGTGCTGTCGAGTACGTCTCAAAGGCATCTTTGTACATAATTTTCAGTATTAAAGCAGAAAATCCAGTTCCAAATGCCCGTAAGTAAGAACATCGGTTGTTTCAAATGCTGCATGATACGTCGTTCTCATGCGCGTTACATGAGCTCTATAACGTCATTGGCGATGACAGTTTGTTCATTTGCATAACTCTTAAAACGAAATTTGCATTCCCAGTTTCATGGCTGTAATTCATATATATATATATATATATATATATATAATAAAAGTTTGAAAGTCCAATCAAAGAAAACTGAGAAGCTGTAACTCGAAAAACCTAACTTTCTAACAGACTTACAAAATAAAAGTATAAATCAGCAAATCTTCAATCAAATGGAAAAAAAATACAAATTTCGAATAATCAAGTTAAAGAAAATTATCAAAAATCAATGGTATGGAATCGATAAAAGAAAAACAGATGAAATCCAAGCATTAATGCTATACACGTGGACAAGGTCTAGGCCTAAATCATGGATTTGTTCACTTCTTCAAAACTCTTCCTCAGGTCCAAGTGTTTTGTTGAAGCAAACACAAAAAAATGTATGTTTCTGAAGAAATAAATAGATTATATCTATAAACTATTTCTACTTGGACAAAATACGTAAAGAAGAAAAATAAAAGGAAACAAGAATACCTTGAATATAACACAACAAATGCACGAACCTGTCGAACCCGGGAACCCAGAATGAAGAGACCAGTGTTGCCATTCTCAAAGGAAAAAGATATGATCTACTGTTGCCATCCTCAAAGGAAAAAGATATGATCTAATGTTGCCATTCGTAATAAATAAATAACAGTAATGCGAAAAGGCAAGAATAAGTGATAATATACAATCAGAGCAACAATAAGGAGGGGCTAATAACAGAAAGGCTAATGTTTAAGTGGATGTAAAAATAAAATATTATTAAAACAAGAGTATGGAGATGTCAGACTAACATAAAAAAACTATGAATAGAATTCATGAAAATCCAGCTAATCTAAATTTTTTAACTATACCATTTACAAAATAAGAGGGATATTTATATAAATTGCTGGTAATTTTTAGATTATCAATATGTAAAGCATGGAATTTTTTATCAGATAATCTATATATTCTAGAAAGCTAATTAAGAATTATATTTCTAAACAATAGAAATGAGTTGCAGGAATTAAAAGGTAAGATTTTATTAATTTTAAAATTAAAAGAGTGTCTTTTTTATCATATAAATTAGTAACTATTCTATTAGAAGGTTCAATAATAAGATTTAAATTCAAAAAATTAATATTTTTACTAATAGTAGCTTCATTAGGAATTAATTCCAAATTGTCTGAATAGAAATCTATATCTATGACATAATTTTCAGTATATACTAAGCAAATCATATCATCAACATATCTGTATAATGTATAATCTATTGATGTAAAAAACTATTCATAATAATAAAGGTATAAATAGGAACTCCTAAGACTTGTAAGTATAATTTATTTCTTTGAAAAATATAATTATTGAAAATAACAAAGTGAAGAAGTTTAGGAAAATTTATAAAACTGGTTTGAGTTGATAGATTAGTAATATAAGCATTGTACAGAGCTAAAATTCCATCATACAGGTCTGAGATTTTGATATTAAAAAGATCTTTAAAATCAAAAGTTTGAAATTATATATATATATATATAAGGGCGGCCCCAAACAGTTTTGCCCACACAGGAAAATATCCTTGAGCCGGCCGGCCCTGACTATTCCTGTTTGACTTCTTGATTCTGGCCTTGGGTGTTTCATATCTATCTATTCGATTGTTAATCACCAAACACCTTGCAGTTCCTCCTTAGCAATTATTATGAGAAGGCACTGCTTTTTATTGCTTGAAAACGGGGGCTATGGAATGTTCTCTAAACAATTGCTGTCACCTAATTTTTATGTGGCTGCTTTCCTTAAAGAAGTATTGACTGTTTAAGCAATAAAATATTTGTCAATTATATTACATTATTCAATTTAATTCAACATTCACTTCACTGTGAAAAAATAATTATATATACTTATTGTAAAAGGATCATTCATAATATAGTGAATTTTAGCAAAAACTTCATGAGTTTCAAATTCTTTTTTCACTTTAACAATTTTAACATCTATTGCATTTCTTCTGCTTGCTGCAACAACTTAATTTATTTTTTTCAATTCTTTTAACATATCTTTTGTATGTTTTGCAATATCTGCTTTCTTAGAGTCTTGCTTTTTCTTTTCCTCCTAGGCTTCTTTATGTCTTGATGATGTTTCTTTGCCAGATATTAACATGTTTTTTGTGGTATCTATATTCAGTATACCCCAAAAGCTATAAACAGCTAATTGTATGCTTCTCTGAGACATAAGAGACTGTTCTTGTAGATTCCCTACAAGGCATTCCTTGTTATTTGAAAAAAACCTCTTTTAACAGCAGTATTGCAATGAAATAAACAGAATGTATTTTTTTTTTTTGCAGAAACCCAAGAATTTATTTATTTGTCTCCAACTCATGTTCAAGCAAATTTCTTCTACAACTTCCACCATAAGGGCATCTAGTCTATTTCAATTTCAGTCAAACTTCTTCAATTTTTCTTCAATCATCACAAATGGTTATATATGTTTTTTTGATGATATCTACTTCAGAAATTGCTAATTTTTAAAAATAAATTCTTACAGAGAAATGGAATTTTTTTTTAATTTGATGACATTACTGTGGAAGACCCAGGTCACCCGATTCACCCTAGGGTATGAGCAGCTAGTTGAGTGTCCGGGATTGCATTACTGTGAAGCATTGTTGCTGGAGCCAAACATGATGCTCTTTTGACTAGCTTTAATAAATGAGATCATTTTAAGGCTAATTTCATATACAATGCAATTAGAAATTTTTTACAATCAGTTCAAAAAAATAATACTGTAGCTTCCTTCCATTGCATGTTCTGGATGCTCCAAACTCAATACAACGTTTTGGGTACATAGCTAATTCTTAGCTTTCTTCACATCTAGTAAAACTCAAAAATCTCTCAGTAATGTTTTGCATTAATGCAGGCACTATGAATGCAGAAGGCACTACAAATTTATAAGCAAGTGCAGATATCGGAGCCATCAACAAGTCGTCAAGATAAGAGAAAAGGATTTTCGGCTAGTGATGGATGACTAACAGGATTTCTTAAAAGAAATGCATTTCATAATTTAAAAATTAAAGGATAAATTGCATCAGCAGATGAAGATGCTGCTAAAAGCTTTCCAGCAAAACTAGCAATAATCGAAGATGGGGGGGCTATGTTCCTGACCAAATTTTCAATGCTGATGAAAAGGGTCTATTCTGGAAAAAAAATGCCTGCCAGAACTTTTATAACAAAATCTGAAAAAATTGCTTTTAGGTTTAAAGTTGCTAAAGATAGGGTGACGTTTTTATTGTGTAGCACTGCTTCTGGTGACAAAATTTTAAAGCCTCTCTTGATCAACCGATCATTAAGGTCATGTGCTTTGAGAGGAAAAAACATTCAACAATTGCCGGTTCATTGGAGGGCGAATAAAAAGGTCTGAATGACAACAGGTCTATTTACGGAGTGGTTTGAAGAATGCGTTATTCCTGAAGTTAAAAGATATATGGAACAATGATGTCTTGATTTTAAAGTACCTGTGGTCGTAGATAATGCACCTAGTCATCCAGTATTAAAGCATCCAAATGTTCAAGTAACCTTTTTGCCACCTAATACCACTTCCTTGATTCAACCATTAGACCAGGGTATAATTGCTACCTTTAAGCTGTATTATATTCAATGAGCATTCCAACATTTTTTAGATGCAGTAGAGAAGGACAAACTTAGAATCGTTGATGCATGGAAATAATATTCGATTATGGATTGCATAACATATGCTTCATTGGTCAAAGAGGAGTTAAGGGTATCAACATTAAATGCTTGCTGGAAAGCACTTTGGCCAAAATGCGTCAAGAGTGGTAACTCAGTTCCCCAAACAACGATGGAGTATTCCAAAATTATAGCTTTGGCACACGAAATTGGAGGAGGATTTGAGGACCTACAAATTGAAGACATAGACGAATTAATGATAGATAAACCTCTAGATGTGGATGATCTGATTGATTTAATAACAGATGACGGTAATAGTACTGAGGATTATAATAGCGATAACGAGGAAGAGGCCAAAACATGTCAACTAACTGCTAGTTTAATTGGCGAGGGTCTAATATTTAGGAAATGTATGGTGAATCATTTTTTAAAAATTGATTCAAACATGGAAAGCCAGCTAGCATTTGCTAACGTTTAGTCAATGTAAAGAAATAATTAAAAATATACTGAACCAAATTGAATAAACTAATTGTTTCCAGGCATACCTGTTTAAAGACTGTGCATTGCAGGGCATAAAAACGCACATAGGTTTATGTCTAGAACATTCTTTTGTACGCCATTTTCCTTGCACTAATACTTTATCATAAACTTGACCATACATATATTAATAATTTCATTTTCTTAAGCTGTTCAAGAAGAATTTCTGCTATAAAGGCACATGCAGTGTCCTAATTCAAAGAAATATCCTCTTAGGATAACTCCAGGTTCAGATTTGGTTCAATTCGACTAACATCAAGTGTGGAGTCTAAAAAGAAATGAATAATATTTAGCTGAGTTTGTATGTATTAAAATTTGCTACTTTATAGCAGCAGCTAAAAGCTGCATAAGCTCATTTTGGACATATTTTTTTAGGTAGTAAACCATTATTTCTTGATTTTTAACGCTAAGCAAATGTTCATTCATGTTAAGATAAAAAAGGACTAGATATCATATAACTTTAAAAATTTCCATTTAAAGCACTATACAATTGTTCATTTGTACTGCGAAAAAACAAGTTCTCTCTCTCTCTGCATGCCACAAACATCAAGCATTAAAATAATCAAGTATCAAACATTCAAACATTAAAGTAATTAAGTAATCAAGTATTCCAATATTGTTCATAATATTGTTCTTATCAATTGTTTTTCTTTTAAATAAGTGCTAGTTCTTGCTAAGCTTGATAGTTTTCTAAAATAGTTATACCTTTCTAAAGTGCAGTATTAGTATGTCAGAACACCAAATGCAAACCCGAGTGCTGAAAAGACAGAAGTATACTAATTTGATCCTGTTGAATCCATATCTGAAATCCATTTTTTAAATTAATAATTGGATCCAGAGAAATAGGAAATCTCTCAAAGTTTGGCAATTTTTGCACATAATTTCAGATCGAAGGCATTGTCACAACATGATGCAATTGCATGGTAATAAGACTTTAATGCTTAAAGAAAAACTGTATTCACATCATGGAGTTAGAGACAAGACCATCCTCTTACCTCCATGATTCATCTGAATAGAAAAATTAATATTAAGAGGTCATCCCAATATGAACATTTAAATCATATCAGAGTTCCAATTGCAACCCTGAGGGCTGAAAAAACACATGTATACTTATTTGACCAGGTTGAAACTAAATAGGAAATCAATTTTTCAAATTACTCCCTGAACCTGGAGAAATAGCCTCTCGAAGTTTAGCTATTTTGTAAGAAAATTCTGTTTTTTATATACCTTCCACTCCCTAAATTGAATTAGTTCCAGTAGAAGCTAATAACTTTTCACAAAATTTGACCCCGTTGAAGTGAATGGTTGACAGGAGTTTACATGTGAGGGTTCCTGTTTCTCACGCATGGCTGTGGTGTACTTCTTCCATAACAAGAAATGTTCCAATGTACATAAACTTTCATAGTAGATTTGAAAACTACAATATATCGTTTAGAGCAAGTTTTCTTGGAGGAAATGAACCTGTTTAGTATGGTTTCATTTTTAAGTTTGAGAGAATTTTTAAGTGCAAGTGCAGAAATTGTTTTATTGTTTATCACAATTACAAACTTGAACATATTTGATCCCAGTTTTACAGAACCCAAACAAGAGCAGGCAGGTGTAGTGGGTAAAGAATGCGAGTTCTGATGGTGGAGAAATAATTACTTCAATTTTTTTTTTGCAGTTTTTTAAATCACTTTTCTGCAGAAATGATATATCATTTTTTTTCTAACAATGAAAACAAAAACCACATATTTTGATGTTGAATAGTAAATATTCTTCATCATTTGCTAGTTATTTCCTGTAGTGCATAGGAGAAAATCCATTTTTTTAGTCTGGGAAAATCATATTATCACATCTGCTGTATTCCAGGGCAGGATAACCAAGTGGTTAAGGCATAGGGTCTTAACTATTGGCACTTGGAAGACCCGATTTCGATTCTCTAAGCTACCTGAACTATGCCCATGTCTATGTGGAGTATGGGCACATTAAGTTAACATGGAGTAAGGACACACTGAAAGGCCTTACGAGAGGTTTATGAAATGGAAAGGAGGATCCGATCTTTGCGGATGTCACCCCTATTGGATTCCAGTCTAAACTGGGTGCTTCAATTACTGTTAAAACAATTCTCATATCATGATAGTCAGGATTTTCAATGGAGATTGCTGAATTAACCTCTCATTGCCTTCTGCTACAGCTATTTGCAGAGTCCAAATCTTCCTGTAAAACAGCAATTGTTTTCGTTTATTCCAATGACCTTCTGTTCCTTCTTCCATTTTATAAAAGAAGGCTATAAAAACAATTTTTGATAAAGAGTGTTAATATTTGTGATTTTTGAGAAAGGGTACAAAATTCTGCGCTTTTTAAGAAAAGACGTTAAAATTAGCAATTTTTAAAAATATATATAGAGCTAAAATTAGCTATTTTATTTGAAAGTGCAAAAATTCGTAAATTAGTTAAAAGTGCTAAAATTTGTGATTTAATTTTAAAAAGTTAAAGTTCATAGAAACTAAAAATGCTAAAAGTCAGAAGAATTGTCTTATTGATCCTGCTTTTTAGCAATTTTCTTTTTATATAAATCACGAACTTATACTTAAGGTAGATCGTGAGTTTTAGGGGGTTTTCTAAACAATCGCAAAAATTAGTGATTTTTAAAAAGAAATTGCAAAGATTAGCATCCTTTCTCAAAAAGCTGTGGTTGTGGCTATGCTCAAATTGTGGAGTGATATTTTTTTGAGTAACTTATTATGAATTGCCGGTTGTGGCTACTCTAAGTTTATAGAGCAGTGTTTTTTCTGATGTCAACTGTTTCTCATGAGCTGTATTGCAATTAAGGATGCAGGATTTTATGACTTGTTTACACTCTTGTGCTTGTGAGAAATAAATATTATTTCTTTAACTCACTTCGTACTGTGACTTTATTCACTCTTATGCATCACCTTCCCCGCCGTCCAAATAGCTGATCTTAGTCCCCTGGACGAGTCGGACGGTCTGGGTCTTCTACTCTTATGCATCAGTTACTTTGCAAGCACTACGATGTTTTAAATTTCACATCCCTGAAATTCGACTAGAAATTTTTCATATTTCCAACAATAAGTCACCTTTGTATAATACCTACAATAGGCCAATAGAGAAACTAGATATTCATATTTCCAACAATAAGTCACCTTTGTACAATACCTACAATAGGCCAATAGAGAAACTAGAATTCCTAGACAGCTTTAGCTGGCTACGGAAACCTTGATGCACACATGATGACACGGTTTATAAATTCCTTTGTGCATCTTTTTCATAGTGATTGATCACTGGAAAACAAAGTCCCAAGGTTTTCTTCAGAAGGGGAAAGGAAAGAAGGAAATTTTTATAAATTTAGGGAAAATTAGGCAAATTTCACTGAAATCTTAGGAATTCGTAATTTTAAGGATAAGATTTGTATTTTCATACTGAGATTTAAAATTCATATTAAATACGAAAGATTTGGAACACTTGGCAGGTCTGCTAACAACAGCAAGGCAAATTTTCCTGCAGTTTTGATAGGGTATCAGAAAACAACTTTTTCTATTCCACACTCAGAGATATAAAAATCAGTTGATGAAGATTTCAGTAGTGAGGAAGGAGTTTAGTAGTTTTAAGGTTTTTTTAGTAGTCAGGTTCACAAATGAAATATATATGCTCATATAATACAAAAATGCACATACATAAAATTATTTAAGCATATGTATAATTATGCAATAATACATATATATTTACATACAAGTTTTTATCCAGTGAAAGTCACTTCATATTGAAGAGATTAAGCATTTACGTTTGGTAAAACACAAGTTTTCACTAAAACAATAATATATATTGAACTTTAATGTTTTAATACCACTTTTTGGAAAATATCCTTTCACAAGATTCATATCCATTTTTCAATATACCAAAATAAATATTATGTGAAATTAATTAAAAAATTAACTTTACTAATTAATCAGATTATAAGCTAATTTAGTCAATTTAATATGCAATAGTTAGAAGGTGGAGATGGATGGAAAACATACCAATGGACTCTGGGTGCCTGACGAGAACATGGTGAATTATGCAATTATGCTGTTTATGCGAAAGTAATTAACCTTAATAATTAACCAGAATATGAAAATATGATAGTTTAGTCAATCTAATATACAATATTTAGAAGATGGAGATAGATGGAAAAATATACTAATGGGACTCTCAGTGATTCACAAGAATGTAAAGTGTGTGCAATCGTGCGAAAATAATTTAAAAATTAACCGTAATAAGTAACCAGAATATGAAAATATGCTAGATTAGTCAATTTATTAAGCACTATTTAGAAGATGGAGATGAAAGGAAAAAGATACTAATGGACTCTTGGCGATTCACATAAAGTGAATTCTGCAATCACACTGTTTACGCAAAAATAATTAAATAATTAACTGTTTAGTGAAGTATGCCAAATTTGACAACATTTCAAGAAGCATATTTATTACTTCCATGAAAATAAAAAGCGATCTTAACACTAGAATGATGGAAGCGGCCATTTTGACCACATAACTACTTTGAGAAACGATTCCTCCAAAACGGCTAATCCCAATCCATTGAAATTTTATGATTTTTCTTATTCTCTTAAAGAAAACACAGAAGAAAACAAGAAAAGTCATAAAATTTCAATGGCTGGGATTAGCCGTTTTGGAGGAATCGTTTCTCAAAGTAGTTATGAAGTCAAAATGACTGCTTCTGTCATTCTAGTGTTAAATTACATTACATGCAGCTGAAAAAACCCATTGTCACATTGATTTTGATTGGCATTACCATACACACTGGCCGTAAATCCTCGTTATCCCTTTGATATGATTAACACATGGCCATATTAACAGAAGGCAATTCCCTATAGAAAACTATGCAAATTCCGTAATTCGTAGTATGGTGATGTTTCCTGTACAAATTCTATAGTAATCATCATCTCTGCACATTACCACATACAACTTACATATTGCAGTTCCTATATTAACTGGTCATAAATGTTACTGAAACAGAATTAGGCGAACAAACACTCTTACCCAACTTTATCCTAATATTGATTTGAAGTGACTTAAGATTTACTATTTTTCAATATTGAGGAAAACTTTGAAATAAAAATTTGTTTTATGAAGACAATACCAAAATTAGTTCTTATCCAAGATTCATATAAAGGTTACAGGAAATTATAAAACTTACAGGGTCCCTCTGGAAATAAGAGCATCTGTGTTCTTTGGATATAACTTTATAGCATTATTTAGAAATGTAAATGCATGTGAAAAATTTCCATTCTCATAGCATTTTGTGGCCTTTTCATATCTAGAAGTATAAAATGCAATGTTACACACTATGCACTTAAATGATTAAAAGTATTTAAATATATTCTTAATATGCTAAAACATATACTAATATGATATATTCTTAATATGCTAAAACACATACTGTATGTTGGAAAGTATCAAATCCTGTTTCTTTTTCAACTCTGTTCCATATTCCTCAGCTGGGTACTTCGCACTGAAAAAGAATGAATATAAATTTAAAATATATCCATTAACCCAAAACATGAAAATTACAAATTCAGATTTTTTAAAATGGAATTAAAAATTACAAAAATCCCACATTTTAACAATATCTAGATTTTATTTTCACTTCAGCCCAAATGCATTTAATCTTTATTAGAAAAAAATTACATCTTAAATAATAAAAGGCAATGTCTGTCTGTGTGTGTGTGTCTTATACACTATAGGTTCAGAGACCGCACATCGGAGAGCTACGAAATTTGGCAATCGTAGACCCGGGGCGGTGGGAAAGTGACACGTGAAAACCAATTTTTAAAATTTGAATTATTTTTTTGTTATTTAATGTTTTATGCAATTTTGACCGTTTTTCCCCTTTTTTCTTCACCATTCAGACATCTAGAAAAAAACAAATCACACCACTGGAAAGAGCAGACAATTGTGAGTAAAAATATATCAATTTCAAATCTCAAGGACAAATTATAATATTTTTTAAAGATTTTAAAACAAAAGTCACTTTCGGTTAAAAAAAACGAACTTTCGTTTTTAAATCCTCCCATCGGGAAAAGTTCCGAGAATTTGACTAATAATTTACATTTTTAGAAAGCTCAAAGATCTGGCATTTTTACAAGTTCAATCTGGTCAAGAAATAATTAAAATTGCCCGCAGGATCAGGATTTTAAGATTTTCCGAATTTCAATTTCTCGGAAATCCATTAAAGTTCTTCACCAGCGTTTTCCCCGAAAGATGGATGGAAAGTCACGGTTCTGAATACGCAATAGGGAAGAAAATGACGGAATTAAGAGCTTTGCATATGGTCATTATAAAATTTAAATGATTGAATTATGGTGGATTGATTGTGGCGATGTATTGATTGTGATGTATTATTGTAGCATAATGTATTGTTGTATTGTAAAAACTTAATTGTGGCGATGTATTTCACGTTAAACATGTGGGTCCGTAAGTCCTTCCAAGAGGTTGGTGGTAGGGGAAGGAGGGTACGGTCCCTGTGGATGCCTCTCTCACAGGGTTCCGGTCTAAATTGGGTGAATAAAAAGAAAGTTATGGAGATTGTTGCGGAGGGATAGGTAGTTCAGTGGTTAGCGCGCAGGAATTGCACTCAGCAGGCCCAGATTCGATTCCCAAAATTGCCACCATGTTCATGTGGAGTACGATCACGTTAAACATGTGGGTCCGTAAGTCCCTCCGAGAGGTTGGTGGTGGGGGAAGGAGGGTACGGTCCCTGTGGATGCCTCCCCCACTGGGTTCCAGTCAAAATTGGATGGCACTTCCTGGCCGTCCAAATAGTTACCTTACACCTTTCTGGTAGGTCAGGCCAGCGAGTTTATCATGGTCAGAATTTTCAAGGATAGCGAACAGGCTGGTCGCCAAAGGCGGCTAGTTAATAATTAAGGATGATATCTGTCTGTCTGTATATTCATTTGTAGCAATTGTAGAGGAAAATCGAAATGTAAGGACATGAAATTTGATATATAGATACTTCAGGACCCGGTATATGCCTCAGTAAGATTTTTTAAAAATTCGAATTAGTTTTCAGTTATTTTATTTAAAAAATTTATCTCTTATGGGCTACCATCTTTTGTACTGTGCTGGTGCTACCAGCTATATTCACATTCCTAAATGTAAAACCACAATGTAGCATTAAAAATTCAGATATAGGAACATTGATTCACAATCCTCATGATTTAAAACTATTGTTCCTGAGGTTGTTGGTGATAACACTTTATGAGAATACCCAGCCTGAATGCTTCAACCTCCAGTATGTTTCAGTATTTAAAAACATAGTATTATTTGAGCAAAACAGATTAGACTTTAAAAGTCAATTTTAACATGAATTTTAAATTAAAATATAGAATTTAAAAAATAAATACTTCGAAGTTTCTTTTGATGAGAGCATTAAAAATATAAAAATGAATGCAGCCATTGCATGGAAAGGAAGGACAGAGGTGTCACTCACATCTATTTATAAGTTCCTAAACGTAAAACTATAGCATTAACATGAGTTTTTATTCATTACTAGAAAAGGTTCCTGGGGCAACAGTTTTTTATTTTATTTTTGCTATAAGCAAGTGTATTGTTAAAATGTTATTTGGCTTTCAGGAATTGACTGTAAATTTCAGTATAGTACTGAAATACCGAGCAACACTAGGTACATTTTCTAGTCAAGAATATTCTGCATCAAAATGACGGTACTTTATAAAAATAAGTTACTGGCAAAATTACAACAATAAATGCTAAATATTAGAGATGGGCAAATAGCACTTTCCTGAATTTGAATATCAAATAACCAGATCTTGAATATTCCAAAAAGTTATTTCACATTGTTAATAACATTTATATTTATTAAATATTATTTATTATTAGTAAATAAATTAATAAAGTAAAATGTGTAATAAAATCACATTAATTAAGAAATTAAACTTTTTTATTTAAGTTATTTTACAGTAGTTTATTTTATGAATTCTTAACTACAGTAAAATAAATTAAAAATGTTCCTCATCTACTGCAATTTTTTATTGAAGAAAACAAGCATTTGACATGTTCAGGATCTAGTTTGCTTTTTTTTCTTTCTACTACAAATTAAGCCAGATAAGTTGAATTAAGCCAGAAATTAAGTCAGATGTGTTCTCTTGACGACAGCATGATTTAAAAGAATTCCTTCAAGCAAGGATATAGACTCATAGCTGCCAACTCTGAATGGCTGAAAATGTGTCGATATTTTCTCACACAAAAAATTAGTGATATTTTGAATAATTATTGTAAAGTTAACTTACACCATACTAAAAAAGGAGAAAAAAATAAGCTAAAATAGGGAAAAAGCAAAAAATAAGCTAAAATAAGGAAAAAGAAACTTTATATCCAAGGCAATTTCAAATTCTACTTTATGGGTTATTATTATTTTTTATCCTTTTCTACAACACTATTGAACAGAATTTTGCTTTTACAAGATTTTTATCAAAAACAGTTTCGAAACATTTATAGGGTTAGTACCCATTTTTCAGAATGAAATTGCCAGTGTTTTTCCTGCTGCTTTCAGCATGCTTCTTATGTTGAAGTTCAGATAAATATAGAATTTTTTCCATAACAGTGTATAATCAAAGCAAAATTTACTTTTCTGTGCAAGAATAAATAAGGTTAAAGATATGAAACATATTTATTAATTTAATATTACTATTTTATTTATTGTTTCATGCATTATAAATAAAATTTTAGAATAACTTTTAATATAACAAAAACAAATTTATAATTTCAAAACCAGATTTTTTTTAAAAACAGAAAACTGTCTTTAGACTTATAGTAGATTTACAGAGCAAAAGTGTGTAAATTGTTAAATATATGAATAATCTTATTGCTAAAAGAGTTATTTATACTATTTGGTAAATTATACAACACATTTAAGACATTAACATAGAAAAAGATATTTGTAAACTTTTGGGATTACAAACTGAATTATTTAATCAGACTTTATATGAAAATAACTGAAAAATTAATCTTAATAATTAACCAGAATAGGAAAATATGTTAGTTTAGTCAATCCCCTCACTGAAGAAAATTCAGTAGATTTCTTAAAGCTTGCATTTCAATGTTATAACAAACGTTGGTGTAAAAAAATAACATACATTTAAGGGAAAAAAGGAATTTTTCTCATCTCCATTTTTTCCCCTTAAATTTGAATTATATACATATTTATAAATACACATATACACAAGAAATAAAGAAGACTAGTTTTATGACAGCTACATTTTATTTTTTATAAAAGTTGCAGATTTGGTTTTCAATAAAAATTTACTATCTAGTTGCTGCTCATAGCATTTACCATTTAAATTACATTTCATAATGATCAAGTTATCTAGGTTATCATCAGAAATTGAGGTGCGAAACTCAGTTTTAATTTTTCGTAGGTGGCTAAAAATATGTTCACACTCCGCATTACTATGCGGGATTGATAAAATGGATAACATTATATGTGAAATGTTTCGAATATATAAACACAATATTCCTTTTTTTAATATTGCCAATCAAAAACCATTGCACATCTGCTTTTTCCTCACGTAAAATTTCTTTTGGTAGTTCAAATATTTGCAAATTGCAAAATTCAGATTTGATTTCATCAATAACATTTGATCCAGTACATCCTGCCAAAAATACTGGAAATTTTTCAATAAAAAAAAACTTAATACTGGAAAATGAAGTATTTGTAATCTTTTGAATATTACACACTTGCGCATTCTTTAGAACTTCATGTTTAATCCTTTCGCGACGATCGGCACGTCCGCGTGCCGGCTGCGAACTTGCATTCAAGGACGGACGGCACGCACTTGTGACGGAGGAAACTTTACCATAAGCGGAGAGTGGCACGCATAAGTGCCTCCATGTGGAACGTTTTAATTTGTCTACTAGATGGCGTTACATGTCCGTGGAACTAACTTCAATGTATTTTGCAGAGGCATGACCTTGGCAGAAGAGAATCGAATGAATTATTTCTCCATTTGGAGCGGTGAGACATCATTTTGTAATATAAACAGACAGCAATTCTCGTAGCATCAACAATTTCATAATTGAGTTTCGGTTTTTATTTTTATTTCAGCGTTATGATTTCGTTGGTGAATCATAGGAATATAAGAGAGTATTTTTTTTTGTTTGGGTTTTAGAGGCAGTGAAATTATTCGTTTATTTCGGATAAAAGAATGGAAGCAACTAATGAGTATTTTGTATTCAGATTTGTATGAAAAATATACATCAAATAGAAAATAAATATTTCTTTTATTCCTGAAAAAAGTAGATTTCTGTGTTGAATAGGTGATTTTCAGTGAATTTTTTTTTAGAGTTAGGCTTAGCGCAAAAAATGTGCCATCCTTTGGGACCAGTTCGGAAGCGAAGCGCTCCGTCTTTTGGACCACGACAGCTCCGGAATGCCGCCGCCGCCACCGCGAAAGGGTTAAAAGGAAATTTGTGAATAATATAATCATAAACTTTTACATAAAACTTTCTCACGCTAGCAAAGAAAAGTTCTTTTTCTTCTACTTTTAAGCATTGTAAAACATCATCTGTACTTTGTCCAATAAGTATATCAGAATCAGTTTTTTGATTTTGTTGACTGTGATAGTCAACACTCAAGACGTCTAAATGTGGTTTCATACAGCTTGCCTTGACAAATTTGATAATCTCCTGTAGTAGGTCAAACAGAATTGAGTGAAGTTTATGTATTAATGGGGTTTGAGATTGCAAAAGAACATTAACTTTATCAAAATAAGGTATAACGTAAATTAAAAAACAGCAATATGCCTTATTAATGTTATTACTTAAGTTATAAAAAATTATTTCTTCACGTGAAAGAATGAAACCTTTTCCGTTTGCAGATGGCTCTGCAGATTTTAAAATTTTAGGTTTAGGCTCTAAAAATCTTGCTTCTGTAGTAGTCTGTTTTTTAGAGGAAACCTTTACATTAGTAGTGTTTGTACTTGACTTCCCTTGCTTCTTTCGGCATAAACTTTTCTTTTTAGGAATGTTGTAAGAATCTAAACCACTAGGTGTCTTCTTTTTTAAAACTTCTGACTTAAAAGAATTTAACAATTGGCTCCCACTGAGAAAGTAATCTATTCAGGCACTTACCTGTTGACAACCATCTGGTTTCAACATGCTTCAATACTTTTCTTGTTTCTGTATCACAAAATTTATCTTGAAACAGTTTAAGGTTGTCTTTTCGTTTTGAGCTCTTTTCTAAGTAGTAAAATATATCTACTAAAAGTTCATCCAGATTTAATGGAAGACAGGCAGCACCTTTTTCTGCTGCTAAATTAATTAGATGGCATGTGCACCGCAAAATAATTATACTTTCATGTTGTTCTTTCAAAACAGCAGTAACACCTATTTTTTTCTGATCATCACTGGGGCATTGTCAGTCATAAAACCTATACAGTTTTTAACTGGAATGTAATATTTCTCTAACACTTCTAAAAGTAAATTACCTACGTTTCTTCCATTAGAATTGCCTTTTAAAATTGAAGCACTAAGAACAGTATGTTTAATCCTATTAGTTTTATCACTGAAACATGTCACGACAATAGGATACATTTTTCGGTTGGAATCATTACTGCCATCTGTGGCAATGCAAAAAGGTTTTACTCTTAACGCAGTAATCAAATCTGTTCATCCTTCTTTAGCGAATTCTCCAATGATAGCCGTAGTCTTAGTATGACCACACCCATATTTATTCACCACTTCGTTTTTTGGAAAAACTTTCCGTAGCAAAGGACCTATGTGATCGGCACGGCTAATTGGTAAATTATGTTTAATTAGAAAAGCAGTGAATAAACATTCTGCACGGATCACTTTATCGTCATTCTTATTAAAACGATCATCAATTTTATTATTTTGACCATATTCAGCAAAGTTTTCTTTGTGTTTTATGGATCCTAAATGCTTCATAATATCACCTTTACCACCATGAGACATCAACAACTTTACCACCAATATCACCTTTACCACTGAGAAATCATTAGCGCATTCACTACAAAAACTATGGTATTCTCCTTTGTTTGACTTTCTAAGAAACGGAAATTCACTCAAATATTCCGTTTTAAAATCCTGATAATATTTTTTCTTCTTTTAATCGGCAGACATACTGATGCAAAATTACAGGGTAACAATGTGCACGCAATAAAATAACAACAAAACCATCACAGGCAAAAACTAGAAAGCTCACTTCCCTTTACTTCACTAGTGAAGCCAGAATTGCCAGTTTCAAAATTGCTGAATAGAATAAAATAAAATCACGGTAGAGAGACAAGTGGACCATTTCTGATGGCGCCATCTGTAATCTTATGGACATAGAGAAACACTCAAAAATCAGGGAGTCTCCTGCTAAATTCAGTAGAGTTGGCACATATGATATACTAATCAATGCTCAGCAATACCACCTGAATAACACAATCTTGCTATTTATGGAAAAATAATTAAAAAACCAACCTTAATAATTAACCTAAATGTGAAAATAAGTTAGTTTAGTCCATCTAATGAGTAATATTTAGAGGATGGAGATGGATAGAAAAGGATACTTGTGGACTCCCAGGATTATACAAGAATTCCCTGAATTACATAATCTCACTAAATGTATCAAAATAATTAAGAAATTAACATGAATAATAAACCAAAATATGAAAAGAGCAGTTCTTTCATTTAATGTGCAATAATTACAGAATGGAGATGGATGGAAAAAGAGAGAAAGGTGGGAGAAAAAATAGGCATTTTTAGTAATTTTATGGATCTTTTCGGTAGTCCATAATTCTGTTCAGAAATCTGTAAAGGTTGGCATCTCTGAGAAAGCTAAGTGGAAAATATTTTCATATTTAAATGAAATATACCGAGGATGGCGTACAAATGCTGTTTTCACGATACTGCTGCATTTTGCAGCAGTACTTACAGCTCTTCATTTGAATAATAACATATCTGAAAAATAGTTTTTTTTATATATAGCATGAAATAATTACCAAAATTTTAGCTGATGTAAATAGATTGTAAAAGTGGGACAAAATAATCATTTGCCATTTCTCTCCTGATGCGCTTTAGAGTGCAAATTTTGCAATTGCAGAAAAATGAATTTTCCAGATGAAAGAATGGGAAAACTCCGATCTAAAAAATTTCAGGACTTTTGTGACCGATTTTGTGATTTTTGTGTGACCGATTTTTCTAGATTTCTTCTTCTGGAGTATCCTGACTTTTTATTCCAGAACCTACTGTTAATCATGATGCAATTAATATTCAAAATATTTGAATTTCTTCTAACATCATTATATTTAAGATCTCAAATACTTCTAGAATTCGAGGTATTTTCAGATAGTATTCATCTATATCTACTAAATATCTAAATACCCTTCTTCCTAAAAGAAAAGATATTATGGGTATGGCATTGCCAAGGACATTTTGTCTATCATGATAAATACTCAGACTGCCAAACACAGCTATGTATAGGTAGGGAGGATGTAACAATCAGATTTTGAATTTATTTGATATTATTATGATGACCAAGAACATACAGATGATACAAGGTTTGTATAAAAAGTATCGGGAAAAATTTCGGAAAAATAGATTTATTACAGATATTGCTACAATACCTCAAAAGTCTTCAAAGTACATCCCTTGAGCATCGACACACTTTTGCCAACCCGGCCATCCAAATGGTTTCTCTAAGTCCTCGGACGAGACGGATGGTCTGGGCTTTCGACACTTTTGCCAACGACTTTTCCACAACTCAAAAGCTCCCTGGTAGGCGGATTCCAGAAGGTCCTTAAGGGCATGCATGCAAGCTTCTTTGATGGCACTTAGGGTCCCATGGTGGTGTCCTTTGAGGGAGGATTTCGCTTTTGGGAAAAGGAAAAAGTCTGCTGGTGCCGCTTTTGGGAAAAGGAAAAAGTCTGCTGGTGCCAAGTTGCGACTGTAAGGGGGTTGGGGAACAGTCGCAATGCCGTTTATCGTCAGGAAGTCGGTCACCTTGGAGCAGGTATGGCTGGTTGCATTGTCATGATGCAATTTCCAATTTCCGGCGATGGCTGGCCTCACCCGGTTGACCCTTCTCTTCAGTCTTCTTAGCACTTCTAGGTAAAAAGCACCATTCACGATCTTCTCCTCAGGAACAAATTCATAGTGGATGACACCCTTTGCATCGAAGAAAATGATCAGCATGGCTTTCACTATGGATTTGCTCATTCGAGCCTTTTTTGGACGAGGTGATCCCGCAGTGTGTCATTCTGAACTTTGCCGCTTTGTTTCCGGGTCGCATTCAAATATCCCAAGTCTCGTCTCCCGTGATGACGATGTCCAAAAAGCCGGGATCTTCTTCAACGTGTTGCAGATGGTCTTCGCAAGCAGACATTCGCCTCTGCTTTTGCTCAACCGTCAAGACCTTCGGGACGAGTTAAGCGCAGATCTTTCGCATTGCCAAATTTTCAGTGATAATGCTGTGTACTGTCATCTTATCAATGCCAATTTCATCTGCGACCATTCGCACACTTAAACGACGGTCTGAATTCAGCACTTTACACACACGTTGTCATCAGTTCTTGACTTCGATGGCCGTCCAATGCAAGGCTCGTGCTGCACACTCTTTCGGGCATCTTTAAAGAGCTTGTGCCACTTAAAAATTGCTGTTTGTGACATGCTTTCATCCTTGAACACTTGGAGAACCATGGCCAACGTCTCCGTACCCGATTTCTCCAATCTAACACAAAATTTGATCGCGTACCACTGTTCAATCATTCGCTGCATTTCACGCTTGCACAGAGTCACGCGACAGGGGTTCAGTAAAAACACGATGTAGCCTGAACGAACGCTCGAAGGCGACTGTCGCTTGAAGGTCACATTCCCCACTACCGAGCATGCATGCTGCGAGCACGCTACAATGTACACTCACGTCAGGAAAAAAATTTTCCCGATTCTTTTTATACAGACCCTGTATGTATAAAAAACATAAATATAAAGAATATTTATAAATAAATAAAACCTTACCCATCAATATCATCAAAAAAGGAATAAGAGTACTTTCTGTCTATATTTAAAACAGTTTGGAGATCTTGTGCCCAATTTGGATTATTAAACTGAGGTGAATGATGAAGATATTCAACATAACTGGATCCAAACTCTTTTTTTCTGTAAAGAACAGATCAAAATAGTACAGTAAATTTAGATATCAGGTGTCAGAGATATTTTTCTTCAAAAATAGTTGTTTTAGTGACCACAGGTAGTTATAAAATAGAAAAGAAAATAATTTTTATGAGTAATACTTTACTAATTCTGCTTAGTATGGATACTAAAATAAGAGACTGATAATTATAATCTATATATAATTAACAAAAATATTTTAATAAGCTATAAAATATTTCAGTTTGAAATCTTACATACTTTAAGTATCTCTAGTTGCTTGTTTAAAAAAGAAGAAATTGTAGCTAGCTGTTGATAGTTTTACACATCAAGTTATCTTAAGAAATACACTCGTCAAAAGTGAAATTGCAACACCATGAAGGAATGCAAGTTGCCATATGCAAATCACAATACTGGTAGAAGAGTCATATGTAAATGATTAAAAGAACAAACAGCAATATGCAGAAGACAGCTGTTCATTCAGTAAGAATGTGGCCTCCATGGGCAGCTATACAGACAGCTAAAAGGCGAGGCATATTATCGATGAGGCTATTAATGGTTGCCTGAGGTAATCCTTGCCAAGCAGCATCTACTGCAGCACACAGTCTACAGCATGTACCGGAGGTCCTCGATGCACCTGACATACAATGATGGCCCACATGTGTTCAATGGGACAGAGATCCAGCAAGATTGCTGGCCAGGAAAGGATGTGAATTCTGTTCAGGCTATTGAGTTCGCTGTGCTGTGTGAGGTGTGGCATTGTCTTGCTTGAACTCCATGCCGGGGATAGCCTGAACCAGTGGCCAAACCACAGGCATCACAACTTATATGATTACCGGTCCACTGTCAGATCACCTGCAATGTGCATCAGAACTGTCTGTTGATCAAACATGATACCGCTTCAAACCATGATATCCAGTATGATGTTTGGTGATCTGCAAAGTGACGTTTCTTGTGGGAAGCTGCCACAACTGTCCGCAGTTGTTATTCCTCTGTAGGCATAAGCAAGATTCACTCATAAACAATATCCGATGCCATTCATTGGTCCAGTTACAATGATGACGACACCATGCCAGATGTGTATCCCTGTGTCGAGAGCTTAATGGCAGACCAGTGGTTGGCCACAATGCACACAGCTGTACTTCATGCAACCTGTTGTGAATAGTTTGGATGCATGCAGGCTGTTTCGGATGTCACTTGCCATTGCGAGCATGTCTCAACAAGCCGTTTGGAAGCTCTGTCAGTCTGTGCACGCTGTTGTGTGCCTGTTTAATCCATTTTCTTTTTAGCATGTTCTCTGATGTTCCTGCATTCATCGTGTCACACATCGCTGGATGGTCTCATGACATGCCCAACACATGTGGCAATTGTACGCATCGACAAACCCAGGTCACACAGCTCCGGGATATGGTCTTGTTCCCCAGTCATTAACTGCTGGTATAGAGCTCGCTGACATCTTCTAAGCATTGCTTCTTCACTTTTTCGAAAGTTCGGCTGCTGCAAACACTCTCACTGATAGCATTTACAGGACAAGCCATCTGCTGGTCTTTATCACCTGAAACTGGGTACCACTTAACCTGATACATACGAAAACTTAATGATTTGTATATGACTCTCTTCTACCGGTACTGTGATTTGCATATCGCTACATTCATTCCTTCATGGTGTTGCAATTTTACTTTTGATGAGTGTATATTATAATTTTGGAGCCTAAATTAAGTTTACATATTACAAAACTAAAGCCCCAAACTTATTCTACTCTTTATGATGTTAGAAATAAAAAACATAACAAAAAATGATTATAAAAATTAATAAATTTGGAAATAAGGTTGAATGTTTTTTGACTATATCCTTTTTAAGGTTTCAGTCCTTCTGAAGTTCTGCTTCTTACAATTTTATGGATTCAACTCCTTCAATCATGGTTTGAGCCAAATTGACTTCTGTGATATCATCTTTTGAAATTGTTGCTTTCAACATTTTACTGGCTTCTTCAAAGTTTTCCCTAGTATCCTTTTGTACCTCTAGAATCTTTAAAATTATTTTTCATATTCTTAACATCTGCTATAATGGTTTTCCCCTTCATTTTATTTTTCCTTCTTCTGCAACTCTTTTTTTTTTCTGCTCAATTTTAGTTTTATCTCTCACTCTCTCCTTTTCCCTTTTGCTCCTTAAAGTAGTGTGTAGATGTGATGAGCATTTGTGCTAAATTTAGGACCTCTTTAGTTATGGATGCTTAAACAGGGTCATTATTAAATAACTTCAATTCATCAATGGCATAAGCCTTGCATCTAGTGCTCACTCATTTATTATTTAGACCACATGCTTCATATTTTAGGAACCATGCTATCAAATTTTGAAGTAGCGTTCATTAAAAGTAAGTTTGTTTTGTTGTTTTATGTGTATAATTAAACAAATTATTTATTGCCCTTTGAATAAACAATACTGAGGAGTTTAAGTAAAAAGTGCTTGTGAGTTACGCAAGATGTCAATTCAATGTGAGAATTCTCATTAGTATTTGACTCAATACAGTCGAGGCTTCCTATACATGAGTTTACTATAAAAAGTTTAATTGCATTACATATATAGAATTTCTGCCTAGGTAGTGCTTTCAGCATTTATAAACAAAGTTTCCTTATAATCTAGATTCACTATAACCAATTTTCACTATAAGGCTTTGCAAAAATCTGAAGTCCATTTTAATACAATTTAGCATTTTACATTTAGTATCATAGTTATATCACTATGGCGATATCCTAATCAAGATAATAGCTTACTGTGTAAGCTGATCCTTTACTACTTCAACATAAAAGTATACTTCTTTCTAAAGCCACATCTAACATATGTTGATTGGATCCAATAGCTACTCAATCAGTCAGTCAAAGGCTAAATAACACCAAATACTCTCATTATATAGCCACTTATGATTACTATTAGAATGCATGTCATTTTTATAAACATCAAATGGTGTTAGTAAGAATAAAAAGCATAATGTAACAATGAAATTCTCATATCATCTTCATTCAAGTTACACTCAATATGCCCCAAAAGCATAAGTTTGTACCTATGTATGTATGTTGCCTGTATGTTTATACAGAATAATGTATCATTAAGACAAAAAAAAAATTTTTTTTTTGTTTAATATGATGCTTACACTTAAGTAAACTTCTACACTATTTTCATTTAATAAATTGAAATGCAAGCCTGTTCATTATGCAATGGGACATAAGTGCAATATAGATATATTTCAAGGATATTAAAAAATGAAACTGACATATATTTAGTATCATAGCTATACCATGATTAAAACACAAAATCTTAATATCAATTTCATGCAGTTAAGATATTTTATTTCCTTAGTAATAAATAAATACAATGGACTCTCATTAAAACAACACCGATAGATATATAATTACATATAATCCATATTTGTATGTAATACAGATGGATTTATCTTTATTACATACAAATATGGATTCTCTGGTTAAGGTATATGGATGTTACATGTTTAAAACATTGCTTAATAAATATTGTTTATTAATTAAGATGAACAAAATTTATTTAATTTTATCAATCAAGAAAATATATTCCAGAAAATACTTTTGAACAATATGCCAAAATTGAGAATGACAATGGAAGATTGTTTACCCAGTAGAAACTGAAGATTTCAATAAGTAAAAAATACTTTGTGCAAAAGATAAGGAAAACTTTAGAAATGTTATTTAAGCAAAAATAAAATAATAATGTAGCATACAGCTGTTTCAAAGATATGCTGAATTTCTTCTGTCAGTGCAGAACAATATCAAACCCAAAGTCAAAAGGACAAAATGGGTCTCAACAAGTAAAAAACACTTATGCATGGGATAAGGAAAATAAGCAACGTATATAAACACAAATAAAATAATAATGCAGAGATCCCCTTCATTAGTGCAATTCTTAGTATGGAATCATTGTCTAGTTTTTGTGAGCACTTTAGGGTCAAAATTAATATGTAGAAAATTTATAAGCACCATACATTGCAGAAAGAATGCTACTGGAATTGAAAGAGGACACAACCTCTACAAAGTTCAAGAAGACAAATTTCAAACTTATGTCATATATCTAAAATGTATTTATTAATTTTATATTTTATGAAGTTTTCATTATAAAATTTATAATTTCAATGCAAAAATAAACTTCATACACAAAATGTATAAAAACATTGCAAATGTGCATTTATGACAAACAAATTCCAACAGAATAAAAGAACTTACTTCATATAAAAAGGTAGATCATTCTCAGTAATTTTCCCCTGTAAAATTTGTAAATAGTATGAAAACACATCAAAACAAAGCATAAGACATATATGAAATTTTAAATTATATTATTTTTAAATTCAGTAAATTCATTTGTTTGTTGAAGACGAAGTTTATGGGATCAAAGAATTTCTTTGCCAAATCACTATAACAATTAACATTGTAGTACAGTGTTAAGAAACCCATTCAAAATATTGAAATATATACTATTAAAAGCCAAAAGTAAGTGTATAACATCATCTCTTATTGAAAAGAAAACGCAGCAGCTCAAAAAACTTTTGAACATCATAAATAAATAAATAAAATCAGGTAGTGCTTGATTAATTGCAAGAACACACATTTAAACAAGGTAATCTTGTAATGTTAGAATTTCAATATCTCAGTACTAGAAAAATAAGTCTACCATATTCGAGTCCTGATATGATTTTAAAACAATTGTCAAAAATTAACTAGGAAATAGATAAACCTAGCATTTTAATAAAAAATATTTTTGAAACTGTCCATCATTTCCTGTCATTTTTTCAACTAAATTATGTAAATTTAATGTAGCTAATCAATTTATATTAATTCAATAACCTACAATCTGAATGACATATAGGGAGGAACACAAATAGAAATATTTTTATTTCGCTCGCTACTCCACTTTTGACTCATTTTTGCCCTTTTATGTCCAAAATATGTACCTGCCTATTCAGGGCATAAATGCCTATTAAAGAAAGAAGAAGCAAATAAAATGACAAATTGAGTTGATGCACAAAGTATAGTTTTAAATTCTCACATTTTCTTGATTCAATCCCTTCTTTTTTTTCCTATTTTCTGCTCTTTTGGGAATAATGAATGAACAAGTTTGTCTCATGACCATGATGGAAATGAGGACAGAAATAGATTTACTTTTTTTAATATACTTTAAAATGTTATATGAATGTGGTTACAAAAGTAGAATTCTTGAACTTTTTTTTACTTTTGGCTAATTAATGAATTTTAAGTGATATTATTTGAATATTTTAATGTAAGAAAGGGGAAAATGCAAAGCTAACATTTGAAATGAGATTTTTTTTTTTTTTAAATTTTACAATTAATACAAATTTAAAATTTTGCTATTGATTTGATGACTATTGTTTCAAATATTTTTCTTCATGGTAACAAGCTTGAATAATTATCAAAATTTAAGATCTTCATTATTCACAATTTTTGCAACTGTTTAAAAAAATCTTTAAGGTTCTTTTAGTAAATGGTGCTTGTTACTTTTGGAGGATTGCACCTGTTCTTGGTAAAAGTATCTGCTAAGAAAAATTTTATTTTATGAGTAGTACTAATTATTCTATTTAGCTCCATGGATAAATTTGAGAGTTTGTGTTCTGGTATATAGGAGTTTATTTTGGCTAGTTTTAAGTAGACTACAAGCAGTAAAAGTTAAATTGAGTTAGTATCCCTGTGAAAAAGTATTATGATTTGTATGAATTTAGGGTTTTGAAACATTCATTACATTAGGTAAAAATTTTTTAGGTTTCTTTCATATGTCAAGAAAGTGCAATTCAGTTTTCTTTCGGGGTGTTTGTTGTTTAGTCCATTTTTCATGTGATATTTCTGTTGTGTTTAGGCACGTGCCAATCTTGTGTGTTACTTCTCATTTTGGATTGGCTGTACTGTTATTCATTCCGATTGGCTCTTTCCGGTGGACTCTTAATTCAAATCTTGAATACATCTGAACCCTCTGATTCTTCTATTTGCACCTGTTTTGTCGTTTTGATTTCAGGTTTGTTGGTTCTTTTGTACTAGTGAAAGGAATCCAGCGTATCCTCAAAACAGATGTATGCTGCATTATTATCTTATTTGTGCTTAAAATATGTTGCTCAAATTTTCTTTGATCCTTTTTACAAAGAATTTTTTTACTTATTGATTAAGCACTAGAGATATTTAGAAAATGGTGTGGATGAAAGAATTCAACACACGAGAGTAATTTTTAATAGCAAATAACATTTGCCAAAAAAGGTAAATAATTTGGAATATAAAAATTTATAAATGAACAAAGTTTAATTACTGAAAATGGTAAACAACATTAACCCAATTAGGAATTTTGAAAAGAAGTGAGAAAATTTAGAAATTTAATAAATTTCGAGAATTTTATGATGAAAAATGGCACAACTGTAGCCTGGGAATTTTTTTTTCAAGACACCAAAATTATCCAAAATGTAAACACCATGCTCAAGTGGGTAAATCCAGCCAAAAAAAACTAATAGGATAATTCTAGCTTATTTGACAACTCCAGGAATCACAAAAATTTTGCCATATTGTTATATGCCATATAACAGGGTAGATAGGTTCTAAGAAAATGCTGTGTTATGTGAAACCTTGTTATATAAGACCCAGAGCCAGTACAAAAAGGAGGGTTAGGCTTTGAAAACATATTAAAAACAAATATATTTTTTTAAGTCAATTTTATTAAAAATTTAACATATGTATGTGTCAAACAATACAAAATATAATTATTTTCAATTTATTAACCCTCAATTTAATAATTTTCTTCCTCATCACTGCTCGCTACAATTAAACGTAAACTCTCATCACTTTCTGAATCATTTTCATCATTTGAATCTTCTGCCCTCTTTAAAAAGTCTGTAATTTTGGCTTGTTTGCTATTCCTTAAAAGTTCATTGTGGATCTCCTGATATGGAGACAGGCAATTTTGCAGCTCCCTTTTGAATTTTCGGCTTCTTTCAGTGGATGAATCTGCATTCAATAAAAATAATTCTAGATTTTTTGCTAAATTTAGGTCTTCCCGTAATTTCTTTAAAGTTAATGTATTAATTTCACAATCTTCATCACTGCTCTTCTCCTCGAAATCGATTTACATAGAACTTCTGAAGCTATTTTCAGCAAATCCGCATCGCCTTTTTTTTCTTCCATCAATCTTGAATGTCCTGAATATCCTCAAAACTTTCACCTTCAATTGAATTAGCAAGTTCTAATATGCCACCAATTTCATTTTCTGGTGATTCAAGGTTGTTTTCTATTTCAACTGACAATGGCCAAATCTTTTTCCAACATAAAATTAATGTTGATGTTTTTAGTTCTTTCAACAATAAGGATATGATTTTAATACACTGCTTAATTGAAAATTGCTTCCAAGCCTCCATGATACCAATTGATCTCAATTCAGTTATGCCTAAAATCCATTGTAATGATCTTTTGATGTAGTAACTTTTAAAGGTATAAATGATACCTTGATCCAATGGCTGGATCAAGGAAGTAGTGTTTGGTGGTAGAAACACTATTTGGATGTTGGGATGACTCAAATCTTGTGGATGATCCGGAGAATTGTCTAATAGTAACAGCACCTTGAAGTCCAAATTCTTAGCTTCTTTAAATAATTTTCTACCTCTGGCATAAAAGACTCTAAAAACCATATTCTAAATAAATTTCTAGTTACCCAAACTTTTGAATTTGCTGTCTAATGTACTGGCAAGGTATTTTTATTTATGCCTCTAAGTGCATATGGATTTAATGATCTATGAACAAGCAAGGGTTTTGTCATAAAGTCTCCTGATGTATTAATACACAAAAGTAGTGTTATACAATTTTTAGATACCTTAAATCCAGCTGCAGTTTTTTCTTGTTTTGCTATAAATGTTCTATTAGGCATTTTTTCCACCAAAGCCCAGTTTCATCAGCATTAAAAACTTGGTTTGGTGTGTATCCATGTTCTTCTATATTTTTTTTAATTTTTTCTGGATACGTCCTGGCAGCTTCAACGCCAGCTGATGCAAATTCGCCTTGCATTTTTATGCTGTGGATCGCAAAACGCTTTTGAATTTTTCAAACCAACCTTTACTTGCCGCAAAATCTGGGCTGGCAGAAGATTCTCCATTTTCTTTAAGGTGTTTGTAAATTTTAAGAGCTTTTTGTTAATGATATTCCCATCCAATGGAATCTTTTTTTGACAGCTATCATTAATCCAAAGCTGAGTGCCTTTTCAATTTTCTCAATTATTGGCACATGGGGAAGAGATGCATATTTTGCAGATATAGACGATCCTACAGTCCCAGCACTTCTAATTTTCTTTTCATTTTTATTAATGGTTTGGATTGCTGCTTCATTTAAATTTAGAGTTCTTGCAATATGTGGTGCTTTTTCTCCTTTCATAATATGATCCAAAATTTGCATTTTAACATCCAGAGAGAAATAAACTTTCTCTTCAACTTTGTGTTTTTATTTTTATCAGACATAGTTTGTGATTAAAATTTAATTTTCCAAAAAATAATCATAAAAATAAAAATGAACTCTTTAACTGTTAACAAATACAATGTGTGTACCCCAAAAAACTTAAAATAAGTTCCTTCTAAAACACACAAACACTAGAATTTCTTTAAATAATATTTTCTGAGATTCAAGCAACACAACTAAACACTCGAAACACAAAACACGCAATGATGCGCAATAATTCTGTCAGTGGTTCAGTAGTGGTAGCTAGTGAGTACACACATGCGTCATACACAACTACGAGCAAACATGTACTGTGTCTAAGCAAAAATCGTAAATCTGCCATTTGTATTTTGTTTTGTAAGAGTGTATCTGCAAATTTCTGATCATGTTAGAGCGAAAACAGTGTTGTTGGATACCGTGTTATAGGAAGGTTTCCGCAAATTTCTGATAGTGTTGTTGGATACCATGTTATAGGAGGGTTACCTGTATACATTATATAAACACAGTGAAGAAAAATATATTTTTAAGTTTGCATTTCAAAACTTCATAAATACATGAGTCTGAACTATAAACAGGAGAAGGCACACTGATCACACAGAAATTTTATACTCAATTATTCCTAGAACAGAAAATTTTAAACAAAAACTCTTTAGTGTTGAACAGAATTTGCACTATGTTATATTGTATAACACAATACTTTTTCACAAGGATGACTCAGAGCATGGTAACCCAGTGGTTAGAGTGCGGGAGTTGCACTCAGTAGGCCCAGGTTCGATTCCCTCCGTGTTCATGCGGAGTATGATCACGTTAAACATGTGGGTCCGTAAGTCTTTCCGAGAAGTTGGTGGTAGTGGAAGGAGGGTACGGTCCCTGTGGAGGATGCCTCCCCCACTGGGTTCTGGTCTATATTGGGTGGATCTTCCCAGCCGTCCAAACAGTTACCTTACACCTTTCTGGTAGGTCCGACGGTCTGGGTCTCAACAACAACAGAAAGGATGACTCAATTTAACTGCTTGTGGTCTACTAAAACTATATACATAAGTGTGATTCTCTTATGAGATACATGCTCAAAACACTGCCCTGGGCTCTGTTACACACTACTAATCTTGCACTTAAAATGACTTTCAAATACTGAACTAACTTTAGAAACATAAAAATATCACAGGGGTCTTTTTCAAAAGGGAATAAAATTTTGCAAACAGAACAGGAGGCTATGCACGCCACAGGCAGAATAAAAAGGGTAATTAACTTGGAAGATGAAGGACTCAAACCAACAAAATGGTCTAAACAACAAAAGAAAATCCATAATTTAAACTCTCGTGGTTTACAAATGGTCTTATTTGATGTTAATTCATTATTTACCAATGTCCCCATTGAGGGGACATTTGTAAATAACTCTCAGGAAAATATTGTTAAATAACTCTCAGGTTGTAACTTTAATATTGGTAAATAACTCTCAGGTTGTAACTTTAATATTGGTAAATAACTCTCAGGTCTTGTCTGAGGAAAATATTGTTTGAATTCTATTTCTTTGAATTTGAAATTGATGAGCTTATTTCTCTTACCAGAACTTGTTTACCATAAAATTCTGGCTTTCATTAAAGATTCTACTAGATGTCTGATCGCTTGGCTATGGGTAATCCATTCAGTTCTATTCTCAGTGACATTTATATGCATTATTTTGAAGTCAAGCTTTTTGAAATTATCTAGTTTGTTTTTTATACTCGTTATGCTGATGACAGTTTTGCATCACTCTTCTAATGATGTTGATGGTATTTTGGATATTTTGAATTCCATCGATCCTTCATTCAATTTACCTTTGAAAAAAAACATTCTGTATTTTTAGATGTTTGGGCCATCTGCAACGATGATGAATTTCTCACTGATGTATTTTGTAAACCTTTTAAGGTCTCTCTACCTCCCTATAAAAATTCCTACTATCAGCCTAACCAGAAGATTGCTGTTTGCTCATTGTGCTTTCAATGTTTGTTCTACTATGGATTTGCTCAATTCTAAGATCAATTATCTTAAAGCTGTTGCTGTCAATCATGGGTTTTCTCCCAACATTGTTGATTGTGTTCTTCAAAAATTTTCTAAACCTTCCTCTAAACTTGCTTCTGAAAAGGATTTCAGCAACACTATCATTTTATCATTTTTTCTAAAATTCAGTCAGCAGATTGCAAAATCGTTGAAAATTTCAAATTTAATATTGCATTTAAACCTTCTAATAAACCAAATTTTCTAATCTTAAAGATCCTTTACAAATTTCTAATACTTGTGACATTTACAGTATCTTGCCAGTGTTGTCTTTCTTATATTAGTCAAGCTAAACATGCATTAAAATTTTATATTAGGGAACATGGAATCTATGTAAAAAAATTGGAATTTAATAAATCTTCAATTGCTCAACATTGCTATAATTTTGAACACAGTTTTGAATTTCTTCAGCATAGATCATATAAAAATGCACATTCATCTATGACCTTGACTTTTTTTTTTTAAGCTTTACATATCCAGAAAAATTCTAGTAATTAAGTTAATGACTTTTCCAGTACTCGGTCTGGCCGAGTGCCCTGTAACTTTTAACATTTTCGTTGTTTAATTTCTTAGCTTTTGGGGCTCTTGTGTGTCATTTTGACTTATTTTTCATCTTGTTGGGTCTCATTTATTCTTGTTCAGATTTGGCTCATTATTGTCGGGATACTTTTATTGTGTTTTGGCACATGTCAATCTTGTGTGTTACTTCTCATTTCTGATTGATTGGACTGTTTTCATTCCGTTTTTTGATTAGCTCTCTCAAGTACGCTCTTAATGCAAGTCTTGGGTATATAACCAATTCTGTTTCTTCTATTTGCACTCATTCCTCTTTTAGACTTCGGGTTTGTTGATTGCACTGACAAAGGGGATCCAGTACATCTTCAAAACAGTTGTATTCACCTTGTTATCTTATTTGTACTTAAATATGTTACTCAAGTCTTCCTTAATTACTAGTGTGGTTGCACCTGTTCTGAGGGTTGCAGAGATTACTGAAATTCTGATTTGTCAGACTCCCAATGTGTGGGTAGCTAGCATTATTTTCTAAGCGTTGTTTGGGTATTATGTTTTGTTTATTACATGGAGTTCTACAGCAAAATGTGTTTCGCTTGTTTCACATCTGGTGGTGGGAAATGTATATGCCTCAGTAAACTCCTAGAAATCACCTCACCAATACTTCTAGCATGAAGAGGCAGTTTCTAAAAAGACATGCTAACGAGAAGGTTGGAAGTTGAAAGTGAACATGATTCCTACTCTCAAGGATCGCATTGTGGAATGAGCCATTTTATTTTCTTCAGAAATGTGGTAAACAATCTTTTCAAATGACACCAATATGGAGGAAGCCCATCATCTGGAGTTGATTTTCAAAATCTCAATAAAAAGGAAAAGACCATAATTTTAGTATTTCGATGGTGACAATTGTGCCCTCTCTTATCCAGAGACTTTAGTTTTCTAGTAGATACTGAGATCTAAGCCGACGATCCTATTTTCCATACTGGCAATCTGCATATTTTTAAAATCCCAAAAGTTTCTGGGGAAAAAACCTTCAGCTTAAGTCATTAAGCCAAAAAACCTTCATGAATGCCATTTTGCCCATCTGCATCAACATTTTTTTTTACAAGTAAAAACATTCCTGGATTCAGGTGAACTAACTCTTTATTTAATTCAGTTCAATTTCACAAAATCGTGGGTTGACAGGTCCGAAACACAGAAATCCATTTTCCTCTATACCAGTAACAGATAATTTGTTGTATGGATGTCTCCAGCATTTATTGATATTGTCTGGGGGCCAAATTGCTTGGGATGGGTTCTGTTAATTGTAAAAAAAAAAAATTCAAAGTTTAATGTGTACACTAAAAATTATATTTCTGTCTTCTTTACTATTTCTCCAATATGCTCAGTATTGTTGCACCTAGTAATACAATACAGTACCTAGTGTAACTGAAAATTAGGTATACCCCTTTTCTGACAACCCAAACTAAACAAAACCTGTGAACCAGGATAATTTAAACTTAAAATAATCTAAACCATTTCCCTAAATCACCAAAAAACTAAGTAATATCCAGATCTGTACTAACTCAACAAATTAATTAAACTCAAATGTGCAACAAACTGCCACATTAGGAGCCAAGTCCAAATAAAAGCTAGTCAATAAAAACAAAGAGTTTCCATATAATAGGTCAATGAAATAATGTCACAGCATGAAGATAAATATTAGAAGCTGAGATTGGAGATTAAAGGCGCTTCGTGCCTGGTGCTCTGTCCTGAACGACGATTTTATAGTACTCTCTTGACACTCCACACCATGTACAAGTAGTGTGAATATTTTATCTGGTTTCAGTGTTCTTCACAAAGTAATGAGTCTTTACAATTTTAATTGCATGAATGTATTTTAGTTAGTAAAGATCTTAGTTCGTTTTAATGAGTATATTATAACTATAAGAATTGGTTGCTATATTTAGTGAATACTAGTGGGCAAAGCCCACTAGTGTTAAGTCAAATTATGACATTTTAAACTACTTTTTGTGTGTGTGTGAAACTGTTTTTATTAATTATAAAAATTAATAATAGCAGTCTTGCCTGCGGTCGGAGTTGGTAAAAATATGCCAACTTCGATTAGTAAATAAAACTTATTATTTTCTTTTGGAATATTTAAGTTTTTAATAGCTCTTGGGCAAGAAGTTAAAAATCATAAAATGTTTGCTAATTAAAAGACTATCGATATGAAAAATTAAACATTAATTTTTATTTATGCCAGTACTGGAGTTAGATATTAGAAAACAAGGGTAGTTAGATAGTAGAAAAAAGGGAGTTAGATTCGAAAGTTTGAGGTACCAACCCTACAGCCCTGTTTATAAGTGATAAAGAATTAATAGTACAGTTTTACAATTTTGTGATTAATATCAATTTCAAATAAACCACTAAATAATTAATATAGTTTTACAATTTTGCATATAATCTCAATTTAAAAAAAAAACCATACTTCTGTGTGACACATATTTTAAATAAAGTAAATGTAGTAAATCAAAAGTTCAATTTCCTTAAAACAATTAAATTTCACAATTACTAATTTAACATCTGTAATGGACAATTCCGATTTAAAAAAAAAAAAACTCTTAAAACCAATTTATATTTATAGGGAACTTTTTCTGATTTCAAATATCCAAGTTTCTCTTAAAAAAATTATTTATTTAAATATCAAGAAAAGAAAATGCAAAATCTATGCAAACACAAAATGTCCTGTGATTGGCTGTGACATCATTTTCCCAGTTCGACCTGTGATGCAAAATTCTATCATGTGTTTTGCCTTGAGATATTTGCAAGGTATAGGGGTTTAATTTTGTTTACAATTGAATTTTTACATTTGTACTTGGTCTGCTTGAATTTAAATAATTTGTTGATTATTTTATTTTATTGTAAGCATAGATCCTGGTTTTGTTAAAGGGTATTCAGGCAATTTGCCTAAGATCGATTCTACTGTGATGATGCTCTATTTCAGAAACAAAAAAATATTTTGCAACAGCTGAAACGAGGTGCAAACTTGATACATTTTTCTTGAAGGTTTATTATTATTATTATTATTATTATTATTATTATTATTATGTGAATAATATCAACATTTGAGGTATCTGTGGTGGAAATCGGAGCATTACGAAAAATGCAAACACTTTGGGCTCTAATTTCCCCAAACTTGATAGATAAAAATATAAATATTTTTTCTTGTTTTGTTGATCCAGATTATGAATATATAAAATAGTTTTAATACATTGAACATTTTTAGAAAACACTTAACGCATCTGTCCGAGAGGGTGATTATTTAATTTTTCTTATTTTCACTCAAACTTCAAAAAATAGATATAAATAGAGTGTACATAAAAGAATTACAAATAAAATGACAGAGTAACACCTACAATTTTTCCTTACAAGTGTTCAATATGAGCTCCTTTTGTAACGTGGCACATATCCAACCAATAGATGAGTTCTTCCCAAATTTTAATCAGCATGTCTGAAGTAATGGAAGTGACAGCTGTTTTAATCCTGTGCTTCAAATTGGATATGTCAGTAGGTAGCGGAGGTACATATCCTTTATAAAACTCCACAGATAAAAATCACATGCGGGCAGATTGGGTGACCTTGGAGGCCATCTCAAACAGGTCCTATGCATGGTGTCTAATCCACAGGTTGGGAACAATGTCATTCAACTAATTCCGTACAAAGTTATACCAGCGAGGAGGTGCACCATCTTGTTACTAAATAAAGTTGCATGGTCTATTTTGAGTTGGGGAAAGAATCACAACTGCAGCATATCTAAATAATCAACTCCTGTTATGCTTGATCCAAAGAAAAAGAACTGCCGTAAACCTTTCTGTCGGGATATAGCACTGAAATCATTTAATTCTGGCAAGTCTCATTTGCGTTGTAAGAGTTCATGGGGATTTTCTGATCCCTAGATATAGACATTCTGATTGTTAACTTTTCCACTGAGATGAAATGTTGATTCATCACTGAATATATACGGTCAGGAAAGTCATCATCTTCATGCTGCAACATTTCAATTGCGAAGTTGGCACGGACAGCGTAGTCAGTAGGCTTCAAAGCCTGTACATGTTGTAAATGGTATGGATGCATATGCAAGCATTTCCTTAAAACCTTCTACACCGTCATCAATGGCATTGCTAGTTCAGAGCTGGCCTTCCTAACAGATTTTTCAGGACTATGCAAGAAAGTCTCCATGATATGTTCAACATTCCTTTCAAACACATGTGGTCATCCCATACTTTTTCCCTTACACAAACATCTGGCTGTTTCAAATTACTCATGCCATCGACGAATGATATTGTTACTTGGGAATTACAATTAAACTTTCTATGGAATGCACATTGAACTGTAACTACAGATTCAGATTAGCCAAACTGCAAAACACAGAACACTTTCTGTTTGTAAATGGTATGTTTAATAGAACAGTTTCTGTTTGGGAGTCGTCATCTTTGCAACAGCATCAGGCAGGAAGACTGGGAAACATTGGAGCATGCACACAACTAAAACTGCCTGCCCTACTAAAACTCTACTCTTTGATTCTGGCCTTGAATCAATACTGTACACATCATCTAAAAGATACCATAACAAATTAAAACCCCGATATCTTTTTATGTACACCCTGTAGTAAGCAACAAAAATATGTATTAGGAAATTTAGTTTCTAAATCTATATTTATTTTTTGGGGGAAAAAAGCTTATATAGTTTTCGAGTAATCGTCTTGTCGAGTTGAAGAAGATCGAAAATTTTTCATTTTACAAGTTTATATTGCTTATATCTCAAAAATAGAAAGTGCTAGTTATGACCAATAAGCAAGAATTTATAGCTCTTTTAAAGTCTTGTAAGTATATATAATTGTATTTTGGATTGAGTGGTTATAGTTCTGATAGTTTCATTTTCAACTTGGATTTTCCAATGGGTGGGAAAGTTGCAATATTTAAAA
This sequence comes from Amaurobius ferox, assembly GCA_951213105.1. Classification (NCBI taxonomy): domain Eukaryota; kingdom Metazoa; phylum Arthropoda; class Arachnida; order Araneae; family Amaurobiidae; genus Amaurobius; species Amaurobius ferox. The sequence goes on from OX578142.1 coordinate 37,050,015, forward strand.
TGTGACGATTGTTGCAGTTCAGTGTCTTTACTTACTCCTTGGTGAAATATGGGTGCACAAGCATGAGATACTTTATTTTGCTTAAAAAAATTAGGTTAAATAAACTTGGAGATTTTAAAGATGTTAAATGATTCATAAGGTCTGAACAGAATAGATGGAAATATAAGCAATCAAGTACATAATTTTGTGCCACTAAACAAGTTTATAGATAAATTTGAATGTAAAATCTCGTCAGATATATTGTTAAGTTTAATATATATACTGCAAAGCAAGTTAATAAAAAAATTCCATATTTTGATGTAGTTTAAGGTCAGAGTATCCAGATGACAAAAACTAAAAATGTTAGCCAGCTATAAACAGTTGAAAGTAATTTTTAGCACTTCGAAAGCCTGTAAATAAAATAAATGAGTCTGAAAAAAAAATCGAACCTTATTTATTGAACTTTACTGAAGTTTTATTTACACAAAATCATTTCAGCTCTATCAGACTAGATGATCCACAGTTGATTTTTTTTTTTTTTAATGTGCCACATAATTTTTTGAGTGCAAATAACCTTTTTTAGATAAGTTTGTTATACATTAAATTTAAATCAAAAGTTTAGATTGAGCGATGTATTTTTTCTGGGAATTAAAAAAAAATATTTATGTTTATTATGTACATATATATATTTTTATGTATATATATTTTACTTAATATTTTTTATTATATTTATATGATTTGATTCTAAATATAACATTTAATAATTTATGTTTAAATTAAAAGCAGTTTTAAATTATTTCTTATAATATTATATTATTTTAAAACCTATAATAAATCCTATATAAATCATTCATGATTCTGAATACGTGAAGCAATATTAAATTATTTTCTATTTAATTTCAATTCCTTTTGTACAATGTTTCAAATTTGTGATTCTTTTTTTTATAGATAAAATCTATTTTATAACTTTTCAGAAGCACATGTACTTAATGAAAATACTAAATTGTAACTGCTCACTGAAATATACTGGTTTAAAAAATTTTCATGCATGGAATTTTTTATATTTTCTAAAATTACCTGCTAACATCTCAAACTAAACAAAGTCAATAATCAATTTTAAATCAGACTTTAAATTCATCTGTAAAAGCAAAACAAAACATAGAGTACCAGTAATGAACACTCTTGAGGATTTTTAAAGTTTAATAAATCATTAAGAAATAACTTCTCATTAAAAGGCTTTTAAAATTGGATTATACATTCACTGATTTATTACCATAATATACATAATGAACACTCTTTGATGACAGTGGTGAATTTTGTTTACTATCTGGCTTCATGCACTTCACACTATTTTTTACAAAAAACATCCATTTTTTGGTACATATATAAATATTTTATCTCATGTAAAACTAGTAGTCATGCACATTGGAATGATACAATACTTCTAACTATTCGACAGTTCGAAAAGGAAGAAACAATTATAATTAGTGGAACTATCGGAATATAGACAAACTTATTCACTAATTCTCGAAGACATGAGCATTCTGATGTCACATTCCATGTGTGCCAAAATGGGTTGTTTTTTTGCAAAAGTCAGAAAGGCATACATTGCATAAATGACTACATGCTGAAATTCAAGTATGACCTCTTTTATAACAAGATATGATTTTCTTTCTGACACCGAAGTTGTGATGCAGATTTCTCCCCTATATTGTTGAAATATGTATTTTTTTACAATCACAATTAATTCATCGATGTTACTGTTAAGGTAGTAAATCAGATCAAAATAACTTGAGCATCTGTTGAGTAAATTTTTCCAACTTATTGTTTAGTCTTTAGTCAATATAAAGTTTCAAAATCATTTTGGGCATGAAAAAGCATAAAAATATGTCTTTACACAGACTTTTAAACAAATTGTAGATAAAATTGATTAATACACACACCAGCCAGTGAATTAGAAACCTGGGAATATGTATGCAAATGTAGGTTACAGGCGAATGTATGTAAATTATGTTGGTCATGGGAGGTACTCGTGATTGCAACACTGATATATGAATGCTGCCTGTATATGTTCCGAGAGATGTGGAGCAAAATGGGGAAAACAAGATTTCTCTTCATTTGAAATGTCTTATTGTGGGGGATCATTTAGTAGGAGCCATGATTGCCAGAACAGAACAACTCACTAACTTCTTGAAAGCCAAAATATCCAAATTATATAACAGTTGAAAACATAACCCTCAGGCATTGTCTAAAAGGCAGAACTGTAGATCAAAAACCATCAATCAAGCCTGTGATTGGTGGCATCTCAGATGGAAGAAAAGGGGATCTACTATGAAGCAACTGACAGAAGACTTCAATGAAGGCTCATTTCAACCAATCTCAACCCAAACAATGTACAAGGAATTGCAGCAAATCTGTGTAGCCAGTTGCATGCTTGTGTGGAAACCTCTCATTTAAATGAAGAACCAGAAAATGCATTTACAGTTGTATCAAAAATGGTGTCACTGGACATCCAATGATTGTAAAAAGGTTATGTAGATCAGACAAATCATGCTACACCTTGTTTTGTACTGATGGCAGGCTCTGAGCCTTTCATGGCGGGAGCCCCATGAATTCATCTTGCCTTATTCGCACAGTTCAAGGTTGTGGTGAGGGTATAATGGTGTAGGGAATGTTCTGCTGGTTTTGTACTGGTTCTCTGGTGTTTCCGGAAGGTCAGGTGTCATCTATGGTGTACTTGAACATTCTTGCCGATCATGTCCACCCTGGAATGTTGCATTTTTACCCCACAGGTGATGGGTCTTTGATGGATAATAATGCTACCATCCACAGTGTAACAGTGGTTCAAGGAGCATGATAGACTTCCTCCATATACCCTGGCCACTGCAAGTCCAGATTTGAACCCTATCAATAATATTTGGAACATGTTAGAAAGCCACATCTGACAACAATCTCCTCTGTCATCAACTGTACAGAAGCTTACGATCTGCTTCTATAATGTCTGGTATTCTCTTGACTTAAATGCACTTTAGTACCTTATAGAATCTATGCCTAACGACATACATGCTGTAATTCAGACTAAAAGCAGTCCAATAAAATATTGAACCTGGGTTTCTAATTCACTGGCTGGTGTGTATGTATCTTCTAAGTAAATGTTACTGGATGTGTTTATTATTTTTCATATTTTATAAAAAATGTTTTAAATGAAATTGCTTTCTTTACAGATACAATAACAATTATGACTTTTGAAAAGTTTTTATTTTTACATACAATAGGAACATAAATAAAAAATTTAATTTTAATTTTAAAAAAATTCAACTCTTAATGTAAAATAGATCCTGATTTTATACAGTCTGGTATTGACTTAGGTTCAAAATTTTTAATGCTAAAAATTACAGATTCAAAGACATGCATTATAACAAACTCAACTTACAAGTTTAACACTTTCCTCATCTAGGATATTACTATCAAGAGTAACATACAGTTTTCTTGTCATAACACAACAGGAACAGACAGCAGCTGGTTATAAGAGATCAAAAATCTTATTTCACATGCTTTTGATACAATTCATCTTCACTACAAAACAAAAATATTAATAGTAACATAATTGATTACAATTATAATAAATACTTCCTCTAAACCAGGGATGGGCAAAAAATCCCATGCTTGTTAAAAACAATATAGTAGTTATTTAAAATTGTTTTGTATTCTGAATATTTAAGCATTTTTTATAATGAATTTTGAAGAAAAAATATGAATAAAAGTCTTGGGCTTGCCAATTTTATTTATATTTTTATTTAGCTCTCCTATAAGTAAGTTTCTCTATCCTTGCTCTAGACCAGTGGTATTTAACCTGCGGCCTACTGAATGATTTTGTGTGGTCCAATAAACTTTAAAGAACATCTTTTATTTTTCAGTATTTTTAGATATCACAACTTTATTTTAAGTTTTACAAAATGATTTTTTCTGAAAGCAGTATTATATATGACTTTTAGAAAATTCATGTAATTAAAATTTTGAATACAGAGTTTACAAAATGCATAATTAGAATTGTCAAAATCTCCTAACTGTGGCTGTATATGCAATGCAGTAAATTAAAACAGTAAAGTATGCAAAGCTGTCTTTGTTTTGATTGAAAAAAATTAAATATATTTTTTTGTGTTTAATACAAAAGGAAATTTATTAATTGCATGATGTCTTAATAGTTCTAAAAGTAGGATGCCTTTTATACAGAAATTTCTAAGTGATTGTGTCATACTTAAATCACACGATAGAACAATAGAAACTTCACATGCAAAATTTCTGAAAAGATCTAAATACATGAATTAATTCCATACCTGAAGTTAAATTCCTTATCAGTGTATTAGTTGCAGTAGCCAGCATTACAATCTCTAGTCCATGTGTACACAATTTTTTATTTCCAATTAAAAATGTACCTCCAGATTTTTATGTTTGGAAAAGTCATTTGGTAGTGTAAGCCTTTTGCTTTGTTAATAAAGGCCTTGTATTCACGATGAGAAACCTGCCCTGAACTGGACATTATATAAAGTGAGATACTTTGGCCATATAGTTATATCATCACCTTTTAAGTTTTGCTGTTATTGTTGCTCATTAGGAAAGAGCCATTGGTATTTACGGTTGGAGTTTGTAAATATTTTAGGTAAAGTTTTCTTCGATACAAAGTGTAAAATTAGATATTTAACAATGTGCATGACCAATAAACAAATTGTTGATGAAAAATATGTCAAAATAAAATTTATGTTCCGAAATATGTGTAAATGTATTGAATTGTACTCAAATCCATAGATAGCATCACTACAGTTCGAACATGATTATCGACCCTCCACTAGAAAGGGATAAGCAATGGAGCAGTTATGATTAAAAATTTTAGTCATTTTGAATTAACCTGGATTTCAGGTATATTACTTCAAAGAATATTTAAAACTATAGAAAGTATTCTTCAATGTTTTTTTATATTTTACAATGCACATTTTTGGGTACAATTACTCTTTCACTCTCTAACATTTCAAGTTCAGTTTCTTAGGAAAAACATGACAAAACACATAACTTCAAAGAGAGCCTAAAATCTTATAGAAAGAGAGCCTGAAAAATTTTATACAAAACACAGCTATGGTTTCAGTTTTTTGCCTATGCAAACACCTATTCTGGGTCAAAAGTGTTCTTTTATTATAGGGTTCATACCTATCTTTCAAAATGAAATTTCTTCAGTTTTCCAGGTTTCCCTGTTGTTTTCATCAAAATTCCAGGTATTGCATACTGCTATTTTAATGCCAATTTCAAAAAATAATATTATATTTAATTGATATTTACTGTGACAATGACAATGAAAAAACCATAAAAAAAATCTCCAAATTTTCTCTATTTGTATTCAATTTTGTTTCCATGTACAATATAATCTCGAAAATCTGAACTTGTCCAAACTTTGTCAATTCTGGATTATAATTCAAACTTAATATTAATTAAACATACTATAAAACACTAATTTTAGCAAAAATAATGACATAAAGTTAATATAATAAAATATTAATAAATAATAAAATATAATAAAATATTATTTAATACAAAAAATGGATAAGAAATATTAAGAAAAAAATATACATATACAAAAAAAAAAAAAAAAAGATTACATTTTATCATTTCATTTAAACATTTCAACTAACATTTGATGTTTCATTAATTTTGGGTTATGGGACAGCAGTTTTCCTTTATATTGCAGATGGACATTATTCCCTGCTTGGTTATGAAATTTCTTTGTTTGAGACCTTCAATTGCATGATTGAAGTTAGAAAATAGCTTAATGTTGTTACAAAAATGTTCCGTAGCAGCAGTGTCTACTATCCAGTTGAACCTATTGCTCTGATCATTGGCAGTATTAGCTTCAATATTTGGTGACATACACAATTCTACAATATTGCTAGTGCTAGATTTAAATTTGGGACATTTGACATTAATGTGATCAAATTAATTACAAAATGAGATAGTCCTTTTAGCACAACATTTGACTTAGGTTTTACACTTAATTTCTTAAATGTATTAAGTAATTTATTCACAGAAACAGTTTTTCTATATTTGGAAGATGTTAGAAAAACAGAAGTGATTTGAATTAGATTGAGATCTTTGTTCTGCTGACACAGTCTTCCCTCTTCTGCAGACAACTCAATCTGGATTTGGTCTAAAATAAAGTCCTTGTCACTCTATCGGTAGATCAGTTGCAAGTCATTGCATGTCAATTCAACCAAAAAATGTGAAAATATCACCCACTCCCTAAAATTATTCAAAAACAAATTCAAAGCTACATATTACAAAGTTATAATACCATGTACAATTTTAGTTGACTTCATGCATTAGTTCTTTAGCAAATAATTTTCAAAGAAATGGAGAATTCATTTGGTGCTGCTTTGTGGATGCATGAAATGAAAACCTTGTGTTTGATTAAATCCTTTCTTGCTCATCACCTAATTGTCAGAAACATATAATTTTTTTGTGGATATTCTAGAATATATGCTTATTGTCAAACAATATGCATTTTGATAACATTTTAATTAAAACCTTCTTATTTTTTTTATTTTATTTTATTTTATTTTTTGCCTCAAAGTTGAAACATGCAAAAAAATATTTTTTAATTTCAGCAAAAGGATTTTTTTTTATGAGTTCCCTATTTAAATCTGCCGATATTTTTTTTTACATATTCTTTATACTGTAACCTTCTTACCATAAAAAAATTAAAGAGGTGTTTTTTGGAAAATGAAGTGAAGGATTTTTTAGGGGGGGGGGGGGGGGGTAAGATTTAAAATTGCTGTATTTTACATCTTACCTCCTCTCCCCATACATCTAAGTATTTCACCTGCTCTTCCTGTATGCAGATACAGGTCCACAAAGCATTATGGCTAACCAGAAAAAAAAAAAAGAAGAACTATATATTTTTAACTAAGGATTATGAACGTCATCTATATAATAAAAGGCAATGTCTGTGTGTCTGTCTTATACACTATACGTTTCGCGACCGCGCGTCGGAGAGCTACGAAATTTGGCAATCGGAGACCCGGGGGGGAGGGAAGGGGACACGTGAAAACCGATTTTTAAAATTTTAATTATTTTTTTATTTATTTAATGTTTTATGCGATTTCGACCGTTTTTTGCCCTTTTTTCTCCACGATCCAGACATCGTAGAAAAAAACAAATTACACCATCGGAAAGAGCAGAGAATTTCGAGTAAAAATATATCAATTTGAAATCTGAATTTCGATTTCTAATATTTTTTAAAGATTTTAAAACAAAAGTCACTTTTTGCTCAAGAAAACGATTTTTGGTTTTTAAATTCTCGCATCGTGAAAAGTACTCATAATTTCGACTAATAATTTACATTTTCAGAAAGGTCAAACATCTGGCATTCTTACAAGTCTAATCTGGTCCAGAAATAATGAAAATTGCCTTCAGGATCGCAATTTTAAAGACGTCATGATTTTAAATTTCTCGCCGTTCCGCTCGGCGTGACGCTTCGTTTCTCCCCCGCTGAAGCAGGGAAGGTGGTGGGTGGGGACGTCAAGGTGGAGGTGACGTCACGGTTCTGAATAGAGCGCCTTTGCTCTATATAAATTATTATATTTATATTTTAAATGATGGGACGATCTGGATTTTTTAAATGTATATTTTAACTTTTGGATATTTTAATTTTATGGATATTTTAAATGATGGAACAATGAAACAATGGAATGAGGATGATGGAATTAAGCATATGGTCATTTTAAATTGCAAATTAGCGCGCGGGAAGTTAGCGGTAGGCCCGGGTTCGATTCCCGCCACTGCCAAAACTGCCGCCGTGTTTACGTGGAATACGATCACGTTAAATATGTGGGTCCGTAAGTCCTTCCGAGAGGTTGGTGGTAGGGGAAGGAGGATACGGCCCCTGTGGATGCCTCCCCCACTGGGTTCCCGTCTAAATTGGGTGAATATGTAGAAAGTTATGGAGATTGTCGCGGAGGGCGCGGCAGCCCAGTGGTTAGCGCGCGGGAATTGCACTCAGTAGGCCCGGGTTCGATTCCCGCCACTGCCAAAACTTACGCCACGTTCACGCAGAGTACGATCACGTTAAACATGTGGGTTCGTGAGTCCTTCCGAGAGGTTGGTGGTAGGGGAAGGAGGGTACGGTCTAAATTGGGTGAATAAAAAGAAAGTTATGGAGATTGTCGCGGAGGGCGAAGTAGCCCAGTGGTTAGCGCGCGGGAATTGCACGCGGTAGGCCCGGGTTCGATTTCCGCCACTGACATGGAGTACGATCACGTTAAACATATGGGTCCGTATGTTTTTCCGAGAGGTTGGTGGTAGGGGAAGGAGGGTACGTTCCCTGTGGATGCCTCCCCCACTGGGTTCCGGTCTAAATTGGGTGGCACATCCTGGCCGTCCAACCAGTTACCAGGCCCGGGTTCGATTCCCAAAATTGCCGCCGTGTTTACGCGGAGTACGAGCACGTTAAACATGTGGGTCCGTGAGTCCTTCCGAGAAGTTGGTGGTAGGGGAAGGAGGGTACGGTCTAAATTGGATGAATAAAAAGAAAGTTATGGAGATTGTCGCGTAGGGCAAAGTAGCCCAATGGTTAGCGCGCGGAAATTGCACTCGGTAGGCCCGGGTTCGATTCCCAAAATTGCCGCCGTGTTTACGCGGAGTACGATCACGTTAAACATGTGGGTCTGTAAGTCCTTCCGAGAGGTTGGTGGTAGGGGAAGAAGGGTACGGTCCCTGTGGATGCTTCTCCCACTTGGTTCCGGTCTAAATTGGGTGAATAAAAAATAAGTTATGAAGAATATCGCGGAGGGTGAAGTACCCCAGTGGTTAGTGCGCGGGATTTGCACTTGGTAGGCCCGGGTTCGATTCCCAAAATTGCCGAATAAAAATAAAGTTATGGGGATTGTCGCGGATGGCACGGTAGCCCAGTGGTTAGCGCGCGGGAATTTCACTCGGTAGGCCCGGGTTCGATTCCCGCCATTGCCAAAACTGCAGCCGTGTTCACGCGGAGTACGATCACGTTAAACGTGTGGGACTGCAAGTCCTTCCGAGAGGTTTGTGGTAGGGGAAGGAGGGTACGGTCTCTTTGGATGCCTCCCCCATTGGGTTCCGGTCTAAATTGTGTGGCACTTCCTGGCCTTCCAAGCAGTTACCTTACACCTTTCTGGTAGGTCGCGCCAACGAGTTTGCCACGGTCAGAATTTTCAAGGGTAGCGAACAGGCTGGTCGCCAAAGGCGGCTAGAAAATTTTAATTATTTTTTTATTTATTTAATGTTTTATGCGATTTCGACCGTTTTTTGCCCTTTTTTATCCACGATCCAGACATCGTAGAAAAAAATAAATTACACCATCGGAAAGAGCAGAGAATTTCGAGTAAAAATATATCAATTTCAAATCTGAATTTCGATTTCTAATATTTTTTAAAGATTTTAAAACAAAACTCACTTTTGGCTCAAAAAATCAATTTTTTGTTTTTAAATTCTCGCATCGTGAAAAGTACTCATAATTTCGACTAATAATTTACATTTTTAGAAAGCTGAAATATCTGGCATTCTTACAAGTCTAATTTGGTCCAGAAATAATGAAAATTGCCTTCAGGATGGCAATTTTAAAGACGCCATGATTTTAAATTTGTCGGCTACCGGCTCAGTTCCTCAACGGCATTTTCCTCCCATCCACATTAGTTTCTTCCCCGTCTCCATGGAGACCGCGCTTTCGGTTTAAGTGTTGTATACATCGGGCGAAATTATTATATTTATATGATCATTTCTTCACCGGCGTTTCTCCCCCGCAGAAGGTGGCTGGTGACGTAACGGTTCTTAATAATACGCAATAGCGAAATCATCGAATATATTCGATATTCGAAATACATTACTTTTCAATTTAATCTTCTATATAATAAAAGGCAATGTCTGTGTGTCTGTCTTATACACTATACGTTTCGCGACCGCGCGTCGGAAAGCTACGAAATTTGGCAATCGGAGACCCGGGGGGGAGGGAAGGGGACACGTGAAAACCGATTTTTAAAATTTTAATTATTTTTTTATTTATTTAATGTTTTATGCGATTTCGACCGTTTTTTGCCCTTTTTTCTCCACGATCCAGACATCGTAGAAAAAAACAAATTACACCATCGGAAAGAGCAGAGAATTTCGAGTAAAAATATATCAATTTCAAATCTGAATTTCGATTTCTAATATTTTTTAAAGATTTTAAAACAAAACTCACTTTTGGCTCAAAAAATCAATTTTTGGTTTTTAAATTCTCGCATCGTGAAAAGTACTCATAATTTCGACTAATAATTTACATTTTTAGAAAGCTGAAATATCTGGCATTCTTACAAGTCTAATGTGGTCCAGAAATAATGAAAATTGCCTTCAGGATGGCAATTTTAAAGACGCCATGATTTTAAATTTCTCGGCGTTCCGTTCGTTTCTCCCCCGCTGAAGCAGGGAAGGTGGTGGGTGGGGACGTCAAGGTGGAGGTGACGTCACGGTTCTGAATAGAGCGCCTTTGCTCTATATAAATTATTATATTTATATTTTAAATGATGGGACGATCTGGATTTTTTAAATGGATATTTTAACTTTTGGATATTTTAAATGGATATTTTAATTTTATGGATATTTTAAATGATAGAACAATGAAACAATGGAATGAGGATGATGGAATTAAGCATATGGTCATTTTAAATTGCAAATTAGCGCGCGGGAAGTTAGCGGTAGGCCCGGGTTCGATTCCCGCCACTGCCAAAACTGCCGCCGTGTTTACGTGGAATACGATCACGTTAAATATGTGGGTCCGTAAGTCCTTCCGAGAGGTTGGTGGTAGGGGAAGGAGGATACGGCCCCTGTGGATGCCTCCCCCACTGGGTTCCCGTCTAAATTGGGTGAATATGTAGAAAGTTATGGAGATTGTCGCGGAGGGCGCGGCAGCCCAGTGGTTAGCGCGCGGGAATTGCACTCAGTAGGCCCGGGTTCGATTCCCGCCACTGCCAAAACTTACGCCACGTTCACGCAGAGTACGATCACGTTAAACATGTGGGTTCGTGAGTCCTTCCGAGAGGTTGGTGGTAGGGGAAGGAGGGTACGGTCTAAATTGGGTGAATAAAAAGAAAGTTATGGAGATTGTCGCGGAGGCCGAAGTAGCCCAGTGGTTAGCGCGCGGGAATTGCACGCGGTAGGCCCGGGTTCGATTTCCGCCACTGACATGGAGTACGATCACGTTAAACATATGGGTCCGTATGTTTTTCCGAGAGGTTGGTGGTAGGGGAAGGAGGGTACGTTCCCTGTGGATGCCTCCCCCACTGGGTTCCGGTCTAAATTGCGTGGCACATCCTGGCCGTCCAACCAGTTACCAGGCCCGGGTTCGATTCCCAAAATTGCCGCCGTGTTTACGCGGAGTACGAGCACGTTAAACATGTGGGTCCGTGAGTCCTTCCGAGAAGTTGGTGGTAGGGGAAGGAGGGTACGGTCTAAATTGGATGAATAAAAAGAAAGTTATGGAGATTGTCGCGTAGGGCAAAGTAGCCCAATGGTTAGCGCGCGGAAATTGCACTCGGTAGGCCCGGGTTCGATTCCCAAAATTGCCGCCGTGTTTACGCGGAGTACGATCACGTTAAACATGTGGGTCTGTAAGTCCTTCCGAGAGGTTGGTGGTAGGGGAAGAAGGGTACGGTCCCTGTGGATGCTTCTCCCACTTGGTTCCGGTCTAAATTGGGTGAATAAAAAATAAGTTATGAAGAATATCGCGGAGGGTGAAGTACCCCAGTGGTTAGTGCGCGGGATTTGCACTTGGTAGGCCCGGGTTCGATTCCCAAAATTGCCGAATAAAAATAAAGTTATGGGGATTGTCGCGGATGGCACGGTAGCCCAGTGGTTAGCGCGCGGGAATTTCACTCGGTAGGCCCGGGTTCGATTCCCGCCATTGCCAAAACTGCAGCCGTGTTCACGCGGAGTACGATCACGTTAAACGTGTGGGACTGCAAGTCCTTCCGAGAGGTTTGTGGTAGGGGAAGGAGGGTACGGTCTCTTTGGATGCCTCCCCCATTGGGTTCCGGTCTAAATTGTGTGGCACTTTCTGGCCTTCCAAGCAGTTACCTTACACCTTTCTGGTAGGTCGCGCCAACGAGTTTGCCACGGTCAGAATTTTCAAGGGTAGCGAACAGGCTGGTCGCCAAAGGCGGCTAGTTATAAATAATAAAAGGCAATGTCTGTGTGTCTGTCTGTCTTATACACTATACGTTTCGCGACCGCGCGTCGGAGAGCTATGAAATTTGGCAATCGGAGACCCTGGGGGGTGGGAAGGGGACACGTGAAAACCGATTTTTAAAATTTTAATTATTTTTTTTGTTATTTAATATTTTATGAGATTTCGACCGTTTTTTGACCTTTTTGCTCTTTTTTCTCCACGATCCAGACATGGTAGAAAAAAACAAATCACACCATCGGAAAGAGCAGAGAATTTCGAGTAAAAATATATCAATTTCAAATCTCAGGGACAAATTCTAATATTTTTTTATGATTTTAAAGCAAAAGTCACTTTTGACTCAAAAAAACGATTTTTGGTTTTTAAATTCTCGCATAGTAAAAAGTACTCATAATTTCGACTAATAATTTACATTTTTAGAAAGCTGAAATATCTGGCATTCTTACAAGTCTAATCTGGTCCAGAAATAATGAAAATTGCCTTCAGGATCGCAATTTTAAAGACGTCATGATTTTAAATTTCTCGGCGTTCCGCTCGGCGTGCCGCTTCGTTTCTCCCCCGCTGAAGCAGGGAAGGTGGTGGGTGGGGACGTCAAGGTGGAGGTGACGTCACGGTTCTGTATATGCATAGCGATGGGTGGGACAATAAGAAACCGAATTAGTTTTTACTTTCCGTTTCCCGCGCTTCCGATTTTAAATGAAATAAGAGCTTAACATATGCACTGTAGAAATTATTATATTTATATTTTAAATGATGGAACGATATGGATTTTTTAAATGGATATTTTAATTTTATGGATATTTTAAATGATGGAACGATGGATATTTTAATTTTATGGATATTTTAAATGATGGAACGATGGATATTTAAATTTTATGGATATTTTAAATGATGGAACAATGGAATGAGGATGATGGAATTAAGAGCTTAGAGAGCATATGGTCATTTTAAATTGTAAATTAGCGCGCGGGAAGTTAGCGGTAGGCCCGGGTACGATTCCCGCCACTGCCAAAACTGCCGAAGTGTTCACGCGGAATACGATCACGTTAAACATGTGGGCCCGTAAGTCCTTCCGAGAGGTTGGTGGTAGGGGAAGGAGGGTACGGTCCCTGTGGATGCCTCCTTCACAGGGTTCCCGTCTAAATTGGGTGAATATAAAGAAAGTTGCGGTGGGCGAGGCAGCCCAGTGGTTAGCGCTCAGGAATTGCACTCGGTAGGCCCGGGTTCGATTCCCGCCACTTCCAAAACTGCCGCCGTGTTCACGCGGAGTACGATCACGATAAACATGTGGGTCCGGAAGTCCTTCCGAGAGGTTGGTGGTAGGGGAAGGAGGGTACGGCCCCTGTGGATGCCTCCCCCACTGGGTTCCCGTCTAAATTGGGTGAATATGTAGAAAGTTATGGAGATTGTCGCGGAGGGCGCGGCAGCCCAGTGGTTAGCGGGCGGGAATTGCACTCAGTAGGCCCGGGTTCGATTCCCGCCACTGCCAAAACTTACGCCACGTTCACGCAGAGTACGATCACGTTAAACATGTGGGTTCGTGAGTCCTTCCGAGAGGTTGGTGGTAGGGGAAGGAGGGTACGGTCTAAATTGGGTGAATAAAAAGAAAGTTATGGAGATTGTCGCGGAGGGCGAAGTAGCCCAGTGGTTAGCGCGCGGGAATTGCACGCGGTAGGCCCGGGTTCGATTTCCGCCACTGACATGGAGTACGATCACGTTAAACATATGGGTCCGTATGTTTTTCCGAGAGGTTGGTGGTAGGGGAAGGAGGGTACGTTCCCTGTGGATGCCTCCCCCACTGGGTTCCGGTCTAAATTGGGTGGCACATCCTGGCCGTCCAACCAGTTACCAGGCCCGGGTTCGATTCCCAAAATTACCGCCGTGTTTACGCGGAGTACGAGCACGTTAAACATGTGGGTCCGTGAGTCCTTCCGAGAAGTTGGTGGTAGGGGAAGGAGGGTACGGTCTAAATTGGATGAATAAAAAGAAAGTTATGGAGATTGTCGCGTAGGGCAAAGTAGCCCAATGGTTAGCGCGCGGAAATTGCACTCGGTAGGCCCGGGTTCGATTCCCAAAATTGCCGCCGTGTTTACGCGGAGTACGATCACGTTAAACATGTGGGTCTGTAAGTCCTTCCGAGAGGTTGGTGGTAGGGGAAGAAGGGTACGGTCCCTGTGGATGCTTCTCCCACTTGGTTCCGGTCTAAATTGGGTGAATAAAAAGAAAGTTATGAAGAATATCGCGGAGGGTGAAGTACCCCAGTGGTTAGTGCGCGGGATTTGCACTTGGTAGGCCCGGGTTCGATTCCCAAAATTGCCGAATAAAAATAAAGTTATGGAGATTGTCGCGGATGGCACGGTAGCCCAGTGGTTAGCGCGCGGGAATTTCACTCGGTAGGCCCGGGTTCGATTCCCGCCATTGCCAAAACTGCAGCCGTGTTCACGCGGAGTACGATCACGTTAAACGTGTGGGACTGCAAGTCCTTCCGAGAGGTTTGTGGTAGGGGAAGGAGGGTACGGTCTCTTTGGATGCCTCCCCCATTGGGTTCCGGTCTAAATTGTGTGGCACTTCCTGGCCTTCCAAGCAGTTACCTTACACCTTTCTGGTAGGTCGCGCCAACGAGTTTGCCACGGTCAGAATTTTCAAGGGTAGCGAACAGGCTGGTCGCCAAAGGCGGCTAGTTAACAATAATAAAAGAAACTATGTACACAAAAATGATCATTTAAAATCACAAACTCTATTTATCGCTAACATTTTTGGATACTGTTGCTTTTTATATTAAAACTGACTTTATCTTTCTGCCCTGGCATTATTCTAAAAAAATCATCAGCATTGTATAATCACTTGTAATATTTGTTTTCCTTTTCTAGGCTTTGATAAAGATAAAATTCCGTTTTCAATAATTTACAGGACAGGCATACTTCACAGTCAGCCACTTCAATAGTTTCACTGACTTTCTTGCACATCCAAGATAAGAGAGCTAAGTCTAATAACTGAATTTTTTCATGATAACTTACCTCACTTGCTTAATTTTGAATTCTGGTGATTAATTCATTAAAATCTTTAATTGATTAGCATATATTTCTACTTTCTTAACCTTTCCATTGATGGACTGAATCTTGTACTTGAACTTTCAAATTTCTATTATTCTACATAAACAAGAACTAGTTTAGACTTTAAAACAAAAGTATCTGAACACAATTTTGTGCTTTAGCACTTTACTTCTCTTTATTACACACTTCTGGTATATAACTGGGGCTTCTTTCATATTCATCAGTAGTAGATTTAGAAGAATCACCAACATCAAACTTATCTTCATTTATTTTTATTTTAATACTTTCTTTCTTTGGCAGGTGAAGCAAATTTTTGCAACAAAAATAAACAGTATTCTTTTAACTTTTTTGCAAGTTGTAATGTAATACATTTTAGTTTTGATTTCATATCATTCTTGTGGCAATTAACCCTTTCGCGACGAACGACACGCCCAGGTGCCAGCTGCGAACTTGCATTCAAGGACGAAAGGCACGCCCACGGGCCGGAGGAAATCTTACCCTAAAGGACGACTGGCACGTATTGGTGTTTCTACGTGGAACGTTTTAATTTGAATGTATTTGTCTCCTAGATGGCGTTAAATGCCCGTGGAAGCAACTTAAATGTATTTTGTAGATGTTTGACCTTGGCACAAGGAGAATAAAATGAATTATTTCTCCATTTGGAGCGGTGAAACACATGGTTCTGTAAAGTAAACAGAGCACTTCTCGTAGCATCAACAATTTTATAATTGAGTTCCGGGTCTTGTTCTGATTTTGTCTTTTATTGATTTCATTGTTGAATTAGAGGAATATAAGAGAGTTTTTTTTTTTTGAGTGAGTGGGGAGGGGGGGGGGGGGGGTAAAGGAATGTGTGGCAATGAAATGATTAGGTTATTCATGTTCTCATGGAAAGGAAGGCTGGGATTTCGTTAATATATCCCATCGAAAAGGTCCAGATATGGAATAAAAATATATAAATCGTCAGAATCGGAATGAGGCCATAAATGGAATTTCCTTGTGTATACTGGAAAGGACACGGGATTATCAAGCTCTGATGGTGGGTATGGAGAACGCATTGTGAAAACATTTCTAAGTGAACTTTTAGGAAAAGGATATACTTTGTATTTGGATAAATTTTTTACCTCTCCTGTACTTGCAAAGTATTTGTTGTCTAAGAATACGCATGTATGTGGTACAGTTTTAAAAAATCGGAAGGACATGCCAAAGAATTATCCATCTGTACTTAAAACATATATACACTAAAATTTTTAATATTTTGATAAAAGAAAATTTGTATAAAAAATATACATCAAATAGAAAATAAGTATTTCCTTTCTTCCTGAAAAAAGTAGAATGCTGTGTTGAACGGGTGATTTTTAGTGAATTTTTTTCGAGAGTTAGGCTTAGCGCAAAAAAATAGCCGTCTTTTGGGTACATTTCGGAAACGAAGCGCTTCGTCATTTGGGCCACGGTAGTTTCGGAATGTGGCCGTCCCGAAAGGGTTATTAAAAAGATCACAGTACTTTTTCTGGTGAATAGGAAACCTTTTTTTAAATTTTTGTTTATAGAAAAGGCAACCAGTAACATCTTGGCATGTACTATCATATGCTCCCCATAGAAGAAGCTGCTGATTATTACAAGATAATTTAAAAATGTACTTTAGATTTCCATTATATAATTTTGAAAAATATTTACTTATTATACACTGAAAACTGCATGAGGCTATTATTTAAAATCAATGAGATAAAAATTTGCCCTAATACTTTTAGCTAGCAAGACTATCATATTAAAAGAGGGAAACTGCACATTCTTAACTGCATTCATTAATAGCCCTAGATACTACAAAGAAGCCCTACTGGCACACTCTAGAGGAAAATCCCTTCATAATTAGTCTGTAGTCATGACCTTGAAAATTAAGTTGACATTATCTATTGCTGCAGGGGAAGATATCAGTTTCTGGGAGGGAATCAAATTTACTTTCTTTGTCCTAGACTTTTTTTATACTTTGGAAGAATACTTTCACATTTTGGAAAGAAAGGAAAAAGTGATCTGTTTCTTCAAAAGGAATGATGATAACTAAAACATATCTAATTATTAGGCTTTCATATGGTAAAGAATTATGCAATTTAGTTATCAACATATTTACAAGAGAAATATTTAAAATATTTTCTCTGTATTTTAATTATTTCTATAAAACTGATAACAATCCATAATAATACATAAAAATTGCTAATTTTTAATAAATAAATTAATACATTCCATTAATTATACATAAATTTATTAAATAGGTAAATTATTTTTACTCTTGACTTATAAAAATGCAGCCAAGTAAAATTTTTATATTTTACATACAAAAAATTTTTTTCTCACATTTTCTAAAAACATAGCTCTAATTATTTTTTATGGTAAACAGGTTACTGTATAAAGAGCACGTAAAATAATTATTAGAAAATTTAAATATGAATCTCATCTTGGAAAAATTGTTTTTGCTGAAATTTATATAATTTTTTTTTTTTTTTTTTTTTTTTTACATTTCTCAACTTTAAGACAAAAAACAACAGGATTTTAATTAAAATGTTATCAAAATGCATACTGTTTGATAATAAGCACATGTTTTAGAATATTCATAGTGAAAATTATATGATTCTGACAATTAGGTGCAGAGCAAAAAAGGATTTTGTCAAACACAAAATTTTCATTTCATGCATACGCAAAGCAGCACAAAGTGCTGTTTTGCGGATGCTCCATTTTTAAAAAAATTTATTGCTAAAAAACTAATGCATGAAATGAACTAAATTTTGCATAGTAGTAGTTATATGTAACTTTGTATAAAATTTCAGATAAATCCGAGGAGGTGGATGACATGTCCTGGTTGAAATGACATGGATTGACCCTTGTACAATGACCTGAATGTCTCTGGAAGATATCTGATGGCTTGGAATGCCACACAGAGTTCTTCAATGATTGATCTCTTTTAAGTTTCACTATGGCTTTCCTAAGTCAGGTACAAAAAATATCTATGGGCTTATCTTCCTGGAAGATTAAAAAAAAAATAGTAATCCAGAGGATGTACTAATTTAGATCATATAGATGTATCAAAATATAATTTTAGCTTGACCCATGCATTGGCCGGATTGTCTATGATAGAAACGAGTTTTTGATACTCCGGAGCTAATACGTAGCATAATAGTGCCAATGCTCCACCTCATCTGTGCAAATACTCATCCTGATCTCACCGTGACATAAATTCATCAACAGGTTTCATGGTCCAGTCAGTAAAACTGTAGCATCTTTCAGCCTTTAATGCGAATGCTATTTGATTACCCCAAGTAATGTAATTATCTTTTGTAAAGAGCACTGTCTTAGCTGCCTCCATGGTTTGTTGTGCAAGAGATAAATCACTAAACTCAATGTCCTCGCTCTGTTTACACTCATGAAAATGGTGCCATTCTTGCTTATGGTCCCCATGTACAATATTCAACTTGAAGATTCCTTTAGTAAAGGGATGTTACCTGGCCTTTAACTTTATGAGACAGCATGGAAATTTAGTTCACAATTAGAGTGATATGCTGTCTACAGATTTACTGGAGTTAGAAAAGTTCTATGACTCAGGTAAGTGAAAATGTAGAGGGATAACATGGCTTCAATAAAGATTCAAATGGTTGACTGATCAAATGCAGAGACAGTTTTTATTTTCAGAAAATTACATAGTGTAGACTTACAGGTTTCAATTTGGCAGGCTATTTACAATATATACATACAGTTGAGCTTTTAGTGCTCAGGCAAGTTTCGATGATGTTTAGAACTCAACATGATGCAGGAAATACTGACTTTGTATTAAAGTGCACATTTAATCAAACACTAAGACCTTTTCACTGCACAATATCGCAAGTATTCATCTTGTCACCAGGCTAATAAATGAAACAATGTTACATGTCAAATTGTAACATGATGCCATCTCATATTAAAGTAACTTCAATTGGATTAACTTCCTGTCTAATCTCTGTCTGAGTCGAATGACTACCCAACTATCTTATCATCTGTCCTGACTGGCTGCTGATCTGCTTGCTCTGATTGACCATCTTCTGCATCAAGTCAAGTTCCTATATATCCGAGGATGGGACCATCCTGGAACGTGAAAATTACAGGAAACAGTCCCAGATTTGCAAATTACTTGTATACGCATCGAGCATCTGATGAGCATGATACACATACTGGAAAAAAGCCGCGATCCACTTCTGAGGATGAAGTGAGTCATTCAAATGAATTTATAATTGAACTTTGTCTAGGGCAATCATGAATTGCGATAGTTTTCGTTTATGTTTTTCCAGCGTTAAGGATAGAAACACCAGATGGCACCATCAGCTACTGTGTCATAGAAGTACAAATCAGCCATGAATGGGAACCTTTTTTAACTTAAAATAACTAAAAAACTACTTTGAATTTAAAAAATTCTCACTGAAATGTATCGGTCTGAGTCCTGAGGTACATGTATACCAAATTTCATGTCTGTACAATATTTAGATTTTTTATTACAGAAGACAT
Organism: Amaurobius ferox; assembly: GCA_951213105.1. NCBI lineage: Eukaryota > Metazoa > Arthropoda > Arachnida > Araneae > Amaurobiidae > Amaurobius > Amaurobius ferox. Next base: position 37,069,803 of record OX578142.1, read on the forward strand.
AAACAGACTTCTTACTTTATTTTATATATATATATATATATATATATATATATATAATATATATATATATATAATATATATATATATATAATATATATATATATATATATAATATATATATATATTATATATATATATATATATATATATATATATATATATATATATATATATATATATATATATATAAATTGAAATTTTTAATTGAAAACTATGCATAAACTACGGTAAGTACGAAAAAACAAATCTCTAGCATATCTGTTACAAATAAGTAACTATAGACCAAGATTAAGGATAAAAATAGAATATAACTAGGTAACTTATCACTATAATGGAAAGGGGGTGAGGGGAAGATGAGTATACAAAAATCATAATTAAAAATGTATATATATATATAAATATATATAAAATAAAAAAGAAAACACGGCAAAAATGAGAAAAGGCAATAATAAATAGCTCAAGATTGAAGATCAAGACATGGAGAACAATCCACTAAAACTACACAAAAAATGGCGGTTAGTTCGAAATTGCATTCTCATCCGGACAGCCATACAATTTGAATTAAAACCAATAGAATAGCCAGTTTCTGACAATAGTGATAGTATTTACCTATGGACACCATTGGAACTGTCTACTGACTAGTAAAAGGACAAATAATAGAAACCAAGTGAATTATAAACCAGAAATATAAAAAACAGAAATATTAACTCACAGGCACAGCCACCACGTGGGAGTCTACATGTTCGCAGAGGAACATTCGACAGAGCATTTTACATCTCTTCGTCAAAGTGAGTGGTCACTGGAATGAATACACTTGAACGAAAAATAATGTGTATGAAGACTTTCAAAAACAGTATGCAGTATAGGACTCAGGACAAGTGGAAAGTAGTTTTTCAAAAATAGTAAGCAGTATCAGACTCAGGCCTAGTGGTAAGTAGGTGATAAGAACGGGTGAAATTCATAAAAAAGAGTTATCCAATCAAGGATAAATAATGCATTTGTAAAATTATTATGTGGTGTATTTGAAATTATTAATAATATTATTTACCAATACTTCTGGATAGTGGTAATTTTGACAAATGCGTTTAAGATTATTGATGTGGAGTAAGTGAAATTGTGGATCAGAAAGAGGATGTATTTGAAATGGCTGATTTAAAATTATGTTTCTGAACAATTGAATAGAATTACAAGATCGATATGATAGCTGCTTAATAATAGTGAAGTTATAAGAATCTTTTTTATCATATAGATTGGTGATAGCATGATTATTGAGGGTATCTGAATTTAGGTCTAAATAATTTAGTTTGATTAACACTAGGCTCATTAGGGATTAATTCTAGGTTAGAGGGATAAAAATCAATATTAATGAGATAGGAATTATCAATGATAATACAAATTAAGTCATCAACATATCGATATACAGTACAACCTCGAAAATCCGGACTCGTCCGGACTTTGCCAATTCCGGATTTTCGATTTTTCCGGATTATAGAATTTGAATAAAATTCAGATTTAATATTAACTAAATACACTATAAAGCACTATTTTTAGTGAAAATAATGGTAAAAGTTAAGTTAATCAATTAAAACATATTATTTAATCTAAAAAATAGGGCAAAAGAAATTTCTAAGAAAAAATATACACATTAATAATTTAGAATGTGTGAACAAAACGAAATGATAAAATTTCATTTTATCATTTCGTTTAAATATTTGAATTAACATTTGTTATTTCATTAATTTTGGTTTATGGGAAAGCAGTTTTCTTTATCCTGTAGATGTTTATCGTCGCCACTTCGATCCTTTTTTATTTAATATCATATCGCGAATTTTGCCATCATTCAATTTATTTACGATTGGTGCATCATCATCACACTGCAGAACTTCCGTTATATCGGCTTTGTCGAGATTTAATGAAGCGCCGGAAGATTTAATGAAGTGCCAAGATTTAATAAAGATCAAGGATTAGCACTTTTGACAATATATTTAAAGGTGTAAATCTGTTTAAACCGTTTTCGCTATTAACGAACGAAAAACAAAAAATAAGAGCTTAAAAGTTTTATTTATTCTCTATATAATGTTATGTTTAAAAAGGCTGATGACTCTGAAAAAAGTAAAAACTTTATTAGTAATAGTCAAATATGTAAAAAATATCGCAGTAGATAAAATAAATATCTTTTCCAAAAAAGAAAAATATCTCTCCTCTCAATGATTTTTCTAAATTTTGATGAGTCATTACTAGGCCGCAGCAGCACCGGGACGTGGTGGGGCAGGGAAAGCGAAGAAAGGAATTTGCTTAGTTCCTAATCGTAAATGCAGCCGACCCCTTTGAAAGGTCTGTGTGACCTTGTTGCTCGGTTCTGTGCGATACGATATTATTTAGTTATTTATTTGTTATTTATAGTATGCGAATATGGCTTTTTAACACGCTGACACGTTCGACGAGAACGAAAAAATCGTCAGATATCGGGAGGGGGAGGAGAATCTAAAGACAAAACAGAATACATTGAAGAATGGAAATCGTACTACGAAGTGAATAAAATAAATTTCCGTGAGCGTTAATATGAATTCTCGGGATTTTTAGATTTAATTGAACATCTGTGATAAAATGTTACGATAACATTTTAAAGTGTTTAATATTAAAAATTACATTGTTTCAGAAAAATGTCTTTTTCAATAATGAGAAAAGGAAATTTTGATAATAAAAATTCCGTATTTACATAACGATGTATATTTTACGCGAAATAATTCATCGGGAGTAGTGATTTGGATAAGGGTGAGGAGGAATTAACGCTAACAACGTAATTCACGCTCCAACCACGAGCCGATCAATGGCCGTCCATCTAGTTCAGAAAGTCGACCGGAAAATACGGTAAAATAAATAATCTTACGTATAAAATAAATAATCTTACCCTGCTTAACTTACCTAAAGTTAATCCGCGACTTCGTCAGTCCGGGGGAAAAAAAAAAGAAAAAAAACCCCCGAAAATTTGGGAAACGTGCGGATTTTGGAGGTTTCCGAATTTGGATGTCCGGATTTTGGAGGTTTCCGTATTTTGGATGTCCGGATTTTCAAGGTTGTACTGTATAATATATGAATTAGGGTTAAAACGACGTTCATAATAATAAAGATATAAGTTAGCTAGAATACTACTACTACAGCCACCTTGAGGTACACCAGAAGTTTGTAAATATATGTTATCACCTTGGATAGGATAATATAATTGTTGTATAACACAAAGTGCAATAGCATAGGAAAGTTTTTGACATTAAATGGCACATTATTGGAAGATTGGTAATCATGATAAAGTGAGATAACTTTATATAAATTTTTAATATCAATATTATTAAATAGGTCTTTAAATCAAAGGTATGGAAACCAAGAATATGTGGAAGCCTGCTAAGGTGATTAACTAAATCAAAACTATTGTTCAATATGAAAGAGCCTGAATTCTTAAATTTAAGATATTCATTAATTCTATTTAAACAGTTTAGCAAGTACTTACTAGCTGTAGTGGTATATATATATATATATATATATATATATACATATATATATATATATATATATATATATATATATATATATATACATATATATATATATATATATATATATATATATATATATACATACAGGGTGTCCAAAAAACATTGACCTCAGCTTTTATTCCTTAAATATTGAACTTAGACTTATATAAAAAATTACAAAGTTGCATAAAAAAAGGTACAGAATTTTATAAAATTGATAAAAATTTTCAGATTAAATTTGAAGAAATACAAAATTTAAATTTTTATACGACCCTCGTACAAAAACATTTTCAATGAGTAAAATGTGCCCCATACACTAATAAGGTGATGTACATAATTTTAGCATTTTATCATAAAAAGTCCCAAAGATATGTTTAAACAAAGTTGGTGAGAGATTTATCACAAAATTAAAATGTATTATTATTGTATTATTATTGCATTTTTCTAATACAGTACGTGACCTCTTATCCGGCATTCCAATATCCGGACTCTCTCAAAACCGGAATGCAGCAAAATAATGCCAAATTCTGCATCAACACTCAATTATTTGCCAAAAATTGCACCAAATAGCGGTTTTTTGTATAAAATCCCGCCAAATGATTTTTTGCCTTAATTAGCAATATTAATATTATAAAATAATGCGGTGAAATCTACATTTTCTCACTTCAACTGTTTGTGATGCTGACATAAACAAATGTCTGGCTGAATCCACAACTTACCACACTGGAAATGTTGCTAAAAATATTTCCAGAAGAGGAAAACTACAAGTATCATGGAGGTAAAAGTGAACTCTACCTCCATGGTGGAAAAATTTGTTCCATGTCAGATAAACATACTTTCGACGAATGACAAAACAGTTTGTTTGTGAAACGATATAAAAAACTTATATGTTTAGAAAAAAAATTTTTTTTAGAATGGGTGCGCGTTCGTTTGATGCCTCGATGACTTCGTAGTGGTAAAGTGACGTCATAACGTTTTTTACTGCAAAGTGACTGGGGCTTTTGGAAAAAGCTACGGTATCTAAAATTTGCAGAGATTTTTAATTTTTTTTTCTCGTGTACTAGTAAGTTTATAATTTTCAATTTATAGATTTCATTTTCACATATTTTTGAAATTCTTAACATAAAAGTTAACTTTTGGCATTTCCAGTTAACCATTTTGTTAACTGTACGCACTGATTATGAATAAATTGTAACCACGTTAAAACAGCTTGTTTTGATTTTTTTCACGGTGGTCTGCTATGATAATGCCGAGGGGGTGACACAGATGTTAAACAAGTGTTTCCGATTTACAGCATATTGCTTAATTGTTTTCCTAGGATACAGGGGTTTAAAATCTGAATAATCAACTTTTTTCAGACATTTTTTTTTTCTTTCAAAAATTTTCTTAGACACTAATGCATGTAATTTGCATTTTAGTTAACCAAGTATATTTTTCATATAGATTGTAAAAAAGCTTTATTTAATACATTTATGTTTTTAAAATGAATTATAATTTTCTATAACGACATTTGAGACCATTCCAGTAAGTTTTAGAAAAAGTGTTCCGAATTACAGAAAAACCCCTTATCCAGAATGCCTGAAGTCCCAAGCATTCTGGATAATAGATCCTGTACTGTATACGTATATATATATACATACATACATATATACATACATACATACATACATATATATACATACATATATATATACACTCATGTTTAAAAAAGTTAAGCAACAAATGGAAAAATTAGCATATTCAGCAAAAGAAACATGTAGCCACAAAATTTACATACATGACAGGCGCATGCATGAGAAAACTAGCCCGCAGAAAACATTTTGCATACCAATATTTTTTAACAAGGAAATGCATTAGGTATAAAAACGGCCTGTTTTGTGCAGTGCTTGTATATCCGCATTACAGATTCTAAAAGGCAAATTAAAATAGCCAAATTTTGAAAAGAGAGTAGATGACAAAATCTGAGCGATGCTAGGCAATAGGATGTAATAGGGCATCTCGAAGAGGGCCAACGAAAGTCGGAAGAAGTCCAAGGCCTAAATGTAAATCATTCCATCATTTGTCGCTTATGGAACCGGAATCAAAGTGAAGGAACAGTGTCACAAAGACCAGTAAGTTGATGTCCAAGGGTCACAACCACTCAGGGTGACCGTTTTCTGTGTCTGCAAACATAATGCCACAAGTCAATCACTGCACATCAGCTTCCGACCTTGCAGAGTCAACAGGACGAGCAGTATCTCAGCAAACTGTTTACAGATAGCTACATGCAGGTCAGCTATATGGAAGATGACAAGTAGTTTATGTCCCACTGATGACATCATACAGAAGGGTATACTTAAACTGGACTCAAGGTCACCTGAACTGGACTCCACAACAATGTGGTACTGTGCTCTTCACGGATGAGTCATGGTTTGGTGTATAGAATGATTCCTAATGGTTATTAGTCTGAAGAAAGCCTGGAACTCACTATCACACTAGTAACATCTGTGAAATGCATATTTCATAACTCCCTTTATTCTGCTGCTTCACGTATATATTTATTTTCAAGACATTTCACTTTTTCTGCATTGTCAGATTCTGTCTCACGTTCACAAACAAGAAATGAAAAACCATGGGGTTCTTGCATTGTGATTACACGACTGTCCATAATATCCTCCCCACTCTGATCAACCTCTAATGAATGGTATGATCAGTTGTACTGGCTTATAAATTTGTTTATTGTCTTTAAAATGCAGGTACGAACCCTATTATCCTGCCCTTCATATGTTTCTCAATTTGGGCTCTGTTCCACATGTAACGGAGTAGCTTTTCATCTTTTAGTAATATAATATCATTAATGTGTACCTTTGATGTTCCATATGCATTTCCAAATTCATGGAATATTTTCAAATCAACTAAATATTTGCATGACTATTTTTACCAGAAATTGTCCATCAGATCTTGCTGTATCTTCCACAGGCATGCAAGTTTAATATTTTCAGGCTCGGATCCTGATGATTCAGATGTCAATGTCTTTGCAGTGAGGAAATGACTTAGAGTTAAAACTGTATTATCTATTCTGATTTCTTGTGTTAATGGATGACTATTTATATTACCCACTAGTACTGTAGCGAGTTGTTACTCTGTAAATAGAGTACAGCCAAGAGATTTGCATAAGCAATGTTTGATGGTTCCTACCATATGTTCCCACCATATGGTAGGAACCATCAGCTATATGGAAGATGACAAGTAGTTTATGTCCCACTGATGACATCATACAGAAGGGTATACTTAAACTGGACTCAAGGTCACCTGAACTGGACTCCACAACAATGTGGTACTGTGCTCTTCACGGATGAGTCATGGTTTGGTGTATAGAATGATTCCTAATGGTTATTAGTCTGAAGAAAGCCTGGAACTCACTATCACACTAGTAACATCTGTGAAATGCATATTTCATAACTCCCTTTATTCTGCTGCTTCACGTATATATTTATTTTCAAGACATTTCACTTTTTCTGCATTGTCAGATTCTGTCTCACGTTCACAAACAAGAAATGAAAAACCATGGGGTTCTTGCATTGTGATTACACGACTGTCCATAATATCCTCCCCACTCTGATCAACCTCTAATGAATGGTATGATCAGTTGTACTGGCTTATAAATTTGTTTATTGTCTTTAAAATGCAGGTACGAACCCTATTATCCTGCCCTTCATATGTTTCTCAATTTGGGCTCTGTTCCACATGTAACGGAGTAGCTTTTCATCTTTTAGTAATATAATATCATTAATGTGTACCTTTGATGTTCCATATGCATTTCCAAATTCATGGAATATTTTCAAATCAACTAAATATTTGCATGACTATTTTTACCAGAAATTGTCCATCAGATCTTGCTGTATCTTCCACAGGCATGCAAGTTTAATATTTTCAGGCTCGGATCCTGATGATTCAGATGTCAATGTCTTTGCAGTGAGGAAATGACTTAGAGTTAAAACTGTATTATCTATTCTGATTTCTTGTGTTAATGGATGACTATTTATATTACCCACTAGTACTGTAGCGAGTTGTTACTCTGTAAATAGAGTACAGCCAAGAGATTTGCATAAGCAATGTTTGATGGTTCCTACCATATGTTCCCACCATCCTCCCCACCAAGCTGAGAGTGGTGCAATGAATTTCCAAGTGATACCATGATGGGCGTTAACCTGAAGTACTTGAGCCACTGAAAGTGTGTTCCAAAAGATAGTTAATTCTTTGTTTGCTGCCTAGAAAGTTGTTGCATTGTCAGGATAAACAGTGTGAGAAAGTTCCCAGCGTCCAACAAATCTTTGGAACACCATCAAAAAACTATCCTTTGTTGTATCTGGGACGAGCTCTAAATGGAGAGCATGTGTAATGGCACATGTGAATAGTAAAATATATGCTTTCTTAGATGAATTGTAGGATTGTACAATGACCCAGCAAAATCCAGTCCAGTAAAAGCAAAAGGGTCAGATTGCATAACACGATCATACGGAAAGGATGCTTCCACTTGAGTACAACTCCTTTTGCTGAGACCCTTGCATGGAAGACTTTAGTGGAGAACACTTTCAATAGCTTGTCTTCCACAAATAATCTAAAATGCTGAGCAGAGCTCAGATAGTATAATAGGTATGTCCAAATGATGAAGACAGTGGTCAATTCCACAACTGTTAATTCTCAGGACAGTTTGTTAAATCGGCAGTTAGATATAAAGCAAAACAACCAGGCTGTTGTGTTGTTAAAACCCAGACCGTCCGACCTACCAGAAAGGTGTAAGGTAACTGTTTAGACGGTCGGGAAGTGCCACCCAATTTAGACCGGAACCCAGTGGGGGAGGCATCCACAGGGACCGTACCCTCCTTCCCCTACCACCAACCTCTCGGAAGGACTTTCGGACCCACATGTTTAACGTGATCGTACTCCGCATGAACACGGCGGCAGTTTTGGCAGTGCCTGGAATCGAACCCGGGCCTACCGAGTGCAACTCCAGCGCGCTAACCAATGGGCTACCGCGCCCTCCAGGCTGTTGTGTGAAGAAGTTTTAAGTACGAGCTAAAATGGTTAATGCCCAGGACCGGAGTAGAAGTGGCTATGTTGAATACTTGATGTGATGATTTTCTTGGGCAATTCGTTATTAGGCCACAAATGGGATAGTTGAACCAGCTGTGGTGTCCTTTCCACCAAGCTTCTAATGTGGTGAATGCTGTAAAACTTTATATCATGAATACCTCATGATATAAAGTCTTCAGGATTTGAAGTTCCAGAACAATGTTGCCATTGAGTGGGATTTGTATAAGTCAAAATGTCAGCAACAGGGTCATATACAAACATTTTCCATTTATTTGGATTATAGAGTATCCAGTTTAAAGTAACTGTTGAGTCCCTCCACAATGTTGCTGTCTGTATGTCAATTATCAGTTGTATTACAGAAATATTCTAATAAGGGAGCTCCTATGAGAACAGTTGGTAATTCAAGTCGAGGTAGATTTGTTTTCTTTATTGGGACTAATTGGTTTTGGCTGCAAACAATCTGTAATGGAGTTCTCAGATGTCTCTCATATGTACATAAGAAACAGAACAGTATACAACCTCTGATACATCACAAAATACATGAATTTCCATTTTCATGTCTGTTGTGCATCCTATCCATCTAGAGACGAAGAAATCCAAATATCAGATATTTCTCTTATCCATTCATTCCATTTTTTTTGCAATGTTGAAGAATTTCATGCCATTTCATCCCGTGAATCCAAGTTTCTTGAAAAAGTAGTTTTCCCAATATTGTCACAGGTGCAAAAACCTACAGGATTAAATATGCTGGCTATAATGTGTGACATAAGTTATTTCATACTGACCTCTCCAAAAAAATGGCTGTATAATGGTGTTAAAATCTATGTGCAATGTATCGTTCATAATATTTCAATTTATTCCTAATACTTGAGAATTTTCTTTGAAATGTATACCCTTGCTTTTCCAGCCATCTTTAAGAAAAGTAGAATTTGTTGCCCACTTTGAGATTGGCAATTTAATCTTACACATAAGTTCTGTTAGATCTTGGTAGCGTAATATGGTATCATGATCATTGTTTTCCCCAACAACAAAATCATCTACAAGAAGGCTTCAATCAAAATGTCGAGATGCAAATGGGTGCGTTTTCCAATATTTAGATCCAAGCTCTCTAAAGTGTTGTAGAAAGTAAGAAAGGGCTAAAAGATAGTTCGAATGGAAGTTGGCTAAATCTATATGTTATGATTTCAGTAATCAGATTTAGTTGTCCGTTTGGGTTACTCTCTATAAAACCAATGGAAATGTGTAGCATCTTGATCGGAAATGTCAAGACTAAGTTGCAAAAATGCTTGACTATCATCTCCTATTAAAACTTGTATATACAAGCAAAAATGTAATAAAGTAGTTAGAATTTCTAGGAGTAAGTTGGGACCAATTTTCAAAGTGTTATTTAGAGATGGTGCATAAGAAGATCCATTGAAAACGATTCTATATTTACATATCCCTATTTTTCTTTCTTCACAGCGTGACGAGGTAAGCAGTAAATTTTAGATTCTGTTGATGAAATAGGTGGTCCGATCTTAACTTCATTTTTGTTAATGTAATCTTGCATGTGCGATATGTATACTGGTCATTCTGGGTTAGAATCTAGTCATTTGTGGAAGTGTCCATAAATGCTGAGAAGTACAGTACAACCTCAAAAATCTGAACTCATCAGGACTTTGCCGATTCTGGATTTTTGATATTTCTGGATTATAGAGTTTGTATAAAATTCAAATTTAATATTAACTAAATACATTATAAAGCATTATTTTTAGTAAAAGTAATGACACAAAGTTCAGTTAATTAAAACATATTATTTAATACAAAAAATGGGGCAAAAGAAATTTTAAGAAGAAATATACGCATTAATAATCAAGATTGTGTAAATGAAATGAAATGATAAAATTACATTTTATAATTTCATTTAAACATTTGAATTAAAATTTGTTGTTTCATTAATTTTGGTTTATGGGAAGTTTTTTTTTATCCTGCAGATGGACATTATTTCCTACTTGGTTATACAGTTTCTTTGTCCAAGACCTTTAATTGCATGATCGAATGTTTGCACAAGATTATCAATGGATATTTTTTCTGCTCTACATTTATCATTGCCACTTTCAACATCTTCATCACTTTGCTCTTTTTCATTTAATATCATATTGCGAATTTTGTCATAACTCAATTTATTTATGATTGGTGCATCATCATCACAGTGCAGAATTTCCCTTATATCGGCTTCGTCAAGATTTAATGAAATATGAGAATTAGCATTTCTGTTGATATATTTAAAGCTGTAAATGTATTTAAACCTTCTTCACTATTAATGAAGCAAAAAATAAAAACTCAAAAGTTTTATTTATTTTCTAACATTTACAGTTATGTTTAAAAAGGCTGATGACTCTGAAAAAAAAGAAAACCTTTATTAGTAATAGTCAAATATGTAAAAAATATCGCAGTAGATAAAATAAATATATTTTCTAAAAAAGAAAATATCTCTCCTCTCAATGATTTCTTTAAATTACTAAGCAACAGCAACACTGGGATATGGTGGGGCAGGAAAAATGAAGAAAGGAATTTGCTTGGTTCATAATGGTAAATGCAGCTGACCCTTTTGAGAGATCGGTGTGTTAATGACCTTTTTGTTCATTACTGTGCGATACAATATTATCTAGTTATTTATTTGTTATTTATAGTAAATATGGCTTTCCAAATAAAAAGAACAAAATGCACAGTCAATTTTAAGCTAACAGGAGGTTCAGAGTGAGTGAAAGACTCGCCAGATATTGGAAGGGGGAGGGGACTCTTGAGACAAAATAAAATACATGGAAGAATGAGATTTGTACTACGAAGTGAACAAAATAAATTTTCGTGAGCGTTAACATGAATTCATGGGACTTATAGATTTAATTGGACAATCTGTGATAAAATGTTATGATAATGTTTTACATTAAAAATTGAAATGTTTAACATTAAAAATTGAATTGTTTCAAAAAAATGTCTTTTTAATAATGAGAAAAATAAATTTTGATTTAAAAAAAACAGTATTTACATAACGATGTTCATTTTGCACAAAATAATTTATTGGGAATTGTAACTTGCATGGGGGGGGGGGGGGGGACGGTAATGCTAATAACGTGATTCACACTCCAACCATGAGTTGATCTACAGCCGTCCATATTTATATCGAGTGTATAAGTCAAACCTAAACTTTCATCTCATTTGGGAATTCAAAGTCAACCAGAAAATATGGTATTTGTTTATAAAATATAATTCAATATAAATAATTATACCCTGTTGTTTTAAATCCATGACTTCATCAGCTCGATAAATGATATCTAAGCACGCACAAACTTTGAAATTTTCAATGGCAACACCCAAATTTGACAACATAGTTCGAATTTAGAGCAAAATTCAACCTGTGGTACCAAATTTCAAGTCATTTGGGTGAAGAGTTTCTGAGTTGTGAGTATGTAAAATTTTGAGCTCTTAATGTTAAATTAGTTTCCAAGACTTCCATTCATATCTTCTGTAATAATTATCTGCTCACACTGATTATTTGTAACTTGTGGGTGACGTCAAAATTGGGTGTTGCCATTGAAAATTTCAAAGTTTGTGCATGTTTAGATATGAAGACAGCCCCTTATGCAAATTTTAAGCACATTAATTTGTAGAGGAGTATCCTAATCGAATGGTATCTTTCAATTTTCTCTATGATGAACGATGCTCGATTAACAGAGGGTGGGGTGTTTTTTTTTCCTGCAGCTGTACATATTGGTTGGATGGACATTTTATAAACACTTGTACAACATATTATAGATGTAGAACATTGAAAAATTATTTTTGATCGGCTTCCGCTTAGAATCCAACCAAATTCTGAGTTAATTAGTATAAGAGTATCCGACAATTGTACTGAGGATTCCATTTTAATGATCTTCCAATAGTAGCCACTACCGATTAAAATTTCAATAGGAAGTGGATCAAAATCGTCATAGGAATCAGAAAGCTCAAATGTTTCAATTGAGTCATTAAGTTAATGTCTGAGTATGGAGATGGAAGTATAAGTATTTTGGCTTTCAAATGCTTGCGTATTGAGTTTTGAATATCTTGAAAATCCAGAAATTTTAAATTGAACTTGTCTGCGGGTTGCGATGTTACTTTTGGCGGCTTCAAATGCATGTACTGATAAATTGACTATATTGATAGTTTTTAGTTGAAGTTGGTCTATAAGATTAGAGTGAATAAAACTAGACTGGCTGTTTCCCTCTAAAACACAACATGTAAGTTTGTGTAAACCAGCAGGACTTTCATTCCAAATGTGAGCTGTTTGAAGGTAAGTAATCTGATGTGAATACACTTCAACTTTTCCCGCAGCAGTTGAAGAGGCAATCTGCTGATCCAGACAGATAGAAAAATAATGTTTGTTTTTACATTTTGTACATGATGCTTTATTTTGTCATAGACAAGTCACATTGAGTTATGGCCTCTATTGGTGTAAAGAAAACACTGACCAGAAGCTTTCAATATTTGTTTACATTTAGATATATCTGTTACAGTAGTACAAACGTGAGTCCAGTATCCCGATTTTTCACATAGTGCACAAAACAGATTAAAAACTTTTGAATGCCGTGTATTAATATTGAATGCAAAAGCAGTAGGACATAAAACAATAACATAAAGCAACTTCAAAGGAAGTACTACATCGAATTTTCGCTGTTGTAATCACACCTTCAATCTCTTCATTCAAAAACTCAATTAGCCTAATTAAATCAGTTTCTAGTAATGTTTTCCATTTTGCATAGACCAGCCACAATTCACAGATGTCTGAAAGAAATGCACAAAAAATCTTGGGGGCCAGAACATGACAGCAAACAACTACATCTTCTTCCAATGCACGAAGTGCTTAAATATGACAATTAATTTCTAAGAATGTTTCACTTAAAGTTGCAAATGTTGGGTGATGAATGGGTTGAATATTATCTAAGAAATCAATATGAGCTTGTAGTATTCTATTTTTGTCACAATACCGGTCCTTAAGAATCTTCTTAACGTCTTAGTATGATTCTGCATTAACGCTAATTCCATCTATCATTTATTTTGTTTCACCTACTAAATAATTTCTAAGAAATAAGTGCTTGTCAATATTTGAAAGTTGAATATTATTATATCTATAAAACTAGAACATTGTTCCCAAAATCTTTCCCATTCTTCTATGTTTTCACTAAATGGTTCTATTTTCAATGCAGGCAACTTCAGTAAATTGTTTTGGATAATGGGTACTGGCATAGTTAATGACGCAGTAGAATTGTCATTAACAGAAATATTTGACAATTAGTAGTTATACTAATTACATTAACTATTTTTTTAATTCCACATGCTGCTTGTTCCGTATATTCCTCAAATTTAATTATATCGCTTTGTATGAAATGGCCATCGAGATCATACAACTTGAATCCCATCAAGCATATATGGAGCATGCTTGGGAGATGTTTAAGTTCTTTCCATGACCCTCCCCAGAACCTTTACAAGCTAAGAACATGTCTGCTCCATGAATGAGCAAAGATACCCTAAACTGTCATAGATGATCCTATTTTTGGCATGAATCGATGCATGTGTTTTCAGCAAAGGTTATCACATTCCCTGTTGACAAACCTCCATCAATGAACTGTTTTTAGCGCCCAAAATCCTATGTTTTTGTTTACCTCTATTATTTAATTATTTATTGATAATTTTCTTTGCAGTTCCCCATGTTAGTGTCTTTTGTTATACCCCATGATACATGAATGATTCAATGAATTCGAATAAATACTTTTCTTTTTATCAGTTTTTTTAAATCTGTTGCTTAACTTTTGAACATGAGTCACCCTCAATTAAAGTACCTTTTTCTTTCATCATTATTATTCCAAATTACTATCTCATGTCACAAGCTTATCTTGACCATATTAAATTATATATCACGTAATTAATATCACCATAGAATAAACTTACTCCTTTTCATCTACAACAGCATATTTGGTCACTAATTCTAACCACAATGTAAATTTTTCTTATTCGAAATTTCTCTACTATCTCAGCCTTAACTAGCCTATAATCATAATTCTATGACTAAAATATGTTTCTAAGGTAAACCTTCTTATCCATTAATATAAAAACTGCATGGACTGCATATGTCACATATCCTAGTGAGAACAGGCTCCTTTGACTTGTGGAGTTATCAATATTCTTCTCTAAGAGCTATGTGTAATTTTGCATGGAACGATCAGACTGCTCTGAAATTTTGAAGATGGAGGGCCAATATGGGTTTCAACAAATGTCAAAAAATTGTATTCCAATATAAGATAACCCAAATAAATTGAATTTTAATATAAATAAATAGCCTCTTCACTGGATTAATCTACAAAATGTGGCACACACACATATATAATTAAACTAAAGGAATAAGAATTGAATCCAAAGAAGTACTGAATTGCACAAAGACCAATCATATAAAATCATTAATACATAATAATGAAAACATTGGAATAAAATGATGGGTGGGGGGATAGACCATAAAGCATAGGAAATATTTATGAGGCGTGTCCTATAAATGAGGTGTGAAAAACCCAGACCACACGACAGACCCGAAGGCTTACTGTAGCTTGGTGTGTGGCCGGCTATAAATGAAGTGTGTCACCAATGAGGCGTGTATGAAGATACAACGGCTAGTATTCATGTAAAACATTTTTATCTGACAAAATGTACACTACAAGTTATTTACTGATATATGCATTATTTTTTTACATAATTGCCGCCATTGTCCTGACAGTTGTTAAGTCTGGGTACTAGCTTCTGTATCCCAGTGTCATAGAATTCTCCCGCATACTGCCGGAACCATATTTCAACTTTATTTTTGATGTCATCATCATCCTGCAAGATGTGTCTTCAGATAAAGAAACAAGTGGAAGTAACTGGGAGCAAGGTCCATGCTGTATGGTAGATGGTTGAAAACATCCACTTGAATCTTTTGATAAGCGTTTGAGTGTCTATCGCTGTGTGAACACGAGCATTATCATGAAGCAAGCATACACCACTTGTAAACATTCCCCTCTGTTTATTTTGAATGGCCCATTGAAAATGTTGCAAGATTTGGCAATATGCAGCAGTATTAATTGTGTGGCCGGGAGGCATGAAGTCAATCAGAAGAATGCCTTTTTTGTCCCAGAAAACAGAAGTCGTGATTTCTTGCTAAAATTGAAGTTTTGAATTTCATGGCTGAGAATGCATATGGTGCCATTGCAGTGATTCTTGTTTGGATTAAGGCAAATGGTGATAAACCCAAGTTTCATCACCTGTCACAATGTAGTCGAGAAACTCATCTTGTGTGTGTATGTAGCAAGTGAGGAAGTCAAGTGTGACACCTATCTGTTTAGTTTTGTGTTCGTATGTTATCATTTTGGATACCCAGAGAACACATGATTTCTTATACCCTAATGTTATAGTCACATCTTCATGAAGCATTGTCTTAGACACTTCCAAAATAATTTCATGCAATTCTCTTATTGTGAGACGTCGATTTGCATGAATGCTTCCTCAGTTCTTTGAAGAAGTTCATCAGATCACAGACAACCTACAGTTCCTGTGTTTGACATCAACATCGGTCCTGACTCCAGAGAAATCACAGTATCACTTTGTTACATTTTGTCACTTCATAATGATCCAATAAACAGAAACAATTTCTTTGTGAATATCTGCTGGTAGTCATCTTTTGCATTGAGAAAACATATGACGGAGCACATTTTACATTTGGTGGGATTCTGAATCAGCATAGCCATTGTAAACATATGCTACTCGAACCAGACTCAGAGTAGCAATTGACAAATGGCCATGACTGGAAAGTGAAAGGTTCAAAGTCAAAGTCAGTGTTGCCAACATATGCACTAAAATATTGCCTTTCAGTGTATAAGAGATGTATCTTTACTTTTCAAACACACCTCATATCCATATAAAAAGTGTTCTAAAAAGGAGATTTTTTTTAGATAAGTATGGGGGGATTGCAACAATGTTAGGATTTTATAATGTTTAAAAATATATAAACTTTAAATTTTGGAAAACTAACTTTTAAAATATATATATTAGCATCTTTGGTTAGATCAGGAAACTGGGAGGATTTAGTAGTAATGATATTTATAAATATCTTCAAATAACTTAAAACAATATTAAATAGTAGACATGTGGGTCAGAAAATTTTCCGCGAAATATTTTCCGCTTTTTATTTTCTCCCTAATTTACTTGAAAATGAAATCTATTCTTTCCACACTGCTTGAAATGTAGGTAACTTTCCAAGAAGTCTTTGATTATTTAGTTTTCTAATTTTGAAGACTAAGGGAATAATGCTTTATTTTTAAGGCAAGGGATGTGCAAAAACTAGAAGGGTACAAGTGACATTTTATTCATTCTGATGAAACAGCAGATAATATTTTTAGAAGTCTTTTCTTACAGAAAATAATTCCATAAAATTTATGAAAATATAATAAATATAGAATAGTTTTGCAAATGATTTGGCTGAAGGAAAATACTTTAAAACAGAACTAAATATATGCTTAACTCAATGTCCACCAAATTGTCTCTTTTATCTTATAGTACTGGCCCATTTAATTATAAACATATATTTTAGACAAATTTTAATATTATATATAGGAATAATTTTTAAAAAAGTTTAATTATAAGTATTTTTTTAATATTTTTATATATTTATATCTTTAACCCTTTGCAAACGGCGGCATTCCAGAACTACCGTTGCCCAAAGGGTGGAGCACTTTGCTTCCGAACTATTTCCAAAGGATGACTAATTTTTTGTGCTAAGCCTAAGTCTCGAAAAAAATTCACTAAAAATCACCTGTTCAACACAGGAATCTACTTTTTTCAGGAATAAAAGAAATACTTGTTTTCTATGAATTCTACTAGTTCATCATTGATAAATATGCTAAAAAAATCAATTTCCTTATCTAAATTAGGTGGCATAATATTGTGATTGATTCCAGGTATGCTCAAAAACTCAAAAGAATTCAGATCTTTCAAATCTCTTGTCTAAACATCATTCGTAGAAACAGCTACTGAAGCTGGCGGCATTGTAATAACAGTAAGCTCAGAATCTGAAGAATCACTTGCATTTTTAGATTCATCATCAGAAATACCACAGTTCCATGAATTTTTACTATCTGCCTCAATTTCATTACTGTCCGGTTTGTTTATCATAGTATATTCTTCCACAGAAAGAAAACGGCTTGGCCCAGCCATACTTTTATCTGAAATAACCTAATAATTTCACTGCTGCATATTCCTCTAAAACCCAAACTTAAAAATAAATACTCTGTTATATTCCTATGATTCACCAACGAAAGCTATTAATTTTAGCTGAAATCAAAGCTATTAATTAAGTTCATTTGATTTTAGTTAAGAACATTAAGCTAAAATCAAAATGAGAACTGAAAAAAACTCAATTATAAAATAGCAGAGGCTACAAGAAGTGTTCTATTTGCTTATATTATAAAACCATGTTTCACAGCTCTAGATGGAAAAATGATTCATTGGATCCCGTTATGCCAAGGTCAAGTATCTGCAAAATACATTGGAGTTGTTCGCATAAACATTTAACACCATCTAGTACACAAATTCAAATAAACATATTCCATATGAAAGCACACATCAGTGACTGCCATCCTTTAGGGTACAGTTTTCTATGACATGAATATGTGACTGCCGTCTTTGAATGCAAGTTCGCAGTCAATGCACAGGTGCATCAACCGTAAAAACAGTATCAACCATCCACAAAGAGTTAATAAACTGAACAATTTATTTTTCTTTTTATTATTATTATTAATTACTTAGTTGGAATAGTAGTGGTAGAGAGTAGTAGCATTCAAGAAAATGGTAGATTCAGGTCTTATGTTGGGCTAATTTATGTACTATAGGGCATAAATGGGAGTCTTTCAGATTTCCCGTTCAATTATCAACAGCAGGGTTCACTGATTAAAACCTCATTGATCTAAACAATAGTCTTTTTTTTGTTTAAACCATGGTTTGGGGTTAACACCCTCCTTTTTTTCCCAACCCTGGTCAACAGGCATTTCTTTTTTTAAATATTGTTGATATAATATAATTACTTTACATTGTTAATTTAATACTTTATTTTTACATCATAAGCAATTTTTAATTTTTCTTATAATATTTTTGTATCACAATAAATAAAACTTGTGAGAATAAAGCTTTCTAATATTTCCTTAAAGATAGAAAGCATATGAAAGACATATATTTAATAATTATTTCTTACACCTGTAATAAACAGTAAATTATTTATAATTCAAAAAGCATTTAATAGCAATTTTTTATCTATTTTTAATTTATTATTTGTTTTGTGCATTGTTTTAAATTTATAATTTACAAAAATGTTTTTTTATTGTTATATATAAAATATAATTATTTTATAACTTTTCAAAAGCACAGGTACTCAATGAAAATATTAAATTACAGCTGTTGACTTCAATATATAGGGTGATTATAATTAAAGTTGCGATTTCAAAACGCTGTAAAGCAAGAACTACTGGTCAGAATAACCTGATATTTGACCTGAGTATACATGAAGCAACTGCGTCAGGGAGACTCGCTTGCCTGCCTGCTCTTCAATCTCGCATTGGAGAAATGCATCCGAGATAGCGGATTAGACCGAAGAGGCACTCTCTGGAATAGGTCGCAGTATTTATTGGCCTACGCAGACGACATTGACATTATTGGAAGATCTGAAAGGGCAGTGAAAGAGGCCTCTCGTGCCCTTGAAATCTCTGCTACAGACATGGGCCTCACTATCAATGAGGACAAGACAAAGTTTATGGAAATCCCGTCCGCATCTGGGAACTACAACCCTTTTTGCATAAATGGTCATATATTTGAAAGGGTTAGTGAATTCAAATACCTTGGAGCTACTATCAATGAACAAAACTTGTTGAAAGCCGAAATTAACTACAGAATAAAATCGGCCAATAAATGTTTCTTTGGACTAAAAAAACAATTAAGATCCAGGCTTGTTAGCCGAAGAACTAAAGTGAGACTATACAAGCCACTTATACTACCTGTGCTGCTGTATGCTAGCGAAACTTGGACTTTAAATTTAGATGTCCAGCATGCCTTGGAGACTTTTGAAAGAAAAGTGTTAAGAACTATATTCGGGCCTGTACAAGAACAAGGATGCTGGAGAACCAGATATAATTTTGAACTTTATAGACTCTACAAAGAGCCTCAAGTTACACAAATCATCCAAAGTAACAGATTGAGATGGCTCGGACATGTCTAGAGAACCCCTGAAACAACCCGACTAGATTGTACACTTTTAAGAACCCTGAGGGTACCCGCGCCCGGGGCAGACCTTCGACTAGATGGTTAGACGACATTGTGGATGACATCAACATTTTGAAAATTAAAAACTGGCAAAGAGTCGCTTTGGACCGACGGTGTTGGAAGAGGCGTGCTGTCGAGACAGCTAAGACCTGTAACAGGTTGTTACGCTCTTAAAGAAGAAGAATACATGAAGCAATGGAATTATGTTTGGCGAAAAAAAAATTACTTCAAAAATGTACCGATAAATGGTAATGTATGAATCCAACATTGAATTTGCTTGACGAAAAATGAAAAAATTAGCCACTAGGTCGTGCGTAGAAGCACACCTCTAATCTGGAGGTATGCTAATAAAGACTGTGCATGCGCACCGGACATTACAGTTGTGATAAAAACGAGGAGCACATGTAGTTCTCATTGAGTGCCTTGTCATGACTCTGTCACTGAAGGATCGTGCTTTGCTCATAAAACTTTTCTACCAGAATGGTGACAATGCATTAACTGCTCTCAGGAGGTTCGACGAACTTAGCTGATTTAAAAGCATGCATTACGCACCACATCTACAGCATCCCCTCTGATACACTCCGATCTGTTGCGGAACATGTTGTTTTGCACTTCCAACTCGTAGCCGAGTACTATGGACAGCATATTGAACATTTCTTGTGTATATCGTAGGTGTTTGTTTCATGTTTTCATGATGTTTCAATCAATTATTAAATTAAGTGATGTTGATTAAATTGTCATTTTCTTTAGTTGACTATTAGTTTCTTTCGGCTAACAACACCCCATGTTTGGAAAATACAGTGCCGTTTATCAGTACATTTTTGAAGTATTTCTTTTCCTTCGCCAAATAAAATTCCATTGCTTCACGTATACTCATGTCAAATTTCAAGTTATTCTGACCAGTGGTTCTTATTTTACAGCATTTTAAAATCACAACTTTAATTATAATCACCCTGTACATGTATTAGAAATTTTTGTGTATAGAATATTTTCATATATTTCTAAATTTAAACCCTTTTTTAACCATTTTATTTAATATATATATGACTGTAGCTTTAATGTAAGAATAAATACTTTTAAACATCACTGGATATATTATTCTAGCTTAAATGTAATATTTAAGAATATGTTCAAAATTTTCCATTTGAAAATTTTCTGGAAAACCCACATATCTATTATATAGTAAAATACTAGATGATTGAAATAGATAAAACTGCATTAGAAATTAAAATAAATAGATATAAAACTACTGGGGGGGGGGAATTGTGCACTAAAAGTAGTGTTCAATGTGCTCAGGTACATTAAAATTAGATACATTATATTATAAATTTTATAATAAAAAAATACAGAGCTATGAATTACAATTTTTCCAGATATCCTTGTAAAATCCTAATTGCTATCCTGCACAACTCTTGCCAGATAAAATTTGTTCAATTTAAGAAAAAAATTTCCTGATATTTATAACCAAACATTTGAAGTCTATTGTATCCCTGACTAATACCAACAGACTGATACCTGACTGACAGATACAACATAACTGATAGCAACAGTAAATGCCAATGTTTATCGCAAGAGAAATAACATGGTACACAAGTAAGCATAATGCTATAATGAACAAAGCACTCAAGCATACACAAATAAATCACATTTGACATTCTTAGTACAAATGTAAGTGGGAAAGAAGGTTTTAACACATTACTGCTAGTTGATAATTTTAGCAAGAACATACCTCTAATCAATTCATTTGAAACAAGTTTTCCTCCTGCTAAAGTCAATTCAGCATCCAATTTTGGAAGGTACATCTATCAAATAATAAATCAACTATGAATAATCAGAAAACTTTATAAAAATAAATACTAAATAGTACTTTTATTGATAGCCAACACAAGCACTTTATCACTTTAATAATTAAATTATCACTTTAATAATAAATAATTTAACACATAAAATGTGGAAGCAACTTAGCCATTAGGGCCCAGCCCATTAGGGGCTTTGGCCTGCAGTAAGAATTCACTTAACTTGTAATCACCATCCTTTAACTGCATTTGCCTATGGTCTTCATATTTCTATCAACATTGCCCTTTCATTTAGTTCTAGGTCTCTTTTGCAATTTTGTGGAAATGATAAATACTGTTTAATATGATCACATTAGTGTACATTTTGAGAGCATTAAATGGATAATTTAACCCCCCCCCCTATTAAAAATAAATTAATAAAACTGTAAATCTATTATAATATAAATTATTACTACTACACATATGTCGTGATAATCTAATTATCAGACATATTTGTCCTTTTTCCCATTTAAGGAATTCTTTTGCTTCAATATTAACCTCACATTTAAGAATGTCTTTTTGAGCTTCGGTGATTGACAACTGTTCCCTGAGGGACTTCTCATGTTAAGTGGTATTCCACTTTGATCTAAAATGCCATCCTGGTTACTGAACATCTGCAACACATTTTTTTCGAACCCCCAGCTGAAGAGATAAAGAGAGCGGATCCCTTACCTCATCAAAAATTTCAGTACCCTTACCCCATCACAAATTTCAGTAATTAGGATACTCATGTGACTCCTGTTGATACTTTAAATTAACAAGTGGTCTGTGAACTCCCAAGTGGGATATGTAACAAGGAACCCTATGGCAAATACTGATATTTATTTTTCCACTTAACAGGAAATGGCAACTGTTTCATTTTAGAACTGTCAGGGAAGGTGATCGAAGACTGTTATTCTCGTCATCTCTTTTCATGTAAATGATTAAGGTGCCAGCTATGGGAAACGCTTTGCATGAGTCGGCAAGGTTAAGAAAGGTAGCCTTAAGTGCCACAAGGGGGTATCAGTTTTTAACACTAACTCCGACCTCTTGTTCTTAGAGCGTGTAGATGAAAATATCACGTGATTAGAACTAAGTTTTAGTTAGAGGCGAAAGAATATGAATTTTGAAATAATTAGGCTAGGGAAACTGTGGGTTATTGGAGTATGACTAGAACATTCCTGGATTAATTGTCGAACTGTTAAGTCCTGCAAAATCAGGTTCTTGAATTTTCATGGGTCCTGCTCACCAATTTGATTTTGTCATTATGATTTTGTATAGCAAGCAGTACAGTCGTATTTTACTGTGGCTCCCGCGATGCAGCCCATATTGTATTTAATAGTATGGGCCTGATGAGCATACTATGCAGTTACTGTTTATGTTAGCAGCATTAAGTCCAGTACAACTTTAAATAATCTCAAAGATGTGTATTTTTACAACAAGAAACTGTGACTTTGCAGAAAACAAGAAAATAGATATAGGCAATATGAACTTACTGTTGACTCAAAACTTTATTTTACTCATATTATTATTTCAATTGCCAATAAATTAGAATTATATAGAATTGGAACAACTGATCCAGATAACTGCATTTTATGTAGGAGTATTAATTTTGACATGCAACACTTCTATGTATAGTGTCTGCAATTAGGCTACTGAGACCTGCTCGATGATATTGCAATCAATCTGATAGATGATGCATTCAAAAGCTTAGTGATTTCGATAAATAATCTACTACCTTAATCAAAGCTGGCTATTTTAATATCGAAGGAAGAAAAAGATTTTGCTATTAGCATGAACCTTAATATAGCTAATTTCTAGAATTTTATATAAATGATGATACAATAGAACTATGTGAGCCATACTTAACCGATGTTCGCAGGGTTCCCACTTTTTACAAGTAACAAAAAAAGGCCCTTTTAAAGATTCAAACTGCATTTTTCATAACATTGTCTATTCAAATGTTCAACATAGTGCAGTACGCGACCTCTTATCTGGCGTCCCAATATCCAGATGCTCCCCAAACCGGAATTCGGCAAAATAATACCAAATTCTGTACCAACAAGCGATTATTTGCCAAATATTGCACTAAATAGCGATTTTTTGTTTAAAATCCCACCAAATGCTTTTCACCTTAATTAGCAATATCAATAAAAAAAATGATGAGTTGAAACTTACATTTTTCCAAGGTTTGAAATAGGATGAGTGTTTGCACGAACCGTGCATGAAATTCAAAATCCCACGCAGAAAAAATGCTGTGTTGGAATTCGAGCGAACTCGCTGTTGCTGATCCTTCTTAAATTTTGAAAATGGACACGAGGAATTCTCAAGACAGCGAATGAAAAGCAGGAATGAAAATATTTCATGGATCGCATTTTTTCCGTGAAGTTCTGCAACTCCTCTTTTCTAGAAAACATTCAAAGTAGCACAGTTTTTTCTGAAAATTTCCTAAGTGGCTGCATTCCGCACGGGCAAGACGCATCATTCCATTCTTCACTAGTTACGGACAAGTCACAGCAAGGTGCTTTTTTAATGGTGTTTCATATTTTCTAGGTATATACGGCAGAGCACACTAGGCACAAAGGTTTTGATTTTTCTGAATTCGTTACATTTTTTTTCTGCGTTTTGTTCTGGGACTTTGATTTTCAGTAAAAGTATTCCAACTTTTTCGCTAGAAATAGTTCGATATTGCTAAAAAAAATTTATTTGCTTTGTTTACGCTCTTCAAACGTGATGTGTCGCACAGAATTCACACTATTTTGTACAATTTAGTAAACATTTATTGGAAATGATGATAAAAAAAACGAGTCATCAGCGCTTTTGTGAGATGATAGAAAGTATGTTTAAGTAAAGAATTCCCGAAATTAATGAGAGTTAACTTTTGCCGAAATGCGAAGAAAAATATAGCAGTTATAAAATGTCATTCAGGGCCTTCTGATTGATCTCTTTAAACATTTAACCTAAGCAATAAATTTTTTTTCACCTCCAGGGAGATATACACATCTTCAATATTTTAAAAAACATTGATTGAATTCCAACATCAAAATCATTTTCAATTAAATCCTATTATATGGAAGAAAATGGCTATTTTGGACCAAAAATTGACCGTAGCAAAAAGTTCCATTGCAGTGTATTTACGGGTTTTTAACGTGTTACATTTTTAATTAGAAATTTATTTATTTGTTGCAAAATTAAAAAGGAAATTTATACTTTTTAAATTAGCAGAGCGTAGCAGAGTATACCCAGTGGTGAAATGAAGATAAAGCCAAGTTTCAAAAACAAAAATCATGCTTTATTGAAAGACGTAGGTATCTTTGCCGAAAGCACATCAAGGCAGTTAAGGCAATTGCTGTATGAACAATACAGCAATATTTAAAATGTATGTGAACATTATAGCATACATATGGCTCATCTAATTAGACCAAAATGACACATACATGGCTGATGATTTTTGACTTTCAACTTTTGACTTTCATACTTTCTAGTACATAAAAAATGTGCTTCTCTATGTTTGTTTCTAACACTTGAATGTTGTAATCCAGAAAAGCGTCAAACATACATTTCAACATTATAAATACTGTGCTGTGGATCTTTTCATCATTTTTTCACTGTGAAAGAAGTAAGTTCATTGCATTATATAAGGAAAGTCATGTTTGCCCACATCAGATTTTTTTTTACAAAGTTCAAGTAAATTTTTATTGCAAATTAAAGTAAATTGAAGTATTGAAGCAAATTTCATTCTTATTTGTAAACATTATTTCTAAACTTGTATTCATATTTAACCTTTGAAGGCAATTTCAAAATTTTCTATATGGAAACAAATAAAATATACACTAAACTATATCAAAGCAAATGGTAATTGCAAAATTAAATGGTAATTGCAGTTTTAAAAATTGATACCATAATAACTTCAGTATTTCAAACTGAAGAATTAAAGCATAAATATGTGCTGTACTTACTACAAGAGATAGGTCATCCAATTTCATGCACCAGTCATCTTTACATAGCACAAGTAACTTGAAATCATCAGTTAAAGTGTCATTAATCACTCGCAGTGTAAGTATATTCCCACGTGAAAGGCTCTGAAAATATTTAAATTTCACAATATAATTATCAACTATATTCTGAAGAATTGTCTAAAAAGGTTTATAAAATGTTATGCTATAAAACTTTCTTTAAAACATTTATCAACAAGAAATTTGTGAAGTCCTCATATGGTGGCAAATGGTGATACTTCATCTTGCACGTAACTACTAAGAATTTTTATTCACTTTCGAATACTTATTTCGTAAAGTCAAATGAATTTTCAAAAACCAGAAGTATCATCTTCAGATTCAGACATGGATATCCTTAGCGAATTCTCCTTACTCCCTCTGGAATTCAATATTGAATCCGCATTAGTCATCATCTAAGATCTATCTGTATCTAATCTTAAGAAATAGATGTTTCAAGAAATTTTTTTAACTGAAAGTGGAAATCTTTAGTGAACCATGAAACCTCTTCCAGAATTTAATTCTGATTTTATATTAGTCATAATTTCAGCTTTATCTATTCAGCCTAATCTTGAGAAATAGACATTTCAAGAAAAATTTGTTTAGACCGAAAGTGGAAATCCTTAGTAAATCTTCTAACACCCAGTAGAATTTGATGCTGAATTTAAATCAACCATCCTTTGAGCTTATCTATAGCAGATTTGGAGAAATAGATGTTTCAAGGACAATGTAAATTTTTGAATCGGAAGTGACGTTGCCAGAATCAGAAGTGGAAATCTTTAGTGAGTCCTTTAACCCTCCTCACATATTTAATACTGAATCCATATCAATCATTATCTAAGCTCTATTTATAACCAATCTTGAGAAATAGATGTTTCAAGGAAATTTGGTACTTACGTATTATCGCAACCATGACAAAACGTAATTGATGTATCGTCCAATAAAGGTCCCGATCGATTCCAAGGACAACATGCAACAAAGTGATCTGTATGAGGACCCACGTTCGAGCGGGCTCGAACTGGTTGGGGGACGTACGCACCGCTGGGACTGTGTCGTCAGACAGGCCGGCTTCGCCGGACCAAGTCACAGAGCATACTAGACTCGCTTCTGGGTTTTTCTCAACCAGTTCGAGCCCACTCGAACGTGGGTCCTCATACAGATCACTTGGCTGCATGTTGTCACGGTCCTTGCGCCGTGCGACGGTCCCAGAAGCGAGTCTAGTATGCTCTGTGACTTGGTCCGGCGAAGCCGGCCTGTCTGACGACACAGTCCCAGCGGTGCGTACGTCCCCCACCCCAACCAGTTCGAGCCCGCTCGAACGTGGGTCCTCATACAGATCACTTTGTTGCATGTTGTCCTTGGAATCGATCGGGACCTTTATTGGACGATACATCAATTACGTTTTGTCATGGTTGCGATAATACGTAAGTACCGGAAATTTTTATAACAGGAAGTAGAAAAGAAACCGGAAGTGGAATTCTTAATGAACCACCCTGCCTCATACAGAATTTGATGCTGAATCCATACCAGCCATCATCTAAGCTTTATGGTAGATCCTGAGAAATAGATGTTCTAAGACAACATTTTCCCCAAAAACAATAGTATGGCTAAATTTTACCCACAATAAAAATTACTATAATTTAAGAAGGAATGACTACAGGAAAGAAAATGCACTCACAGTAGTCAATATTCCCATACGTGGGCATTATAACAACTCAGGTTGCTGAGGATTTTATAAGATATCACATACACTAGATGGCAAGTTACTCTATGACCTACATTTCATGATGTGAATTACTTCATGGTCATGACAAAAGTTTGTCAAAATGGCCATAGCAACACTTGGCAAGACTAAGACTCAGAATTAGTCAAATCCTTTAGAAATTATGGCCTTACTGCTACATTTTCAATTTGTTGTCCTGTATAGATTTCAAACTGCTTAGTTATCTTCTGAGCTTGAAAAAGTTGTAGCATTTTATTGGATTTTGAATGCTGTAACATTTATCACAATGTATACATTGCTAAAAAATGCCGAGTCCTTAAATGCAACTCATTTATCTAATGCTTTCTCAAGAATTAAAGACAGAATAATTTGATAATCTTTTAGAGCAATTACTTAATATTTGAAATGATTTGAACACAGTTTTATTGAAATCTCAGCTAAATGTGATAAGAATGAATTTGATAATTACAAACTCAAATTCAATGATATTGCAGAAAAAATAAATTTGATGAAAATTAATCTCAAATGTGTAAATCGTAAACAAAGTACTATATCAAATATAAATGAAAATAGTTTTGTATCAAATGTTCACTTACCTGCCATTGAATTACCCACCTGCTATGGTAATTTTAAAGATTAACATTCATTTAGAGATTTATATATTTCTGCAATACATAATAATAGTAACTCTATTTTGGGAATTCACACATTATTAAATAATAATGAAAAATGTTAAAACTTCATAAATAAAAAGCTGATTTTGAGTTCAATAGGCAAGATTTTTTTCTGGCCGAATGTAGCCATTTCCATCCAAATATAAAGTTTAATTTAAAAAAATGAGAAAATAATTTCAGCTAAAACTTTTTAAAAACCGGGTAATTTGAATATTTTCCTGGATATCAGCAGAAAATGCAAAAATTGCACTCTCCCAATAATATGCCAAATGGCTGCTATGTGGTATTTGAGTAGTGGTATTTGAAGAAGCAAATCATAATGATGGAAGTTGTCATAAGTCATATTTTAAAGTTGCTAATTTTTTTTTCTTCTGATTTTATCTAAGGATAATTGACAATAATTTTGGAAATTGATTTAAAAACATCACTTTTAATGTATGGTACCAAAATTTTAAAGGAACAAATTTTCATTCGACAGTTGCTGTGAAGATGCTTTTTTTTTTTTTTTTTTTGCATCTTATCCAAATTTTCATTAATTATGCTCAACAGTGCAAATCCTGCATGCACACAGTATGACCATGGAAGCCATACGATATCTTTGGAAATATGAAAAACCAGACATTTTTTATCAAAATTAAGATTACTGGAACAAAATTGGAAAAGCAGGAAATTGAATCGCTTTGAAAATCGAAACGGTTGGTGTACAAGTTTCTCTCTATGCACTAGTCCTTGCTTTCAGTAAAGCTGTCCGCATGATGGTACAAAATTATTTTACCCTCTTGGCAGCTACGCTACTGTCTTTCAGGCTGAGGTCTTTGCTATTCTAATGTGTTGTAGAATTTGCTCTGACAGAAATTACAGGAGCAACCAAATCCTTATCTGATCTGATAGTTAGGCTGCTCTTATGGCTTTAGGGAAGTCTACTATGATGCCATCCCTTGTCTGGGAGTGCTATACTGCACTTTGTAAGATTACTAGCAACAATCAAGTCATACTTTACTGGGTGCCTGGACATTCAGGCATTTCAGGTAACGAAATGGCTGATAAATTGGTTAGAAAAGGTTCAAGTACACCTTTTGTTGGTCCCGAGCCAGCTTTGGATGTTCCTAATGAACTGACTGGAACTGTCTATGACATCTTCAGAAAGCTTCAGTGCGAGAACTGACGTAATACTAAGGGTCAAAGGCAGGTTGTTGTTGATGAAACCCAGACCGTCCGACCTACCAGAAAGGAAGGTCAAAGGCAGGTGAAAGAACTAGACTGTAAGTGCCTTAGTATGCGTCAAAAGGAATTATTCAAGCTCAGTAGAACTGGCATCAGAAGGGCAGTTAGGCTCCTTACTGGGCACTGCACCTTTAAAAGGCACCTAAATATTATGGGTGTCATTAAGGATTTGCTATGTAGAGGCTACAATTACAGAGAAGGAACAGCAGCACACATTCTCTGTGAGTGTGAGGTGTTCTTCGCCCATAGGTTCGAACACTTGAGTCAACATGTGATCGAGCCCTGGGAGTTGCAAGACATTCCTGTAAAGTGCCTGCTGATTTTTACTTCGGCTACTGGTCTTTTTTCTTAGGGACCTTTTCATTAAGGGGATAGTACAATAGACCTCTGGTCGCTGTGTTGGGCTCTCTTGAAACCACCCGCCTTCATGTTATTCATTCATTGCCTTCAGTAAATCGTCTGTTTAACTGGTGAATGTGCAAAGCTACTACAGCAATGAACTGGCAGTAAAACCTGATCAAGCAGCTGAAAAGCTGTTATCTCTAAGTCAGTACTCGACAAAATTCTCCTCAATCTAGGAGTCAGGCCAAAAAGTTAGGAGCCAGCTTTTAATTTTACAGTATTTGCATTTTAACAAAGTTTGTTATAAAGAGCAAATGATAAATAGCTACACTGGTATAACCAGTCACAGAGGTTAACATTATTCCTTAAAATATTTTAATTTAAGTTTGGATATTTCACATTTAAATTTATAAGGAAAGCAAAAAAATAATATATTTATTAACATAGATAAAATAAAAAAATTAAATTTTTAAGCATTATTTTTACATTAGCAGCTTTACTGTGCACATATGAAATCATATTGTAAGTTATCTGCACCGACCATGTACATGATCACCAATTTGCATTGATGATCGGAATTTTGCTTTTATTAGATTCATAAAGCCTCTTTTTAACCTTTTTCTGAAGCCTCTTTTACAACATACTGTATAAACATGCAACACTGATACAATCTATAATAATAAAAGGAAGATGTCTGTGTCGTCTGTAGCAGAAAATCTAAATGTCGTAGACATGACATTTGGTACACTTCAGGATCCAGGATGATATGCCTCAGCATTATTTTTTTTAAATTCAAATTAATTTTGTATTTAATTTATATTTTTATACGATTTTCATACAAATGAGTTTCTTAGTGACTAAAAATATTATTTCAGAAGTTCCATCTTAACACCATCAAAAAGATCGAAAAATTCTCCTTCAAACCAATTTTGAATGGAATCCATACGATTAATAGTCGAATTTTCATGAATGTTTAAAACATACATATACTTTTCGCTTGTTGAATATATCAAGCCCCAAAGCCAAGATATTCTAGCTGAAATTTTATCTTAACAGGATTGGTACAGTGTTTTTTTGTTTTTTTTGTTATCATTATAAGTGGGCATATATGTCAAAACATTTTTTGGTTTTCGAGAATTCTTTGTGAAAGACCCAGACCACACGACCAACCCGAAGGTGAATTTTGGTGTAATTGTAATGAAAGGTTTGCATCTTAAATATGTCGAGTACATTTTCTAAAATGTTCCTGCGTTTCCTGAGATTTAAGATGTAAATATCTAATAAAAACTACACTAGAACTCACAACCCGGCCGTCCAAATGGTTGCTCGAGTCCTTAAGATGAGTCGGACGGTCTGGGCCTTCAACTAGAACTCACAACAAAGTCAAGCCAAAGAATGTTTTAACAATACACTAGCTTATAACAAAAATAAAATAAAACAACTGTTGACTCGTTTCACATGGCTACCCCATGACTGCTTATCTTAAATCCCAGGCAATGCTGGGACATTTTCTAGTTGATAATAATAATCCTATAATATGAAATCTTTTTCATTGCTCAGAGTCAATTAAAGGTTTGTATAATTAATGTTATTTTCCTAATTTCTGTTTAATATACATAGAACAAAGAAACTCGTTAAATGAGACTGCTTTGTTGCTTTATCAGCTTTATCTAGCAAATTATATTTCATTTTTAATACATTTTATAAATAAACAAAAGCACAAATTTTATGATTGGAAAAAATGCGCTTCAAAGCATGTATGAAAGACTAGCAAATTGGCAATACTTGCAGCCCTGTTTCGGTTGTGAAAGTCCCCAAATACCTTTCTTACAGAACTTAGTACATATGATGTGATTAATCCATGGCATGGGAGAGGTGATGGGGTGAGTGACCAGTCTCAGATGGGAAGATAACTGTTCATTCAAGGGGTGTTTATCCCGGGTATGACTGACTTCATAGAGATTAAGAACTCACACATTTTATTCTTAGACACTCAAGAGCAACCGAACTTGTTAACTGTGACTGTCATTTTACTCCATAGACGTCATTAAATTTCCTGGACATCACTGGATCCTGTGTGAACAAACAGCCCAATTTAAAATCTTTGCATAAGTTGTTTATGCCTGGATATTGCCACTTCAAAATTAACAAATAATTTTTAACTGTAATAATGTGAAAACTTTTTGTGTTTTGGCAACTTCTTTCAAAGTTTACTCTAGACCGTGCTATCACGAATAACAAAACTTAATTCCCATGACGTCAAACTTACAATATTCGATTCGTTGCCAGATTGAGCACCCAATCCTTGTGTTTATTATTTTCCACATAAAATGAAGCATGGTGCAGCTGCTTCCCACTGCAGATGGGGTAGAGCAAAGCACTCAACTAGGAAATTTATATATACTCTAATTGGTGATTTTTTTTTTCGTCCATCTGGTAAATTTACAATTGCCAGCACTAATTTTTCAGGCCCTGGTGCCCAAAAAAACACTTTCCTGCACTATAGTTTTACACAATCCATGTTACGGAGTGTGTAGCTCTGAAAAGAGCCATTTTTTATTGAAGATGATAAGTCGTAACCGGAGAAGCGAGATATAAACATCGTACAAAAATGAGCGAGTTGTATGCAACAGTTGTATGTATATTTTTTGGTAATGCGATACACTGGTAGTCGGGAGAATCGAGAGGGCAGTGACTCACAGGAGAATTTTGAAGTGCATAGAAATTCTGAGTGTGTGATTGAGTAATTACTACTGCAGTGTTTTAGGATGTATTGCCTCAAGGAAAAAAGGAAAATTTTTTTAGACTCAGAGTATAAGTTGATCCTCCCACTTTAAAGCTTTTTTTTTGTCATAAATTTCTTGACTTATATGCGAGTATATATGCTGATATTTTTCGCTATGCTTTTCACCAGGAAGCAGGTAAGGAGGTAAAGTGCTAAAGCCGTCAATGACCACAGGTTTACTAGCTTAGTAATAATACACATAATTCAGTTAAGCTTATAAATAATATATCTTTAAACTTCCATTTCAGAAATAAAATGACTTTAAATTAAAGTTACAAGTGTATTTTAACATTTACTCATAATTAGGGTTTGAAATAGAATATGTGCCTTTGTGAAAAGAGCACAAAATTAAAAATCCTGCTCAAAAGCATTTGAGGCATATGAAATTGTGCACACTCACCACCACTCTCTATCTTATGATCCTCCTTAAATTTTGAAAATGAATGTGAAGTATGCAGCTCGGCTGGCCATAGGAGAGAGAGAGAATGAAAGGAAAGGCAGGGTTGTTGTTGAGACCCAGACCGTCCGACCTACCAGAAAGGTGTAAGGTAACTGTATGGACGGCCGGGAAGTGCCACCCAATTTAGACCGGAACCCAGTGGGGGAGGCATCCACAGGGACCGTACCCTCCTTCCCCTACCACCAACCTCTCGGAAGGACTTACGGACCCACATGTTTAACGTGATCGTACTCCGCATGAACACGGCGGCATTTGTGGTAGCGTGCAAATCTAGCGCGCAAACCACGGGGATACCGCACCCGAGATGGCCAACAGCACGCGGTGTTCCGAGGTGGTCACCCACCAAGTACTAACCGCGCCCGATGCTGCTTGACTTCGGTGATCTAACGAGAACCGGTGTTTTCAGCACGGTACGGCCGTTGGCCCTAGGAAAGGCAGGGTGAAAATGTTCCACACATCCACAGTGTTTTGTTTTTACAGGGAAGTTCCAAATCTCTCAAAAACTTCTCCAGCATTTTTTGGCAGAAAATTTCCTAAGTGGCACCATTTTTCCCCAAAACTTCTCTAAACGGATGCATCATTCCATTTTTCACTAGCTACGAAAAAGTCATGGCTAGATGTTTTTTCAATTAACATTTAATATTTTCTCAAAAGTATAAAGTCCACTCGACACAAATGTTCTGATTTTCCCAAATTCATTGGGATTTTTTTCCTCCTCTTTGTTTCAGGACTTTGATTTTTGGTAAAATAAATTCTAATTTTTTCAGTAAAGATATTCCAAAGAAGTCATAACTGATTTGGCCACATCCTTCAAACTGTTAGAAAACAAGTCTAAAACTAATTAATTATATGTGCTCCATTTTTGTGGTGTGATGTCATTGGTTGTGTAGTGACTTCTGATTCTATACGTGTTGTCACGGATGGCAAGTATGACATCATCGACTAATCAGATTTGTGTTTTCCAGTTTTGATTGGCGGTGATGCAACTTATCTCTCTCAAGAAGAAATAGGGGGTGTTGCAAGGATATTTGATTATGTCCGTAATATCACTATTTTAAAATGTATAAATATGGCAGGCTGGTGAAGATTCATTACCTTACCTGGCCATTACTTACTGTTTAACTTGTGCAGTCTTCCATTTTATCAACATAGAATGTCAAGTTGGCATTTCTGTTCATTATGTTATGCTTTAGTTAATGTTGAAAGTTTCTGTCAGATAGATTTTTTGAATAACATTTTGAGTTGAATTTACTTTACTATGCTGTCCTATTCTGCCTGAAAAATATGTGGTGTATCTACTGTTCCAGCGAGCACTAGTATTACTTTCCTTATACACATATTATAATGTATAAAGAAAGTATTGTAATGGAGTCAATTGAATTCGAGTTTTCAACAGGAGAGCATGACTCAAGCATCCCTGAACACGAATCAAACGTTTTTGAGATGATGCCTATGTGTGTGTGTCAGTGAGTCTGTGGAGACAATATCTCATGAACGAATGGAGGACAAAATTTGGCACAGACATTACAATCTGTGAATACCGGAAGCCTATTATTTTTAAACACAATCGAATATTCAGAACCCACCCTAAATTTTCGAGGGAAATCTTGAAAAAATCATGAAAAAATTAAAACCTTTAATAAAGTTATGCAAATAGACATTTCTTAAGTAATTTTTCATTAGAAAATGATTGACACAAACTTTAGAAGGCTAGTATGAACCGTTCTCGAGATACTGCACATTTTTCAAATAATGTATCAAAAAAATCACATAAAATAAAAAATATATATTAATTATTGTAAAATATGTTCACTTTTCAATGTAATATCATGTGATGAATTTGTTGACCTCATTCTCGTGGATCTAGCTCGTTCCATTCATAAGAAAATATACTTTTAGTAATACTTTTGTATTAAGACACCAATAGTTGTTTATCTGCTATAAGAATAACTTATTTCTCCATCTATAATACTTAGTGAGATTTTAGTGACAAATTTGGCAGAATGTCCCCAACTTGGCGACTTTCTTAAATATTGCTAAATTAACAGAATCGTCGTCAAATTGATAAAAATAATGTCAAATCAATGAAAATGACGACTAATTGATAAAGTTTCAATATCTTGGAAAGAACACAAGGTAGACTATAAGAATAACCCATTTCTCTGCCCGTCCGTAATGCTTGGTGAGAAATTTAGTGGGATGTCACCAACTTGGCCAATATTAAATGTTGCAAGTGACAAAAATGTCACCAAATTGATAAAAAAGATGCCATATCCGAAGTAATGTTTCACAAATTCTGATTTCCATCATATGATGGACATACCTTCTAGTATATAAGAAATGCTTTTCTCTCTATTTGTCTGTAACACTTGGTGGTGCATTTGGTGAACTTTGTGAATAATTTAGCAAAGTTTCGCCAACTTGGTGCCATTGACATCCTGATTGACAAAAGTATCATCAAAATTGCAAAAATAATGTTAAATTAATGAAAATGACACCTAATTGATGAATTAATTATTAAAATATTTTAATAAATGGACTACAGAAGGTCATTTGCACTTAATGGAAATGATTTTGATAATTAATTTTTATGCATAAAGGGTGTATTTCTTGAGGGGATTTGCTTCTATCTGATAGCCTTGATTCTTGATTATAGCTCTAGCTCGAATTTTCCATGAAAGTAAACTTTTTCTTAGCACCGTCATGTCAATTTTATCCCACTTCTCTTGGGTCATTTTCCAAAGTCCATTCAGTGCTCTTGGATGCCGTTTTCCTTAGACTCGTTTTAACAAACCGAAAGCACAAAAGTTCATAGAAGAGTCAGGTGACTTCACAGGTATTTCATTAAATGAGATACATTTTATTCCTGTTTTTAATTCTTTCTTTGCTGAATATGTGGCAGTTGACTTAGACGTGTGACTAGAGGCTTTACCCATATGAAGCTCAACTTTATTGATGTCATTTCCATATAAGGCTGGAATTTCTTCTTCAAAAATTGGTTCTAAAATATTCTGCTGATAGTAGAGTGAATTAATTTTAGCTTTACTTGAGACTTTTTTGAGTTTTAAATTTACCGTTGTAACAAAATCCTGCAACTATCATGAATCATTTTGGGAGCTTTTCTGTACATTGACGAAGCCATTTCGCACAGTCATTTTCATCAGTTGAGCAATACAAAATTTCTCTTTTTTATAACAGTCACTTAAATACACCCATGCCTCATCGAGTGTTACCACAAATTTTCATTTATTAACAGCTAGGTGTTTTTCATATAATTTTCTACAATTTGTTTTTCTTTCTGCAATATGCTTTGGCAAAAGCAGATGAACTTTAGATTTAAACATTTTTTTAACTTCAAATCTTTATAAATGACTTTACTTACAGTGTCAGAAGACATTCCTAGTTTCGATGCAATGGATCTTTGAGTGAGTGGATTTTTTTTTTAGAATCAGAGACTTAACTTTCTTGACATTTACCCACGTTCAAACAGTCTTAGGATGTGATTTTTCAGCCAGTAATTCATTTTTACTTTCAGCTAGATATTTTTTCCCTTTCAAATTTAATATATTAAAAATACCTTTCTTTGAAATGCAATAACCTTGATTTTTACACCGCTTTACAATTTGTTGATATATTTTTCCTAGGAAAGCATATTTATGTAACCTTCGAGCTATCTATCAATTTCAGGGGCCATTTTCAAAATAAACCTTTTATTCTACATTCCAATCAAAACAAAACAGTAGCAAATGATTATATTGAAAATGCCAAATCTTTATCTCAAAATGCTAAAGAGGATAGAAATAATAAATGCTATGGAAATAATAAATACAAAATTATTTCCATAAAGTGCGAACGACCTTCTGTATATTGCTTATTGAGGATGCTATCAATATTGATAATTGTTTATATAGAGTTGTGCAAAATATAAGTTAATTAGGTACTTTGAAATAGTTTTACATGTTGTCATCCGGAAAATCGCCAAATGCACAATTCAACGATAAAAACACAGTACCATGGATCTTATACATTATTTTTTGGCTGTAAAAGTATTAAATTCATTGCATTATATAAAAATAGTCATGTGTCCACATCAGATTTTTTTTTTTTTACAATAAGATGCGCTTGGTCAGAATGGCTCAGTGTAACTGCAGTCTGGTATTTTAAACTACATTACTTGAAAGTTTGACACAAATGCAATGTGCAACACAGGATTCATCCTGTTGTGCACAATTAATAAATATTTTATGGAAAAAATGCAAAAAATGTGTCATCACCACATCTGAGGTATGAAAATTCAGTCTACTAAAATATTGTTGACAAATATAGAAAATGTATTTTTAGTGATTCCTGAAATTAATGTGAGTTAACTTTTGGATCATTCCACGTCAATTCAAAAAAATGTGAAAATGTCACCTATCCCCTTATATTTTTCTCAAATTCTTTTTCAAAGGCACATATAACAGAGTTATAATACCGTACAAAATTTTAGATGATTTCATTAGTTTTTTAACAATAAATTTTCAAAGAAATAGAAAATTCACTGGTGCTGCTTTGTGGATGAATGAAATGAAAACCTTGTGTTTGATAAAATCTTTTCATGCTCTGCACCTAATTATCAGAAACACATAATTTTTTCTGTGGATATTCAAGAATATAAGCTTATTGTCAAACAGCATGTATTTTGATAACATTTTAATTAAAGCCTTGTTATTTTTTGCCTTAGTTGAAAAATGTAAAAAAAAAATCTTTTTTTTTTTTTTAATTTCAGCAAAACTAATTTTTTTCAAGATGAACTCCATATTTAAATTTCCTGATAATTTATTTACATGTTTTTTATACAGTAACTTTTTTACCATAAAATAGAGGTGTTTTTTGGTAAATGTGAGATTTTTTAACTTTTTTAACGTTATTCTTTTAACTTTTTTAAAGTTGTAATACATTTTAGTTTTGACTTCATATCACTTTTGTGGCAATTAAGAAGATCACAGCACTTTTTCTGGTGAATAGGAAACCCCTTTAAAAATTTTTGTTTATGGTGAAGTGATGAAGGCACACTTACATCTTGATGTGCACTATCATATGTTCCCTACAAGTGATGATCATTATAAGATAATTGAAAAATCTCTTTTAGATTTTTATTATATAATTTTGCAAAATATAGTTATTGTATCAGGGGCGGACTGGAACAAAAATTCCTACCGGGAAATCTGCCAAGGAGGCGCGAGCACCAAGCACTGAAAGCCTAGCCCTAGATAGTAGAGACCGTGGGCGGACTAGGATTTGAAATTCAATATGGAAAAAATTTGCCGGGAAAAATTATTTTTTTCATTTTATGTCTAAAGTGAAAAATGAAGATTTCTAATATTCTTAAAACAACTGGTTTCATTATTCATAGAACAATTTATTTTACAATCGAAGCATTTTAGTATAAATCGATGAATCTTTACACAGATATTCAACAATATCTTCAAAACGAACCAAATTTAAGATATCTTTTTCACAGCACATTAACATTAAAGGCTCCAATCTTTCATCCATCAAAGTTGATCTCAATCGCGTCTTGACAAACTTCAGTTTGCTAAAGGCTCTTTCACACGATACTTGTGTGAACGATAACGTTAACAAGTATTCGTAAGCTTGAAATAGATTGGTGTATGCCGAGGCGTTCAATGAATACCTATACAGGATTTTATAGCAGCATTTCAAGCAGTTTCTACATGATCCTTTGCAAGGACTAAACGGAGTTTGCGGATCTCGTGCGAATTGATTCGCATCCAACTCTGAATGAATGTCCTCATCAATCTTATCAGAAAATTGAGATTTGTTATCCGAATCAGAATCGTAAAACTTACTAGGATCTTCAGCGTGTTTTTCAAGATCAGACTGTTGGAATTCTTCCTTCAGTGTTCTTGAAAGAAACCCAAAATCTCGGACGAAAGTTGACAACTCGGATCTTAGTTGGGTAGCTTTAAGACCAGTCAGTTGGGCAATCTTATTAAGACAGTTTTCAGGGATGCCAGTTAGCTCAAGATCTTGAAAACGTCGTGGATCCAGGCAAGCGGTGTCTTTTATAAGTTCTTTGTTGGTGGAAAACCTTTCATCAATACTCGTTTTGATTTGGTCAATAGCTGTACGGAAGACCTCACTTCTGAAGCGGGTAACGGGATCTATTGGTCTAGAATCCTTAGCTAATTCTCCAGACTGTAATTTCTTCTTTGATACTCTTCTTTGACGTAACTCCGTCTCCATTTCTATCTCATCCACATCATTTTTCAAACGGTAGTCGTTCATTTCCTTCACAAAAAGAGACACTTTCTTATACATTGTTTCAAAATCGGAACTCTTAAGTTTCTCCTTCGCAGATTCAACCATGTGCCAAGCCGATAGATAATCAATTCCTTGGGTCTGCAAGTATTCTGATGCTTGTCTCAAAACAGTGTAAATATTAAAAAGTAGGAAAGCTATTAAAACTGTTTCAAACTGGCACCATTTCTGTAAAAGAACATCTATCTCAAATATAGCTTTGGCATCGAATTTTGGCGATTCCCTGATGTTAAGGAAAACTTGAAGGAGAACGTAAAAATTCTCCACCTCAGGATTGTTAAAATCTCCTAAAATTTTCTCTAAAGCCGCTTGCTTCGACCACCAGCGGGTCTCTCCTATCTTTTGCAGTCTCTTCAGCTTAGATGAACTAATTCCTTTTTCTCTTGCTACTTCGGTCCAAAACAGTCATACGTTTGCTGGAATCCGAAATGAAAACAGCCGTAGATTGTAAAAGGCCAATGACATTTTTGATGGGAAGAATATTTTGGATGACATCTGTTGCACACAGGTTTAGCACATGTGCGTAACACCAAATGTATACAGAGTTTGGAGAATCTTCTTTGATGAATTTTTGAACACCTCTGGATTCACCACGCAGATTTGCAGCTCCGTCAAATGATTCGCCTATGATATTTTCCATTTTTAACCCATACATCTCCAGCGCTTCTTTTAATAACTGGTATAAAGCTGAACCAGATGTATCCGAACTTCTTTTAACCGCAAAAAGTCTTTCTTTCACATCTTCATCTAATACATAGCGCAAAATTATGGTCTCCTGGTCGGCTACAGACACATCTTGACTTCCATCCATCTGCACACTGTATTTGCGACCACCAATCTCATTGACGATAGTACTTTTCATGATGAACAGAATTCCGGATCGTCACGAGACTTCCTCTTCCGCAACTGGATGGTTTACCCTTTCGACGCAGCTTTTCAAGTCTTTCTTCGCTAGCTTTTATTGCTTTAACAAGATGATTGCTCAAGGGAACGTCAAATTGTGCCAACAGTAGGATCAGTTCTAAGAAGTTCCCATGTTCGGAACTCCTGTCTTCTAAAGTGCGGAGTGTTTCGTTGCTGTGTGCTCTGTAAGAAAGTCCTTGTTTGCCAATGAATTTTATCACTTCAACAATTATTTTTAGTACCTCGAGAGATTCGAGTACTTGGCGCCTTCGAAGATCATCCATTTCTTTATTAATTAGGGATCCAATATCTTTCTTACATTCACAGCTGAGCTGAGATATGCTGTAAGAGCATTATTGTGAGATTTGCTGCATTCATGCTCTTCAATTGATTGATATATGTGGGAAAACCTTGTAAAACCTTTCGTAAACGTTGAGTCAATATCAGAAAAAGCCAAACAGACATTGCAATAAATTGCAATTACTTTTCGATCCTCCACTTTAACAGAAATCCAAAGACTATTCACATACTTGGGGGGCGAAGGATCGCGATCTGGAGGGGGCGCACCGGGAAATTTCCCGTTGGGCCAGTCCGCCTCTGTATTGTATACTAAAAACTGCATGAGGCCATTATTTAAAAAACAATGAGATAAACATTTGCACTAATACTTGTAGTTAGCAAAAAGATTATATTGAAAGAGGGAAATTGCACATTTTTAACTACATTTATTAATAGTCCTGGATTCTATGAAGAAGGAGGCCTAGTGGCACACCCTAGAGGAAAATCATTTCCTAATCGGACCATATTCATGACCTTGAAAGTTAAGTTGGCATTATATATTACTGCAGAGGAATATCTCAGCTTCTGTGAGGTTATCAAATTTCTTTTCTTTGTTCTAGACTTTTAATATACCAGGATGTCTACTGGATTTTTAAAATGTAATTTCATGACTTTTTCATGCCCTTGTGGCCATTTTTCATGACCTGAATAAAATCATCCGTAATGTTTCTTAAATTCATTCTAACACATAACATACTATCACTATGACTTTATCTATATGGCTACCATAATTATTAATACATATACAGTTGTTCACAGGAACAAAATATGTCCAAATGCACAAATGAAGTTTGAGGGAAATTTTACAGGTTTTGGAAAAATTCTTTTAAATAAAATAAATAAGATAAAATCCAGTAAATTATTTAAATTATTATCTGTTAAAGGTAACTTTTCTCCTGAAGACACAACAATCACAAAAATAAAAAATATTGTCAAAACTTTACACAATTTGTAGGGGAGGACGGGGTAGCCCAGTGGTTAGTGTGTGGGAGTTGCATTCGGTAGGCTCGGGTTCGATTCCCTTCATTGTCGACACTGCAGCCATGTTCACGCGGAGTACGATCACGTTAAACATGTGGCTCCGTAAGTCCTTCCGAGAGGTTGGTGGAAGGGGAAAGAGGCGGTCCCTGTGAATGCCTCCCTTACTGGGTTCCAGTCTAAATTGGTTAGCACTTCCCGGCCCTCCAAACAGTTACCTTATACCTTTCTGGTAGGTCGGACGGTCTGGGTCTTAACAACAACAATTTGTAGGGGAGATTTCCCCTGAATTTCTTTGCCATCTAGAGAAAATTTGTTAACTGATACTTTCTGCAAGGCAACAGTTATTAAGATTATATTTTTACAAACATGAATATTAAATATTTGTTACTAAAACAATAATGCAATCAACCGTGATATAAAACTTAATAGTGCCACTGATAAGTACAATAAAATTCAATATTGTATTCAGGTAATATAAACATTTTGCTGAAAAGCAAAAAACAATGACTAAACATGTTCCAAAAATTTATTTCCAATGAAAACAGATATAAAAAATGTTGATTGTGTATAATCTAATTTGAAGAGATTTTGAGTATTTAAACATTTGCAGGTATGTTGCCCACCTACTTGCTCTTCATATCAATTTTCGGAACAGGCAAAACTCACTTTGGGAGAAGCATAAAGTGTTTCGGAGCAGGTACAAAACTCACTTTTGGAGTAGTAAGAAATGTTTTGGAGCAGGTATAAAATTCACTTTTGGAGCAGGTATAAAACTAACTTTTGGAGCAGCATGCGAAGCAGTAAATTTACAAATTTTAAGAGCAGTAAATTTAAAATATGTCTATACTTGTACCTAGTATCCGTGTAAAAGTATTTTTAAAAATTTTAAGAGGTCTGCATACATTCAAGTACATTAGGAAAATATGAGTCAAGAAAATGACAATGTTGGCTGTACAACACCGAACAATTACAAGCACATTCAATTTACAAAACAGTCAATGTGTTTGTTCAACCTACTGCTCATTTTTCAAAGTGAAATTCCCATAGTTTTTCAAATTTACCCTGTTGTCTTCAGCAATATTCAATATAGTGCATACTGCTATTTTAACAAAATTTTTGCGAAAAATTAATTTTGAATTAATTGCTATTTATTATAAGTAGATGAAGGTAGAAAACAATAAAAAAATTCTTAATTTTGAATGTATACATATAGTATACATCTTCAATTTTTACATATAATTTTTCTACCTTGCAAAAGAATTTTAAGCTCAGCTATTAAAATTGTTTTTGAAACTTGGCACTGTGCATTTTTTGATTATGCAGTTTTACAAAAATGAAAACTTATGTTGTATTTTATTTATGTATCAAAAACAATTAAAAACTTTCCAAGATTATAAAAGATCCAAATTAATATTTCTTTTAATTATTTTCATTTCTAAATGTACATTTTAGATAAGAAGATGAGGGCAAGTGTAATTTGCTATGATAAACAGTCTTTACTGTTTCTAGAAATGTTAATAGAATATATTTTTAATAAATTTATAAATTAGTTGAAATACACTTTTATATTTACTACCCTTAGATGGGGTAAAAAACAGGTTTTAATGAGATTTTTTAAGGTGGGAAAAGTTGAAAA
The DNA here is from genome assembly GCA_951213105.1 of Amaurobius ferox. NCBI lineage: Eukaryota > Metazoa > Arthropoda > Arachnida > Araneae > Amaurobiidae > Amaurobius > Amaurobius ferox. Next base: position 37,112,952 of record OX578142.1, read on the forward strand.
AATAAGAGAAAATTTTCTTCATGGCTGTGATTATCAAAGCACAATTTACTTTTCTGTGCAAGAATAAAAAAATGTGCAATATATATTAATTTATTACTATATTATTTACTATTTATTCAACAAAAAACATACTTGAAAACTAAATGCCTTTAGATTTACAGCACAGCAAAGGAATGTCTCACTGCTAAAGAGTTGAACTTTTATACTATTTGGCAAATTGCACAAAATATTTCTTAACGCCAGAGAATAAAAACTGAATTGTGAAATTGTACTGTTTACATGAAAATAATTAAAATATTAACCTTTAGAATTAACCAAAATATGAAAATAAGTTAGTTTAGTCAAGCTAATGTGCAATAATAAGAGGGGATGGGCATGGATGGAGAAAAATAATTGCATACTCTTGGCAACACCTGAGAAAAAAAACTGAATTGTGCAATCGAAACTTTCATACAAAAATAATTAAAAAATTAACATTTAGAATTGCATACTTTAGGGGAATAATCTCACATTTTGGGTAAAAAGGATTTGTTTCTTCAAAAGAAAGGATGCCAACTAAAATATATCTAATTATTAATCTTTTATATGGTTTAAATTGTGCAATTTAGTTATCAATATAGTCACAAAAGGAATATTTAAAATATTTTTTTGTATTTCAATTCTTTCTACAAAACTGATAATAATCAATAATAATATATAAAAATTGTTAATTTTTAATAAATAAATTAATAAATTCAATTAATTATACATAAATTCATTAAATAGATAAATTATTTTTACTCTTGGCTTATGAAAATGCAGCCAAGTAAAATTTTTATATTTTACACAAAAAAAAAAAATTCTCTAACTTTATTAAGGTAAACAGGTTACCATATAAAGAACATGTAAAAATAATATCAAGAGATTTAAATATGGAGCTCATCTTGAGAAAAAAATGTTTTTGCTAAATTTTTTTTTTCTTTTTACATTTTTCAACTTTGAGGCAAAAAAATAAAAAAATAACAAGGTTTTAATTAAAATGTTATCAAAATGCATTCTGTTTGATAATAAGCATATATTCTAGAATATCCACAGAAAAAATTATGTGTTTCTGACAATTAGGTGCAGAGTAAGAAAGGATTTTATCAAACACAAGGTTATCATTTCATGCAACCATAAAGCAGCACCAAGTGTCTAAAAAGTTACTGCTAAAAAACTAATGTATGAAATGAACAAAAATTTTGTGTGGTTGTAAAGTTTATTATATGTAACTTTGTATAAAATTTCAGAAAAATCCGAGGGAGTGGGTGACATGCCTTGGTTGAATTGACATGAAATGACCCCTTTTGCCAAAATGCACAAAATATAAAACCTCATTTTAGGTCTAGGGATTGACCTCTTTAAATACTTAACCAAGCAATCAGCTTTTCATTTTCTCTAGGAAATCCAATTTTTTTATCTCCGAGAAAATATACAAATCAATTTATTACGGGAGTTTAAAGGAGTTTGAAGGAATTCCTGCATCAAAAACATCTTTCAATGAAATCCTATACTTGGATGAAAATGGCTATTTTGGTCCAAAAATTGATCCAAGAAAAAATGATCTTGTATTATATTTATGGGTTTTTAATGTGTTTCCGTTATTGGCTAATAATTTATGAAAGACAGTTCAGCAATGTCATGAAAATTTTTATTTAAACACAATCTTCAGTATATTTTGTTTTATTTTTAAATATTTTCCATATTTTCAATCTGTTTGCATCCACATTTACTCTTGGCTTATGAAAATGCAGCCAAGTAAAATTTTTATATTTTACACAAAAAAAAAAAAATTCTCTAACTTTATTAAGGTAAACAGGTTACCATATAAAGAACATGTAAAAATAATATCAAGAGATTTAAATATGGAGCTCATCTTGAGAAAAAAATGTTTTTGCTAAATTTTTTTTTTCTTTTTACATTTTTCAACTTTGAGGCAAAAAAATAAAAAAATAACAAGGTTTTAATTAAAATGTTATCAAAATGCATTCTGTTTGATAATAAGCATATATTCTAGAATATCCACAGAAAAAATTATGTGTTTCTGACAATTAGGTGCAGAGTAAGAAAGGATTTTATCAAACACAAGGTTATCATTTCATGCAACCATAAAGCAGCACCAAGTGTCTAAAAAGTTACTGCTAAAAAACTAATGTATGAAATGAACAAAAATTTTGTGTGGTTGTAAAGTTTATTATATGTAACTTTGTATAAAATTTCAGAAAAATCCGAGGGAGTGGGTGACATGCCTTGGTTGAATTGACATGAAATGACCCCTTTTGCCAAAATGCACAAAATATAAAACCTCATTTTAGGTCTAGGGATTGACCTCTTTAAATACTTAACCAAGCAATCAGCTTTTCATTTTCTCTAGGAAATCCAATTTTTTTATCTCCGAGAAAATATACAAATCAATTTATTACGGGAGTTTAAAGGAGTTTGAAGGAATTCCTGCATCAAAAACATCTTTCAATGAAATCCTATACTTGGATGAAAATGGCTATTTTGGTCCAAAAATTGATCCAAGAAAAAATGATCTTGTATTATATTTATGGGTTTTTAATGTGTTTCCGTTATTGGCTAATAATTTATGAAAGACAGTTCAGCAATGTCATGAAAATTTTTATTTAAACACAATCTTCAGTATATTTTGTTTTATTTTTAAATATTTTCCATATTTTCAATCTGTTTGCATCCACTGATATTTTTATATTTATTGTGCTTTTTATGCTGGGATATTAGCTTTCAAACATATTGTTAATGAAATTGAGATATATGTTTAGGATAACAAAATTAAAACATTTTTATTTATTTAGGCATTTAGAATTAAAGAGCTCATTAGAAGCACATTTGGAGAGCATAAATTAAAATTTGATATACTTGCACCTAAAACTCCATCTCTAATTTGAATTAAAAATTAGCATTCTTTTTAATTTTATTAAAAGTACTCAAGAAAAATATTTTTAGTTATTCAAAATATTTTAAATAAAATTAGCATGACAAGGTACATATATAGACTAAGATAATTCAAAATGTAATGTATGCTAGAATTATGTGAATTACAAAAAAATAAATAACTACATATATTTTACTGTTTTTTTAATGCTTTCCATTTTCATCATTAAAAGGAGTTTTTCAATTTATTTAAAAAATAAAGTTGATCATTTTCAAATCAAGCAATTAATAACATTGATTGAAGATACTAAATCTCAATTTCGTATGCCTCTTGTATTGTAATGTAAAAATATATTTACATTTTATGTGAAAAAATATTGGATTTTTAAATTTTTACTATGTTTTTTAAACCCTCCCAAAGTTTTGTTAAAGGGGGAATGTCCCTCCTATATTTTAAGCCCTGCATAATATTTAGGGCTTTTTCAACATTTATTCTTTCTTAAAATACTTTAAACCACAACGAAACTCTGGTGTTGCCGACAACATTTTAAGAAATTATAATTCCAAATTAAATATTATGCAACTTCTATGTATCTGGGCTTGAGGTCATATTGGGTTCTGTTTTACCTTAATTATGAGAGTTAGTGTTACAGAAATCATTTAATTATGAAATAATATATTCTATTTATTTATTTTAATACTTTTTCCAAGTTTTAAAAACTATGTATAGTCAAACATCAATGGAACATACTTTATAGAAAAGGTCTCTTCTATCCCCAAAAGATGCATTTTGAAAAAGTTCAACAGGAACTGGTGGAACGGTGTGAACTAAAACACACACACAAAAAAGTAAATTTATAAAAATTAAAATACAATCCAATAAAAAGTCTAACTTTATTAATGTAAACAGCTAGTTAATCTTAATATGTGATAGTTTTAAAACATCATTTTGAAGGTAGAAAATCTAATCAAGTTTGCATAAACAATTCATTACAAGAATGTACAACTTTATTATCAAACCACACAACACAATCTATAACAATAAATGAATATGATCAATAAAGAACAAAACAATCTGTGAAACAAATATGCTATAAAATTATAACAAGCAATTTGTCCAAAGTGATAATCACTCATTTATCTAAAATGCAATATACAACTATTTTACTACAGTAGAACCCCAAAAATTTGGAACCGTCTGGACTTTGCAAATTTCAGATTATAGTTTTATATGTCTGACGAATGTGTATGTTAGGAGCGAGTTTTCTAAAGCTTGACGATGTTTGTGAACTGAAATTTTGCTGTTAAATCTTTGTTTAAATACACTTAAATTATTTTTATTTAATTTGGAAATTAGCTGTTACTTCTGTTGGAAACATGAAAAAAGAAAAAAAAACATCAAAAAATTAGATAAATATCTGAATTTTGGATTTTCAAGGTTGTCCTGTACAATAATAGTCAACACAAATGTGTTTAAATTAAAATTTGTCAGTCAAATTTACCAGAGTTAAGACATAGTATACATTAAATAAAAAACATGTTTTTATCTGGTTCTAGTTTGTATTATGTAGTGTGGAAATCTGTATTTCACTTTTGGTTATATTTGAAGTGTAAATTTTTCCTTTATTACTTACTACATTTGCAGTACAATATAACACTGGTTACATTACATTGATCTATGAATTCTGATCTGTTCCAGTTTTGGGTGAAGTTGCAATGGCAGGTATTTAGAAGTTTCATTTCAGCTAAGGCTCTGCTTTAAAAAGATACTGTGCAGGCGAGGGCAGGAGTAAAATTCCTTAAAACCATCACATACTATTAAGTTTTGGAAACAACAAGAGTTAAGACTCCATCAGCCCCCTTATGAATCTTGGTTCATAATATACTAGCTGCTGTTCCTGCAGCTAGTGGTCATAAAATACAACAACCAGTTTTTTAGTAAGTTTGGCACCCATGCAGCAGATGCAGCAGAAGCAAAGCAACAAAAATGGGTCAAAGTTTGGCATGAGTAAGTTGAGTGGATCGACAGCAGAGTAGAAAACACAATATGAAAATTGCATCCAAAATTAGAGCAAGTCACTAAGATGAATAAACATGCAGACTTAATAAGGGGGGTTACTCCCTTCCCTTCAGGAGCCAGTCATCCAAAAGTAAAAAGTCAATATTACATTTCAGCACCCTTAAAAAGTAAGGTAAAATCCACATCTAAAAATAAACACATATTGACCATGAATATCTCACCTGTAAAAGAATTTACTACTACTCCCCCTCCATGATAATTAAACAGAAGTCACCCAAAGATCATATTTTGAATTGTAACAACTCAAGGTCTGGGAGAAAATCTGTGAACTTCTTTTTCATACGTGATATACTTAATGTGGTATAAGACCTTGAAATAAAGTTATTGAATTCTTAATTTAATTGTAAAAAGTTAACAGATAAAGTGACAAAAAAAAAATAGTTGCAGTTTTCCAAAGCTAAGGAATGAGGTTCACGATGGCACATTTTGGAAAATGTACCTCGAAAAGTTTTTCTTTGGTAAAAGTTTTAAAATGAGCAATATAGAGAATACTCAAAAATATTTGAAGTACTCGTTTTTAAAAATCTGTACAAAAGAATATTAACTTTTTAAAACATCAGGCTTCCAGAAGCTTTTGGAAATTTATCTGCCTTCATACAAATAAGAAAAATCGAAAGAAGTTATTTTGTAGGAAGAGATACATTTTTATGTACCCCTTGTTTTTACCCTTATTTTAGAAGATTTTACAAATATTGAAAAATGTATTAAATTATTTGAATTTTTGAAACTGGTATTTCTAAATTACATTCGTTAGTTACATTAAAAAAACATGAAGTTCTAAGCTAAGTGGGTACTTCTGTAGATGCTGTTACATAAATGACCACTAGCTGTGGGACACAGCTATGGTGTTTGACTTTTAATAGTGTAAATACTTCCAAAAGTAAATTACACACATAATCTTGAACAATACTTTTTAACCTGAAAATTTAAAGTTTTGTACCTATATGCAGCTTTCTTGATTAGAGTATTACTCAATAAAATGCTATTGATTGAGAGCAAAGTGGGAGATTTCCAATTCAGAAGCAAAACTATTTAGATACCCACATAAAAGAATGCATGAAAGTTTTCCCAAAAAGCAGAGTAAGAAATGTCTGCAAAAGATCGTCATAGTATATAAAAGTGAAATAAAATCATGGATACAAACTTTCTAAAAGAAAACATCAGAAATGCAGAAATAATTCAAAATGCAAAAAATGGTGAAAGATTCGTATCTCTAAGTTGTATCTTTAAGTCTGACAAGGAAGGTACGCTACCTATTTTTAGCTCAAAAATACATTGATTATTTGTGTAGGTGTAATCTTTGTTACTTGATTGTTACAAATGTTAAAAGCAAAAACAGAAGTAGCATAACAACACTTCACAATATGCACATTTATAGGGATAATATACTGTTTTGATGCATCCTCTGGAATCATGGGTGTACTCTCAGGATATAAGAATAAATCCAAATTTCAGGATAACTAACACTTTTATTTAAAAAGCACTAATAAGTGTAAACAGAAACAATATACTGTGAATAGCTCAATAACTATCTTACAAGATCACTAAACAACTGTCAGATACAATAAAACAGCAATTAAATGCTCAGTTAATTCAGATACTATTCTCATAACACTGACATATCTCACAATTCAACTTAGCTTGGATGATGTCAACTACTCTCCATAGAAGCTTCCAGAAAGGGCTCATATCTGAAAGAATATTCGTTATTTCGAGAAAGTTCTAGAACATTTGAAAAGTCGTCAAAAGTCACTAAGTTGGTGATAATTGCCAAATCTGGCAACCGCTAAACCAAAATTCAAAATATGGCAACACTACATTCATGTAATAGGAATGGTTGCATGTAAAGGTATTTTCTCCTTGAACAGAAGGCCTTGAATACAAGCAATGGTTCGCTATGTATTATTTGAATAGAGGCAAAACACAGAATTTTTTTACATATTTAAAACAATACATACATTGTTCTCCAAGAATTGCATTTCATAATTTCTAGTAATTTTGTATGTCGCTATATTCCTTGATCTAGTCATCAAAGCATTTTTGCATGCATTATGTAAATTGAGCATAATTTTCCTGATATTTTTAATGGCTTTCCAAAATCTTTTACAGTGTTCCTGAGAAGTTACTAGAAATGCCTTGAGAATAACTTCCTTTATTCTTTTATAATTAAATGCCTGTTTCTCTTTCACTCTGGAGTATGTTTTTATAGCCTTTTCTCCTAAAAATGGTTATAATTCTTGCACCCAGACATAATCTGGTATTCTCAAGATTTTGCATGCTTTTTCAAATGCTTTCAAAATTACTGATGCATATTTAAGCCTATCAAAGACAGGGATTAACTATTCTTAAAAAATTGAGTTACAACATTATTTGAATATCCTTTATTTTAATTTACAATATATGGCGCTTAGTATTGAAAATAGTTGTCTTAAAAGCAAATCTGACTTTGGTTCTGTGCCTTGGTTGATATTATAAATGCACAAAGTTTTCGCCTTCTATGTCAGTTCCAGAAGGTCTGGAATGGTTTTTCTAAAAAACACCATTTTCATCACTGCCTGTGGGGAGGAATTGAAAATCTGGTTCCATTAGGTTTTGTCCCATGGTTGATACTATAATTATGCAAAGCTTTAGCCTTTGTACTAGGGTAGAGGGAGGAATCAAAAATTCCGCTTTGTTGGGTTCTGTCCTGTGCTTAATACTGTAAATGTGCAAAGTTTCAGTCGTTTAGGTTACCAGAAGGTGAAGTTTTCAAAGGAATTGAAAAGACGAAAACATGTTAAATAATTATTATATAAATCTATGCAATCCTTAATGTTTGGAATTGAGAAATTTCTTTTTACTTTACGAGAGTAGTGTTTGTTCTCTCTCACTACGTCGTTTTCCATCACTCCCTACTACTATTATTGTATTTATTTTCCAGATCTAACTGCCCCATTAACCTTGCATGAACTTTATCTTTTCCTCTTCTTCTATTTTTTGCCTTAAATTTTTCCAATCCCTTCTCATAATCAGTGCTATGTAGCTTTAGAAGTTCTAATTTAAGTTTCATGATTTGTCTCATTTGCTAAACCTCTGTTCTCCACAGAGGAGGATTTTGCCAACCTCTGGCACCTCCATTATTTGTAGAGGCACCAGAGACTCATAAATTACCTCCTACTCCTTGCTATGTTGGTGCCCTTATCTAAGTTAACAGCTATAATGTCCAACGGAATATCCTTCCTAACACGATACCCAGGATGAATAACACTATGCTGAAATCAAACAATATAATTTCCAATGCGAGTAATAAAGAATTTCAGACATCAGTAGAATTAGTCCCCCTCTGGCTGCGGATTCAATATATTAAAACTCATCAATTTAGCAAAATTTTCCACAATTATTCTGATGCAAGTATCTAAATACCCCTCTATTTTTTATTCGAATACATCTAACGAAATCACATTTTTAACTCTTATAACCCATTCACCCATCAAATATAACACTCAAATTGTAAACTAGAGAACACGCACATTAAGTTCTAGTCTGCTGTTACTATTTGTGGCATACTAACTTGACACTAATCGTTAATAAAAGTATGGCAGTTTGTGTAGCTTCTTGGCTATAGTGAGTTTCTATCACTATAACACACCTTACAAATTATAATAAGATGGGTATATATTAACTCTGGACTTTATAATGCCAAGCACATTGTATAATAACCAGGTGTATCCCATTTGCAGCACAGAAATAATTATGTAATTATATATTTCATTTTCCTAAGAGCACCCCTAGGACGTCCACTCTTGGACCCCTCTCCACACTTTTCCTCTCTGATTAAAACACCAAGCTGATGTTTGCAGTAAGCAGCCCTCACTTCCACTATATATGGCAATTTGTAGATCTGCTGCTCAGTGGCAAAGCATGATAAAATAACTTGGAGAGGTTAAAATCGGGGACCAAAATTAACAAATAGTTTCATGCTATACATTTTACCAAGGTCACAAATAAAATAAAATATACAGTAAACTTCCAATAATTCAGCATGTTCAGAACTTCAGTGGTGCTGGATTACCAAATTTGACAAATTAATGGATGTCGAACTAAAATGGGGTAAGAAACAGGGAAAATTAATTTAAAACAAAATAATGGACAATAAATGTGATATTTTTTTGCCTACAGCATTTCACACACTGAATTATACTGTAGAATGAAAAAATATTTAAATTAATTTAAAAATTGCATGGTAAACTTCAATGATCATACTAATGAATATAAACTTCAATGAACATAAACCTGCATATATTTGCACATCTCCTTTGGAGGCAAACCTTACTGATTAAAAGCTCCAATTCTATAGCATATCTTTTTTTTTAATGTTATATAATTTTATCTAATATCCAAAATTAAAATTTACTTCGCAATCAGAAATATTAGCACCAAACAAATGGCTTTATGTCACAATACCTGGAAGAGGAATAACAGTTGATTCACATGGTTTAAACAGTATATGCAGTTTACTTTTGATAAACATGCACATGCTCAACTTTTCTTTTTCAGCTTCTCCCCTGAAAATAAATAAAATACTTTAATACATTACATTCTGATAAAATACTTGTCTTACAAATTTCAAATTTGTCACAAAGAGTGAAAAGGATAAAAGCATTACACTTACTCAAATTTAGGAACATCACCAAGAATTGTTTCCATTAGATGTGGACCATGAAATTGCAAAGCTTTCATCCATAGATCTTGATCCATTTGCAATAAAATATAACTCTGCAATAAAAATAATCATTAACAAAAAATAATAATAATAATAATAATATTTATAAAATACTGTTGTGACTCATCACAACACATTATAATTTTTACTATTCCAAATTAACATTTTTTTATAATTCATTAAATATTTCATTTTACTTTAAATTTATTATTCAAACTTATCTTATTCAAAATTGCTTTTATTTTTATACTAGCCGCCTTTGGCGACCAGCCTGTTCGCTACCCTTGAAAATTCTGACCGTGGCAAACTCGTTGGCGCGACCTACCAGAAAGGTGTAAGGTAACTGCTTGGAAGGCCAGGAAGTGCCACACAATTTAGACCGGAACCCAATGGGGGAGGCATCCAAAGAGACCGTACCCTCCTTCCCCTACCACAAACCTCTCGGATGGACTTGCAGTCCCACACGTTTAACGTGATCGTACTCCGCGTGAACACGGCTGCAGTTTTGGCAATGGCGGGAATCGAACCCGGGCCTACCGAGTGAAATTCCCGCGCGCTAACCACTGGGCTACCGTGCCATCCGCGACAATCTCCGTAACTTTATTTTTATTCGGCAATTTTGGGAATCGAACCCGGGCCTACCAAGTGCAAATCCCGCGCACTAACCACTGGGGTACTTCACCCTCCGCGATATTCTTCATAACTTTCTTTTTATTCACCCAATTTAGACCGGAACCAAGTGGGAGAAGCATCCACAGGGACCGTACCCTTCTTCCCCTACCACCAACCTCTCGGAAGGACTTACAGACCCACATGTTTAACGTGATCGTACTCCGCGTAAACACGGCGGCAATTTTGGGAATCGAACCCGGGCCTACCGAGTGCAATTTCCGCGCGCTAACCATTGTCGGCTGCTATTTGCTGTGTTAGCTGAGCGACTAGACTAGAAAATTTGAAAGTCATTTGCAGATTTAGCAGTGTTTGGCCATATCCATATCTGAAGTGCTGGTAAAGAAAATTTTGTAGCAGATGATATGCAGTAGTGATGTGTTTTCTCAAGAAAACAAGCTCGTTAAACACAAACACAATTTATTTGTTGTGAGATCCATTGCATCAGATGAAGTTACAAAATAAAACACTGTAACATTCGTTGCAAAGCAAAATTATATACAATGAGCTAGCAAGCTCATGAAAAAGATTGTAAACAGTTTTTATGACTAGGCACACACTCTCAGTTACTATAACATCGGTAAGTAGAAAAAACAGCTACTGTACCACACATGCCGTGCACGTTAATGAAGCCACCATCATCAGGTCACACGTCATGGCTTTAGAAGTTAGACTACTCTCTACCGATCAAGGTCTGCCTTCCATACAAGGTCTTTCACCGTCGATCACCGTCTGATCGATCTGACTATACGTCGAGTCTTAAGTCTGCATAACTACAAGATCTTAAACTCTGAAAAGTCTCCCACGTCTACTACATGGTCAGTCAAGGTCTGTAAAGTCTCTGAATAACTGAGAATGTGTCCTATCATATATACACTGTGATGGGTACGCTCCGGAACACAACCGTTGACGGCAGCGCCCTCACTATATGCAAATCAGAATGCGCGCGCGGCGAGATGGCGATTTGCATGAATGGCATGTTCTGTTCCCGTCACGAGTCGTTCACGAGAACGGTAGAACCATTCTAAAAATGTAAACACGTTCTCGCGATAACGAGAATCGCGACGAAAACAGAACCAAGTTTCCAACAATCGGCCCCCTCATGCAAAACCCCAAATCTCGGCGCACGTGCTATCAATCAATGAAATTACTCTAAAAAAACATAACAGCAAAAATGTCAAGTTCTTTAGTATCCAGCAAAAACATAAAGTATATATATTACTTTTCATGTTAAGCAAAAAAAAATTTATCATTGAAAGAAAAATTTAGATATCATTGAAACACTAAGTTCCAAAAAATTTAATTTAAGTCAAAATTTAAGTTTCAAGAAATTTAAGTATGATAATTTAAATTTAACATTTAAGATTAAAAATTTTACTATAAATATCAAATTCAATTTGTGTAGAAAATTTTATGTATAATTATTAAATTTAACATTTAAGATTAAAAAATTTTACTATAAATATCAAATTCAATTATGTAGAAAATTTTATGTATAATTATTAAATTTAACATTTAAGATAAAAAAAAATTTACTATAAATATTAAATTCAATTTGTAGAAAATTTCATGTATAACTATTAAATTTAACATTTAAGATTAAAAAATTTCACTATAAATATCAAATTCAATTTGTGTAGAAAATTTCATGTATAACTATTAAATTTAACATTTAAGATTAAAAATTTACTATAAATATTAAATTCAATTATGGCTGTTCATTATCTCTGTCCAAGACCAGTATACATAATTAATACTAATAGCAATGACACAGATAATGAAAGATTTTTTTTTTTTCCTTTCTGTGTTGTATTCAAATTTAAATAAGTGGTTTGTCATCAATGAATCATAGCCAAGTGTATGATAACAAGGAGTAAACACACAAAATAATACACATAAGCATAACTGTCTTATGCGGGAATTGAAAACATGGATATATATACATTCAGTGTAATGTGAAAAATTTTAGAAAGTTCATTGTAAACAATACACATATATATACTCTAGATACAATTATCTGCATCACAGAGGGAGGAGTAATTTATACGATATCCTAACCATATTTTGTAAAAGAAAGAAAAAAAAATTTAGAAGTTACAAATTTAATCATTTTTGTTTTTGGAAATTTGATTACAAAAATTTAATGCTAAAAATTCCTCAAACATTTGGCAAATCTTATTAATGTACTGCCTATGATGTATAAAAATTTTGTTATTGATTTCAGCAAATTCCACACCTAACAGTTTTTGGACCTTCCCTAGAGATTTGATATCAAATTCTCCCTTTAGCAAAGAAACTACATGATCAATATCACCTATTATTTCTATGTTGCTTGCCTCTGGCCTGGATTTGATATCCCTCTTTTCTCTGAAGTTAAACAAATTTTGGTCATAATGTATGTTAGCCTTAGCACAGAATTTTTTAACATCATTATGACTTCTCAGCCTATGTTTATCACCCCTCACTGAGTAGTAAACATCAGTTCGAGTTCCATCAGGCCTGGGTACAGCTTTCCTTTCCCAATCTATGTTTGAACAGGGGGTCAGATCGGAATCAGCAGGAGAGTCCTCTTCCTCACTAGTATGACTAGTGTCATGGCTCTCACCTGCTTCTTCCTCTGACTCACTATCCAAACATCCCGATCCTGAATCTGATGTTCGAGTAAAACCCGATTTCTTTTGGGTGAAGTTTCTAGGTCGAATGGGGTCCAGGACGCCTTCCGCTGCTTCCATCTCCTCAAAACGGACATTGCTTATTTCTAATATTTTTCCTTCTTTCACAAGAAGAATTCTATAGCCCCTGGTATTTTCTGCATATCCTACCATAACTCCCAGTTGAGCTCTTAGGTCTAGCTTCTTCCTAAGCTGTTTTGCAATACCAGCATAAGCCTTACATCCAAAAACTCTGAGATGGGATACAGCAGGCTTCTTCCCATAGTACAATTCGTGTGGAGTTTTAACTTTAAATTTATGGCAAATCCTGTTCTTTGTATAAGTAAAACATAGGATTGCCTCTGCCCACATTTTGTCACCAACTTTGCTTTGATTAAGCATTGCCTTGACACAATCTAACGCTGTCAGGTTGAATCTTTCAGATACCCCGTTTTGTTCGGGTGTATAAGTGTTAGATCGTTCATGCTTAATCCCTAACTTTTCAAAAAAAGCTTTAAATTGACCGTGACAAAATTCCATGCCGTTATCAGTACGGATGCACAAAATCTTTTTGCCTAATTGTCTCTCCTGACAAGCTTGAAAATCCTGAAAAACTTTGAACACATCTGATTTTTGTTTTAAAATAAAAACAAACACCTTGCGGCTAAAATCGTCTGTAATAGTCAAGAAGTATTTGTTTCCCCCCAATGAAGCTACAGGCATTGGACCACAAACGTCCATGTGCAGTAATTGCAAAGGTTCTGTAGATCTAATCCTGCCTATTGGTTTGTACGAAACTCTCTTAGATTTTGCAAGTTTGCAATGAATGCAATTTACTTTTGCATATTTTAATTTTGGGAGTCCGTTTGCCGCGGAAACTTTACTTGTTTGGTGCAAGTAGTCTGAGTTAATATGGCCATATCTTCTATGCCATAATTCAGTTTTGTTCAGAATTTCAACTGTTGAACCACTAATTTTATTTGACTTTGATTTTAAATCAGATTTGTTTTTCCTTTTATTCAAGTTAGGCCTAATTTTGTTTTGACTTTGACTAATTGTTGCAGGGGTTTTTCTAACCTGTTTAGAATTTTTGTCCCTATCCTGATCTCCTTTACGGCCCTCAACACTACTATTTAAACTTTTAGTTGAGTACTGTGGTTTTAAGAAATACAATCCTTCTTTACGTTTAGCGTAAAAGAAATTTTCTCCCTCAGGAGTCTTAAACCATAGAATACCTTTGGCTGCACTAAAAGAATAGCCCTGCTCTTCTAATACAGATGCGGCCAACAAGTTACGCCGTAATTTTGGTGAATACATAACATTTTGTAGCACAATATTATTTGTATGATCTTTAAATTTAACATACATGTTCACCGTTCCAATAGCCTCAACTGGGCTTTCCATATCACCCACTGCTAGCGACATAGATGTATCCTTACATTTATCAAATTTTGAAAACATTTTAACATCATTACAAAAGTGTCGCGTAGCAGCGGTGTCAATCACCCAGCTGAGCCTATTGTCAGGATTATCAACAATATTAGCTTCTACATTTATATTTGAAAATACTTCAATAATACTAGAGCTAGTCATCTTTTTCAATTTTGGGCATTGTGCCTTTACATGACCATTTTTATTACACATAAAACATGGTCCTATGACCTTAATAGACTTTTTAACTTTGGTGACATTTTTACATTTAGCGTTAACATTTGAAAAATATACAGATGAATTGGAACTTACATTATTATTGTCATGATCCTTCCTCAACTGTCTAATCCTGCCCTCCTCCAAGGAGAGTTCTTTCTGAATTTTATCCAATTTAAAATCAGTATCGCTCCAGCGATAAATGATTTGGATGATACTCTGGTACTGGGCTGGGAGATACCGGATGGCTTGGAATGCCACGTACACATCCTCCACCGGGTGGTTCACGTTCTTGAGCTTGGTGACAGCTTTCCTTATCCTCGTACAGAATATGTCGATGGGCTCCTCGATTTCCGGGCGTAGACTGAAAAACTCGTCCAACAGATGAACTAAATTAGCGCGCGTTGGGGCCTCAAAATGCGCCTCCAACTTCTCCCACGCATCCGCCGGGCTGTCGTCGATGTCGAGCAGTTCTCTGTACTCCGCCGAGATATTTCGAAACAGGATGGAAAGTGCGCGGTCGCTACTGCGCATGTACTCCTCTCGCTCGCGGCGTGACGTAGATTCGTCGACTGGTAATGCAGTACGGTTGATGTGGCCGTAACATCCTTCTCCTTTCAGGATAAATGAAATTTCATTACGCCAGGTGACGTAATTGTCCCTGTTTAACGCTTCTATGCCGTTGCTCACCTCCATAGTCTTTAACTGTGACTAGAGTGCGTTGTTTACCTTTCTGCTTGATGCAAATGGCGCCGGTCGCGGCCCCCGTCGATGGAATTCACAACTCTTCACTGCTGCTTTATCACGGATAAAAGTTATGGCCTTGACATACTACGGCCCATAACCAAATGTCGGCTGCTATTTGCTGTGTTAGCTGAGCGACTAGACTAGAAAATTTGAAAGTCATTTGCAGATTTAGCAGTGTTTGGCCATATCCATATCTGAAGTGCTGGTAAAGAAAATTTTGTAGCAGATGATATGCAGTAGTGATGTGTTTTCTCAAGAAAACAAGCTCGTTAAACACAAACACAATTTATTTGTTGTGAGATCCATTGCATCAGATGAAGTTACAAAATAAAACACTGTAACATTCGTTGCAAAGCAAAATTATATACAATGAGCTAGCAAGCTCATGAAAAAGATTGTAAACAGTTTTTATGACTAGGCACACACTCTCAGTTACTATAACATCGGTAAGTAGAAAAAACAGCTACTGTACCACACATGCCGTGCACGTTAATGAAGCCACCATCATCAGGTCACACGTCATGGCTTTAGAAGTTAGACTACTCTCTACCGATCAAGGTCTGCCTTCCATACAAGGTCTTTCACCGTCGATCACCGTCTGATCGATCTGACTATACGTCGAGTCTTAAGTCTGCATAACTACAAGATCTTAAACTCTGAAAAGTCTCCCACGTCTACTACATGGTCAGTCAAGGTCTGTAAAGTCTCTGAATAACTGAGAATGTGTCCTATCATATATACACTGTGATGGGTACGCTCCGGAACACAACCGTTGACGGCAGCGCCCTCACTATATGCAAATCAGAATGCGCGCGCGGCGAGATGGCGATTTGCATGAATGGCATGTTCTGTTCCCGTCACGAGTCGTTCACGAGAACGGTAGAACCATTCTAAAAATGTAAACACGTTCTCGCGATAACGAGAATCGCGACGAAAACAGAACCAAGTTTCCAACAACCATTGGGCTACTTTGCCCTACGCGACAATCTCCATAACTTTCTTTTTATTCATCCAATTTAGACCGTACCCTCCTTCCCCTACCACCAACTTCTCGGAAGGACTCACGGACCCACGTTTAACGTGATCGTACTCCGCGTAAACACGGCGGCAATTTTGGGAATCGAACCCGGGCCTACTGAGTGCAATTCCCGCGCGCTAACCACTGGGCTTCTTCGCCCCCAGCGACTATCTCCATAACATTCTTTTTATTTACCCAATTTAGAACGGAACCCAGTGGGAGAGGCATCCACAGGGACCGTACCCTCCTTCCCCTACCACCAACCTCTCGGAAGGACTTCCGGACCCACATGTTTATCGTGATCGTACTCCGCGTGAACACGGCGGCAGTTTTGGAAGTGGCGGGAATCGAACCCGGGCCTACCGAGTGCAATTCCTGAGTGCTAACCACTGGGCTGCCTCGCCCTCCGCAACTTTCTTTATATTCACCCAATTTAGACGGGAACCCTGTGAGGGAGGCATCCACAGGGACCGTACCCTCCTTCCCCTACCACCAACCTCTCGGAAGGACTTCCGGACCCACATGTTTATCGTGATCGTACTCCGCGTGAACACGGCGGCAGTTTTGGAAGTGGCGGGAATCGAACCCGGGCCTACCGAGTGCAATTCCTGAGAGCTAACCACTGGGCTGCCTCTCCCTCCGCAACTTTCTTTATATTCACCCAATTTAGATGGGAACCCTGTGAAGGAGGCATCTACAGGGACCGTACCCTCCTTCCCCTACCACCAACCTCTCGGAAGGACTTACGGGCCCACATGTTTAACGTGATCGTATTCCGCGTGAACACTTCGGCAGTTTTGGCAGTGGCGGGAATCGTACCCGGGCCTACCGCTAACTTCCCGCGCGCTAATTTACAATTTAAAATGACCATATGCTCTCTAAGCTCTTAATTCCATCATCCTCATTCCATTGTTCCATCATTTAAAATATCCATAAAATTTAAATATCCATCGTTCCATCATTTAAAATATCCATAAAATTAAAATATCCATCGTTCCATCATTTAAAATATCCATAAAATTAAAATATCCATTTAAAAAATCCATATCGTTCCATCATTTAAAATATAAATATAATAATTTCTACAGTGCATATGTTAAGCTCTTATTTCATTTAAAATCGGAAGCGCGGGAAACGGAAAGTAAAAACTAATTCGGTTTCTTATTGTCCCACCCATCACTATGCATATACAGAACCGTGACGTCACCTCCACCTTGACGTCCCCACCCACCACCTTCCCTGCTTCAGCGGGGGAGAAACGAAGCGTCACGCCGAGCGGAAAGGCGAGAAATTTAAAATCATGACGTCTTTAAAATTGCGATCCTGAAGGCAATTTTCATTATTTCTGGACCAGATTAGACTTGTAAGAATGCCAGATGTTTGACCTTTCTGAAAATGTAAATTATTAGTCGAAATTATGAGTACTTTTCACGATGCGAGAATTTAAAAACCAAAAATCGTTTTCTTGAGCAAAAAGTGACTTTTGTTTTAAAATCTTTAAAAAATATTAGAAATCGAAATTCAGATTTGAAATTGATATATTTTTACTCGAAATTCTCTGCTCTTTCCGATGGTGTAATTTGTTTTTTTCTACGATGTCTGGATCGTGGAGAAAAAAGGGCAAAAAAGGCAAAAAACGGTCGAAATCGCATAAAACATTAAATAAATAAAAAAATAATTAAAATTTTAAAAATCGGTTTTCACGTGTCCCCTTCCCTCCCCCCCGGGTCTCCGATTGCCAAATTTCGTAGCTCTCCGGCGCGCGGTCGCGAAACGTATAGTGTATAAGACAGACACACAGACACACAGACATTGCCTTTTATTATATAGATTCATTAATAGGTCAATTGTCTCTTTTTCTAAATTAAATTATAGCATGCTGCTATCCATCCATGTTTTCATTCGTACGGTGTACGCCTCTTTTAAATATGGTTGGATACCAGCATCCCTTTTTGACTGTGGCGATTGTGCGTCGCCGGGCCCCGAACCAGGGACCCTTTGGTTCCAAGACGGACATTATAATCACTGAGCAAAAGCTAGCTTCTCCTCTGTTCTTATAATTCGGGTACTGGTGGCTCCAAGCATCTTTGATCAGATGTCGACCGACATTATAATCACTGAGCAAAAGCTAGCTCCTCCTCTGTTCTTATAATTCGGGTACTGGTGGCTCCAAGCATCTTTGATCAGATGTCTTTGCTGCCGCACGACATTTGGTAATATCTAGGTTCAGGTGAGACATGGGAATAGTCATCTTCTGGCTCTCACTATTTAACCTCCTTGGTTGAGCGAGAGTTTGTTTTTTTCGGCATGGCAACTGTGTGTGGCTTCAGCCAATCACAGTGTGCCAAGTTAGGTGAAAGATTGCCCCTTGTGTGAAAAGTGCTGAGGCACTCTCTTCTCTTTTATAGTCTACATGAGTGTAGGTGGTGTTGGAGAAAAGGGGTCCTTTCGGGGACATCCCTTCGCCATTTTTCTTTAATAGGCATGTGGCTGATTGCTGGAGCTTTCTTTTTTATTGTGAATCTTCTCCTGAAAAATTGTGAAGCTCAGAGGTGGTGTTTATGGACAGGGGAGCTCTGGGCCCCTTGTTCAAGCACTTTTTTTGAATTATTCAAATTGTCAAAAGAAAGAAAAATATATATACTCTATTTTCTGATGATGAATGGTCCTTTCACAGTGTCGTAAGGTAATATAGCTAAAGTGATGAATGTTGTACATGTGAAATTGACATTGTTTCCCTTCCTGTACCTATAAGTGAAGATGTGCAACATTAGATTAAAATATGTGATTTTACTATGCAGTCATTAAATATATATATATTTCTTTTATGATGAATAAATGAAGATGTGCAACATTAATTTTTAAATATTGTGATTTCACTATGCAGTCATTAAATATCCATTCGTTTATGGTGGATAAATGAAGATATGCAACAGTAGATTAAAATATATGATTTACTATGCAGTTATTAAATATATATATATTTCGTTTATGATGAACTAGCCGCCTTTGGCGACCAGCCTGTTCGCTACCCTTGAAAATTCTGACCGTGGCAAACTCGTTGGCGCGACCTACCAGAAAGGTGTAAGGTAACTGCTTGGAAGGCCAGGAAGTGCCACACAATTTAGACCGGAACCCAATGGGGGAGGCATCCAAAGAGACCGTACCCTCCTTCCCCTAACAACGGTCGAAATCGCATAAAACATTAAATAACAAAAAAAAAATTAAAATTTTAAAAATCTGGATATTCACGTGCCCCCTTTCCCCCCCCCCCCCCCCCCCGGGTCTCCGATTGCCAAATTTCGTAGCTCTCCGACGCGCGGTCGCTGAACGTATAGTGTATAAGACAGACACACAGACATTGCCTTTTATTATTTACTAACCGCCTTTGGCGACCAGCCTGTTCGCAACCCTTGAAAATGCTGATCGTGGCAAATTCCAACCGTGGCACACTCGTTGGCGCGACCTACCAGAAAGGTGTAAGGTAACTGGTTGGACGGCCAGGATGTGCCACCCAATTTAGACCGGAACCCAGTGGGGGAGGCATCCACAGGGAACGTACCCTCCTTCCCCTACCACCAAACTCTCGGAAAAACATACGGACCCATATGTTTAACGTGATCAAACTCCGTGTCAGTGGCGGAAATCGAACCCGAGCCTACCGCGTGCAATTCCCGCGCGCTAACCACTGGGCTACTTCGCCCTCCGCGACAATCTCATAACTTTCTTTTTATTCACCCAATTTTGACCGTACCCTCCTTCCCCTACTACCAACTTCTCGGAAGGACTCACGGACCCACATGTTTAACGTGATTGGACTCTGCGTGAACATGGCGGCAGTTTGGGCAGTGGCGGGAATCGAACCCGGGCCTACTGAGTGCAATTCCCGCGCGCTAACCACTGGGCTTCTTCGCCCCCAGCGACTATCTCCATAACATTCTTTTTATTTACCCAATTTAGAACGGAACCCAGTGGGAGAGGCATCCACAGGGACCGTACCCTCCTTCCCCTACCACCAACCTCTCGGAAGGACTTCCGGACCCACATGTTTATCGTGATCGTACTCCGCGTGAACACGGCGGCAGTTTTGGAAGTGGCGGGAATCGAACCCGGGCCTACCGAGTGCAATTCCTGAGCGCTAACCACTGGGCTGCCTCGCCCTCCGCAACTTTCTTTATATTCACCCAATTTAGACGGGAACCCTGTGAGGGAGGCATCCACAGGGACCGTACCCTCCTTCCCCTACTACCAACCTCTCGGAAGGACTTACGGGCCCACATGTTTAACGTGATCGTATTCCGCGTGAACACTTCGGCAGTTTTGGCAGTGGCGGGAATCGTACCCGGGCCTACCGCTAACTTCCCGCGCGCTAATTTACAATTTAAAATGACCATATGCTCTCTAAGCTCTTAATTCCATCATCCTCATTCCATTGTTCCATCATTTAAAATATCCATAAAATTAAAATATCCATCGTTCCATCATTTAAAATATCCATCGTTCCATCATTTAAAATATCCATTTAAAAAATCCATATCGTTCCATCATTTAAAATATAAATATAATAATTTCTACAGTGCATATGTTAAGCTCTTATTTCATTTAAAATCGGAAGCGCGGGAAACGGAAAGTAAAAACTAATTCGGTTTCTTATTGTCCCACCCATCGCTATGCATATACAGAACCGTGACGTCACCTCCACCTTGACGTCCCCACCCACCAACTTCCTTCCTTCAGCTGGGGAGAAACGAAGCGGCACGCCGAGCGGAACGCCGAGAAATCGAAATTCGGAAACTTTTAAAATCCCGATCCTGTGGGCAATACGGAATATTTCCTGACCAGATTGGACTTGTAAGAATGCCAGATGTTTGACCTTTCTGAAAATGTAAATTATTAGTCGAAATTATGAGTACTTTTCACGATGCGAGAATTTAAAAACCAAAAATTGTTTTCTTGAGCAAAAAGTGACTTTTGTTTTAAAATCTTTAAAAAATATTAGAAATCGAAATTCAGATTTGAAATTGATATATTTTTACTCGAAATTCTCTGCTCTTTCCGATGGTGTAATTTGTTTTTTTCTACGATGTCTGGATCGTGGAGAAAAAAGGGCAAAAAGGGCAAAAAACGGTCGAAATCGCATAAAACATTAAATAAATAAAAAAATAATTAAAATTTTAAAAATCGGTTTTCACGTGTCCCCTTCCCTCCCCCCCGGGTCTCCGATTGCCAAATTTCGTAGCTCTCCGACGCGCGGTCGCGAAACGTATAGTGTATAAGACAGACACACAGACATTGCCTTTTATTATATAGATAGGTGAAGATGTGCAACATTGATTTAAAATTTGTGATTGTACAATTCAATCATTAACTATACCCATTTTCATGGATTAGATTAATAAAGAACATTTTTGTCATCCTTCATCTTAGAGAGTGATCCTTGAACAATCTATTACATAATATCCTCATAAGTTATATTTTGTCTTTATTTTTTTTTATTGAATTATAGACACAGTTCCAGGTATGTACAAAGTGAACTTTATCATGTATATAAACTCATTTTTTTTTATTGTGCATTTATATTATTTAAGGCGCTCACATGCAAGTATGGATTTTAAATTTTATACACAACGCTTTGAAACTATTCTAAATTCTATTCCCACTATATGGTCCAATTACATTAAGTTATTAACAGTTAATAAAGTAATTTCTCTTATTTTAATTGCATGTGAGTGACCAACCCAATCAATGTAGTGATATGGCTGCTTAATTGATCTCATTATCATTAATTAGGTCATTGAGCAGTTGTATCACAACAAATACTAGCATGAATAAAAAGTTCATGAACCAAATTTGGTTAATATATTTATATTTGCAGTGGCATGCGGTGAGATGAAACAAGAGAAGCTAGCATCGGTTAAACACTAATTGCAAAGTACTTGGCACAGTGCCAATATTAGCAACAAGAAGAAATACTCTCTGTGAATTCTTCACATGGGCATTTCTCAGTAAAAATAATTTTAAAGGAAAATAACTTAGAAGTTAGAACCGTGGTATAATTGTACCGACTGTGAAAGTTGTGATTGAAAGGTGCATTTTCCAGTAAAACAATGTGTAAATTACAAAAAAAAATTGCTTTAATTGATCAATATATTGATATTTAATGTAAGCAGAGCATTGTTTTTGCTGTTTCACCTCACTGCACGCTACTGTATACAGTATGGGATCTATTATTGGGACTTTTGGGATAAAAGGCTTTACGTAATTTGGAACACTTTTTTTTTTTAAATCTACTGAAATGTTCTACAATGCTGTTATAGAATTTTGTAATTCAATTTTTAAGCATAAATGTATTACATAAAGCTTTATTTTGCAATCTATATGAAAAAGTGTACTTAACAAAATTATATATTATTTAAAATATATGATATGTAATTACATTAGAATCAGATCTAGTTGCTAAGAGTGTTTAAATCAATGTTTTAATACATATTTCCAGAAAATAACCCTTCATGTCATTAATTACATGTTTGAAAAGTAATTTTCCCACATATAAATATGCAATTATTAATAAAATCTTAGTCAATGCAAACCGATTGTAAACATTGAAAATATCTTTACACCAAAACAAAATATAATAAGGATTGTATACACATGCTGATTTTCATGATATTGTCAGAAAATCCTTTAGAAATTGCCAACAAATAAATACAACAGAAAGGATTAAAAACTTATATACGAATTTAAAATTCTGGACCAAATGTAAAGCATGGTTATAGAGTAAACTATATATACACACACACACACACACACAAAACAAAAAACAAAAAAAACAAGAAAGATCAATCATGCTTAAAGCATTGATTATGAAACACTTTCCAACTTCAATGCAATTTTATTTAAACATGTCTAAAATGCAATACATTCCTCGGTAATATTTTAAAACTTATCACAATACTACATTAATTTATTATATTTGAAAACTTAAACCTTCATCGAAAAAAATGAACTTCATTCAAATGACGGCATTGAAATATAAATTGCCTGGTTTAAACATCTCTAAAATGTGATACATTCCTCGGTAATAATTTTAGAATTATCATAATACTACAGAAATTTATTATATTTCAAAACTTTATCGAAAACAACTGAAATTCATTCAAATGACGTCATAGAAAAAATAACACGCCTGGCTCTCTCTATAAAAGCAACATTTCATTCATAAATAATTTCCCATTCATATCATTCATCACAATACTCTCTCTATAATAATTTATTTTATTTAAAAATTAAGACCATGGAGCTACAAGTAATTAAACTCTATGCGTAAAACTTCGTCCTTCGAAAAAAATCGTCCTTCTCTTTGTAAAATCAGTGAATATTTCATTCATATCAGCTATGCAGACTCCATGAACTAAATGATTTTGTGTTAAAGAAATACAGCAATTCTAATACAACTCATTCTACATATTTTGCTGTTTACATTTTACATAATTGAAAAATAGGCTTCGTTGTAGAAATAATCAAATTTGGATGAGCATTTAAACTCAAATATATTGTAATTGCGTTGTTTCAGTATGTAGATGCACAGAATTTAAGCAAAAATAAAGTGGTTTTAGGAGGGATACAACACTCAATATGAATTAAAAAGAACTTTAAAAATCACGATTTTGAGACAAGATGGATGCTATATATCATTTTGAAGTGGGTCACGTGATCTTTTCATATCATAGTCACGTTATCGCTTCATATAAGAGGTGTTATTATTATTTTAATTTTTATTTACAAAACTACTGAATATATTTCGCTGAATTTTTTTTTTATATATTTTATGAAACAATTTGAATATTACCTAAAATTTTCGAAGCAATTTGTGAATATTAAATCCGCTTAAAAAATGTTTGAAAAATTAGGTCCCATAGGGCTCAATGTATTTCATTTTTTCAACCCGGGTTCAATCCAAAACTAATTGGGTGATAATATTCATTTATATTCCCATAGGTCCTACAGACCGTCTGAACAACATACTAAAATTTCATTTTGATTAAGTCATTTTTACGGCAGTTATGGTGCTAACGGACAGACAGATAGACAGACAGACAGAATGAACAAAGTCATAAACACTTTTCAACTTTGTTGTAAAGTTTTAAAAAAGGAATTTCTCCTTAAACTTTTCAAACACTAAGATATTTGCATATTTGCTTGAAAATCGGCATAAAGTGCAAGTTTTGTAGGAAAACACATTGTATGAAGAAGCCGCTAATTTTACAGGCGCTATTTTTTAACACTTTACAACATAGTTAAAAAGTGTTTATGACTTTGTTCATTCTGTCTGTCTTCAGTCCGTTAGCACGATAACTGCCGTAAAAATGACTTTACCAAAATGAAATTTTAGTATGCTTTTCAGACGGTCTGTGAGACCTATGGGAATATAAATAAATCATATCACCCAATTAGTTTTTTATTGAACCCGGGTTGAAAAAATGAAATACATTGAGCCCTATGGGACCTAATTTTTCAAACATTTTTTAAGCACATTTAAAATTCACAAATTGCTTCGAAATTTTTAGGAAATATTCACATTATCTTATAAAATATATAAAAAGAATTTCAGTAAAACATGTTAGGTAGTTTTTTAATTAAAAATTATTTAATATAAGGAGAAAAACGAATTCAATTAAATTCTGTCTTTTGCGATATCCTCCAGAAAGAAAAAATAGATATATCATATAATAAATATCTTTCCAAGAGTTTAATTATTTTATATATGAAAGAGGATTCACATTTTAAAATAAATTTGGTAGATAACAATTTTTCAAATTTTTTTTTAATTTTATATAACTATTCATGATATACTTATTTGATGGCGTTTTTAATGCACTTTCCTACGTCCTAGAGAATTAAAATTTGGTACACAGCTTAAATTTGTAGAACATTTTATTCTACAACAATTTGGTGGATCTTTAAATATAGATCCTACATTTTTTTCGAAATGGCCTGCAAATAATCCCCGTTCACTTCTATAAATCATTGTTGTAATATTGTTAAAAATTCTGAAGTGGACAGCACATGTCTTTCGCTGCAGACTCATATTCACGTTTTCTTTATTTCTTCAATAATAATTTGAGTTTATCTGCACAAAATAACACCCATAAGTATTTTAAATGACATTGAATTTGCACGTTAAACTTAAATTTGGGTCTCATTTGATAGATGGACTTATTGTCAAAAGTGGCGTAGTGAAAACGCAAAAAAAACTAAAATATCTCAAGAACGGCTAGTCCTAGAGTAATGGGGTTAGTCTTATTCTTTTTGTTGTCAAAAATCACGTATAAAATAGGAATTTAATTGATATAATTGAGCACACGTAGTCTTTTATTTTTATATTTAACGATTTTTGCGGGCTATTTCGCAAAAATAGCCCGTTCCTTTTTCCCGAATCGTACTAGAATAACCTACAAGTGACAACATATATACAAATTTTATATAACAAATTTTGTTAAATTTGGTATATAAATCACTTGTAGGTTATTGAAATATTATACACCAAATTGTGTTAAATTTGGTCCAATAGTTTTTAGCTAGAGTGGATAAAGGCAATTTCTGCCGGCCATTTCGCAAAGAAGGCAGAATCTTTTATTACAAATCGTACTATAATCAAATGAACATCAGGGTTTCCCACAAAAAACTTACCTACCAAATTTTATTAAATTCGGTCCATTAGTTTTTCAGTTAGAGTGGATGCAATATCCTCACAGACACACAGAAACACAAACAGATACACCCTTACACACACAGACGTCTTCCTAAAAATAGTTTTTCATGTTCTGGAAGTCCCAAAACGTGTAGATCCTTCGAAAATTCGAGTTCCGATCTTCGGCACGATTCCAATACTTTGAATACATACATACGCACATACATATATTATCTGTGTATCTGTATTATCTGTGTATCTAAATTCTGTGCCTACGCAATTACAATAGTTGTGATTTTAAATGATCCCTAAACTTTTATTATTTCTTCAACGAAGCCTAATTTTAACTTATGCAGAATGCAAATATCTCAAGCGATTGTAAGGCAAGTTACATAAGAATTGCTGAATTTTTTTCACACAAAATTATTTAGCTCTGGAGTCTGGAATGCAAGTTATATGAATGAAATATTCATTGATTTTGCATAGAGAATCAGATGATTTATATTTCGATACAGTTTTAAATATTTAAGTATAATAAATTACTGTAGTACTGTGATAATGTAAGAGATATCACCACTGAATTTATCACATTTTAGAGATTTTTAAATGAAATTGCATTTCAGTTGGAAAGTGTTTCATAATCAATGCTTATGCATGATTGATCTTTCTTGTTTTTTTTAGCATTTAGGACAAATATAATTCAAATTAATTTCAAAAATCGGAATTTTAAAACGCCTTTTTCAAAAACATTCCATAATTTATATGGAACATTTTAAAATGTTCCATAAAAAGAAAAAAAATATCAGACCAAAATTGCATTGCACAAATTCAGGAATGACACACATAGAAATCTACATAAATTATGCACTGTAGTGCGAAAATATGAAGACTGTCGTAATAAATTTTTGGAAAATAACTTTTTGCAATTTTCTTTTGACAAAGTAAACATCGTACACATCTCTCAGATATAATCAGAAATGAACAGGCCTTTCATAATTTTGGAGATGCTATATGGAGGTAACAATCTTCGATGACTCATTTAGCAATTTATGCCAAATTTAGAAACTTTATATGAAGCATATAATATATTATGTTCAAGAAAAATGAGATATTAATTAATCAATTTTGCAGGCATAAATTCCCATTGTTGCGTGAATTGTCATCACATGTGACTGTAAATTTTAGGTGGCCAATGACAATTTCCCATAGGAAAACATGGAAATTCCATAATTCATATTATAAGGATGCTTTCCATAAAAACAATGAAAATTTCGGTAGTAATCGATACTTCTGATCATTTGGCAAGATTAAAAAAAAAAAAAAAAAAAAAAAATGCTATTTGGTATAGGATAACGCAAAAAAAATCCTTGTTGGTGTAAAATTTGACATCATTCTGCCTACTTCTTGTTTTTGAAGTATTCCAGATATCAGAACACCGGATGAACGATCCTATACTGTATTAGAATACTAATGCTAAAGTGATAAATTCCAAATTTTATTATAAATTGTTATTCTAAACCAGATGAGATCAGTAATTTTATGTATAATTCAGTAAATTTAGACTCTACAAAAAATGGATGAAAATATCTTTGGAATTTTTGACTGAAAATTTTTAAACATTTTTGACACAGTAGGTATATGAAGGACAATGGAGATACAGACAAATTATGAACTATATTAATTACAATTTATAATTTAAATTTTAAATATTGGTGAGAAATAATTAGAACTTCTGAAATTCAGGGCTGGGTAAATAACTTAAAATACTTTTCAAATAAAAAATAAGTATTTTGTATTTCACTACTTACTGACTAAGCAAAAGTATTTTGTATTTTACTACTTATTGCCTAGGCAAAAGTATTTTGTATTTTCCTAAATTTTCAAAAGTATTTTCAAGTAAAATAAAGAAAACAGTATGTCAAAATTTTACATATTTTTTTTTTCATATATGTGAACTGGAAAATAGAAACAAAGAATGAGAAATATCCAAATCCAAACATCTGCTTTTCTTTCACCAGATAGCAGGGATGGAGATGATTGATTACATTGGTAGTAGTTTCCTCGTGGCTTTTACAAACTTCTCACCATTTAGTCAAGTTTGGCAGCAATTATCTTTTTAGTATGAACTGTAGATATTCTGATAGGATATCTACGGAAGGAACTGACCCACTCTGGGGTTAACTGACGGCCTTTGGATATGTCTGATTTCCCATAGATGGGCTTTTTCAATGACTTTTAATTTCTTACTGCAAGGCACTCCCACAGTCAGAAAGTTTGAACAAAATTTCATTGGTAATTCTAAATGCTTTGTTAATCTGCTACCTATTTTCAGCTTACATTCAGCACCAGCTTTCTCTACTTCAACAGAGAGGCATTTCTTTAAATTTGGACTAGTTTGGTAATTCAAGAATCAGTGACAAATTATGGGGAACATATTAACAGCTCAGGATAATGTTATATCAATGATGGTGTTGGTGAAGGCGTTAGTAGGGACTCAAGCAAAAATCAGAGAGGAAATTGGCATACTGCTTTGGATTACTGCTGAATAATAAAAAATAATTACTGTAGAAAAGAGTAAAGCTAAAGGTAAAAGAGAGGACGATTGAAACAGTCTCCTATGCGAAATGAGCGAAGGCAGGAGTTAGGATAAAATCCCAAACCAAGAGTAGGAAAGCAACACAAGTAGTTGCAATCTACCCAAAAGGGGTAAAAATGTTGGAAACAAAACAAGAAGTATAAGATCTTGTAGATCATAAGCAGTTAAAGATATCCATAAAAGGGTTAGGAAAAATAAATAAGAGAAGTATCTTAGCAGAAACAAATACCAAAGAGGTTATCATTAAACTAATTGTTATATTCAACGAAAAAGATCTGTTGAAGAATGATTTTGGCATTGTAAAACTCAAGTGAAAACTACCACAAATTATATTATATGGCTGAATTTCTAATAATCGTCAATTTTGTGTCCCTTGAGCTTTAAGAATAATTATAGATAAAACAGATATTTTTTGCCATATTTGCTTAGAATACAGCCTGTTCTACATATTTTGAATAATATTAAATATAGTTTTGACTTCATAAAGCAGCAAATTCGTCATTTTTGTCACTGTCTCCCAGTGATGAGTTGTGTTTTCATCTCTTACATAAGTAAAAAATGTAAATAATGGAAATAAATGAGTGAAGTTTAAGAAATTACGATTTTAACTTGTAAAAAATATCTTTTTCTTAAAAATTTTAACAATTTTTTTTCGAAATTGCTTATACATGCTTGTCTCAAGAATCGGCGATAGTGTGATGATGTTCAAAAAATCAACTTTTTCTTTCACTAGATGGTGACAGCAGCGGCATTAAATCCTAGAACAATATCACTTAGAATTTTGTTTTATATTTGTTAAAGGTTTTACCACTTTACGATAATTAAGGAAAGTAAAAAACACAATTATACTATTCATTTCTGATGTGTATATTTATTATCCATCATCTGTGTCATACATTTAATTATTGTTAACCCGAGGGAACGCGCGCTATAAGTACTTGCGCGAGGACGCGCGGTGGGTCTATCAGACCCGGTCAGCCGTTTTTGTTAAATAATACTACAGAGAATGTCTTTTACCACATTAAATGCATTTTCTATGAAAGAACAGACACTAAGTGTATATTAAAAATAAATAATTACAAAAAATACTTACAATTTATTCACATTCTTTGCAAATATAAATGGTGTGTTCACTACAGATATTTTTATCGCACTTAGCACAACAAATTGCAGGTTTCCTGCCTTTTTTACTTGGACAAATGTGGCATCTTTTCCTTTGGCCACATTTTTGTACCTTTATTGGTGGCTCACTAGTCTGACTTGAAGAACAATGTTCTATCAGTTGTTCTCTCAATTTTTGAGGAAGTGATTGTTGTGTGCTTCTGTTTTGAACATGTTCCTTTATAAGCTCCAAAGCAAGTTCTTTCAAATATTGTCGCCGACCCTTTGCTGTTGTTTGGTTTTAAGCTGACAATAAAAGCACACAAGCATTTATAGCTGCTGTGATTAGTACACAAAAAAACACTACCATTGGCCATCTTTTGCTTATTCATGCAGTAGAAAAGTTTGCAGACATTTCATCCACGACATCTACTGCTCCCTTTGTGAGATTATAAAATGTTATGATCTCAAGCTTTTTAGCATCGCCAGTTGCTGAGTCTATTTAATCATCAAAGTGCATTGTTGACAAAACGTTTATGCATCTATTCTTTTTTTGGTACATACGAAACTAATGTTATGTGTTTCTGAAAGCCGAACAAAGACGACTGCACTTCTCAGTTTTTTCCTGTGATGAATTCCTTAGGTAATTTTTGCTTATTTTTTCTCATTGTTCCCACAAGTGTGATTATTTTCTTTAGAAGGTCTTTAGCTAAATTATAACTTGTATACCAGTTGTCCACTGCAAGTTTTCTTCCAGAATTTGAGAGCTTTTGTGTTAATCTCTTTACTATTTCATCAGCAGAATTATTTAGTTTATATGGTTGCGCACCTGCATAAATTTCTAAATTCCAGGTATAAAATGTTCTGGAATCCACCAGAGCAAAGATTTTTATACCATATTTTGCAGGTTTGTTAGGAATGTATTGACGAAAAGAGCATCGTCCTCTAAAAGCTTCAAACTTTTCATCATTTGTTATATATTCACCCACAGTATAACATTTTTGGCAGTTTCTTACAAAAGCTTCAAACATATATCTTACTGGAGCGAGTTTGTCTGTCTCTCTTCTCCTAGCACGGTCTGTAATATCATCGAATCGTAAACACCTCAAAAGGAATAAAAAATGCTTCTGAGACATAGTTCGATGGAAAATATCGAAACCTGTTTCATCCATAGTCCAGAGATTTTTCACATTTACATGCGACGATTTGTGAAGTCCTCCAAAGTACAAAAGACCAATCAACGCTTTAATTTCTGTTATTGAAGTTTCTTTGGCATCACGATCTCTCTCAAAATTATGTACTATAGTCTCTATATACTTATTTGTGTAAATCACGATATCCATTAGAATACTATCATCAATCAACAGTTGCCACGAATCAATTATCGAACATACATTTTTTGCGTAACCAATGTTTCCTGGTAATTTTAGTATGATATTGTGAGAAGGAATTTTGACATTTTGTCGATTTTTAATTTTATTCTATTTTGTGCTGTCTTTGGCAACGTAGAAGTTTTGAGACAAAATGTCTGTATCTTCATCTTCATCTGTATCGTCGTAAGAATCCACATCTTCCTCTGAAGAAGAATTATGTTCACTAAAAATCTCATCATCATTTATTTCTTCATCCTCTTCATTTATCGTTTCTTCACCAGTTGATATATCTCTAAGCATAGTTTCAAGCCTTTTCATTTCATCCTTGTACGACATATATCGCTTCATTTTACTTCCAAAACTTGGACCACTTTCGAGAAAAGGGGGTGTTTCTACGGTATGGTTTTAGAATGATCGGGCCTCTAAGACCCAGCACGCTTGCTCCCGGGTTAAAATGGATGAAAATTTGAAAGTAATATGTCTTCTGTGAGCATATAAGAATGTGTTTTGCATACTGTAAATTTTATTTTCCAATGTTAGTTTCGATTTCTGTGCAGAATAAAAATATGCACAAACATCAACTGTGTCACGTGAATGGATTGATGTACGTTACGCGGAATGACGCACAGCCAATTCGGCTTTGAAATGATGGTAAGAATTTTTTTCTTTTAAGGATTTTTCTGTAGTTTTTGCTACCAAGATCATCCCAAATCAGTATTTCTGTGTAATTTAAGAAAATGTTTTAATACAGTATGAAATAAATATTTTAATTAAAATATCTTCTTAATAAAACATTAACAATGTGAATTGGAATTTCTGTAAAATTTAAGGAAATCTGTTAACACAGAATGAAATATTTTAATTAAAACATATTTTTAATAAAGAACTTACATTGTGAATTTTTAATAAAACATTTATATTATGCAGTGTGCGTTATGTTTTTCATGAAATGGGGTTATCATTATTGTATATAACTTACGGATTGCATGTGGCCGCATAGAGGTTGGGTATACGGTTGACAACTACTGCATGAATTGTTACCAGCATACATGTGTAGCATACGTGCAAGGTCAACAGTTACTGCAAGAAAGCTATGGCAAGCTATGAGCTTTAACAAAAAACAACCGTACTGGTCACCGAAAGCAGTTAATAAATAACATCAGGAGAAACGTTTTCTCATATTTCATTAAAGCCAGCGAAAGTCTGAAGTTACTGCAACACACTCATTTAGACACAACTTATTATTTTCCTTCCAATCTTCCTGTGTTTTGACTTTGACTGACTCAACATAAACAAACATGAATTCCTGCAAATGGTACAAAAGAACTCTAGTCTGAAAAGCTATATTTTTAGATAATGGTTCTAGGACAAAAATGTTTATACAGTTATAACTTTTAGAACTTTTCACCCTAAATGTGTACCAATCATGGAATAATTTAACAAAATTTGAGTTTTAATCATGTGGAAGGGGGAATGTATTGGCATAACAATCTCCTCCTTTCTACTATTTCTATTTTGTTTCTTTTGATGGAGGAAAGTATGGTGGGGGATGTTTTCTTTAACTCTACAGGGCTCAATCTTATTATTTTTATGCATTTATTGTTGGGAGATAACAGGTAGTGGGAAACATTGCTCTCTTAACAAAGGCCAAGCAGGGTGCTTTTCTAATCACAAAAGGGCAAGGAGGGCGCTGCTCTGATAACAGAAAGACAGCCAAGGCACTGGGCTCTTCTAAAACAACCTGGGGCAGTGTGGCCTAAACAAATTAAGAGCCCCTTACAAACATTCATCATGGGCCCCTTCCTTCATATTTGATTTTCACCTTTATATGATTTTTTCATGTCTTCTCCCACAAAAAAATATATTGGCGGTCTGCTCCCCCCCCCCCCCCCCCCCCCATGGGCGGTTCTACCTGAGTGAAACTCTGCAAAGGTGATAGTGGCAATGTTTAATTTTTGTATGTTCTAGTGTTTAGACTGTAATGTTATGTGTTAAAGAATTTTTACAATTTCTTATAAAATATTTTACTTAATTTGCGATATAATAAAATAAAAGTTGTTTTTAATGATTCAATGTGAGTTGCATTATTATAATAATACTATTTTATTAGCCCTTTCATATAAACAGTCATTTCGGCGATGCTGTGCCATTCAAGTGGCATGAATATTTTTCCTCGTAAAAAAAAAATATTAAATTATTAGAATTCAAAGAAACTCTGAAAAGATCAACCTTGAATGACACTATCTATTTGCAAAAATGAGGTCAGTAAAATCTGTTTACAGTAAAGCTATGATAAAGTTATCTCTAAAAATTTACACCAAAAGAAGAATTCCATTAAAAAAATTATATTTTTGCAAAATAATTAAGTAAAATATTTACACATTATGCATTAGAAATTATATGTTTGCATTGTTTACTTGAGTTGATGTGCAAAAAAATTTTGCACATTTTAGACACAAAAAAACATGTGTCACCGAAATGATATTTTTATCAAGTTTACATTCAAACTATGTATTAAAATTCCATTAAATCATGCTAAAAAGCTCAGTTATCTATTAGAAATCCTAAAAAACATTACCAAGAACTTATTCTAACCCAAGTAAAAATTTCTAGAAACTATGAAGTTAAAAACATTTTTTTTTTTGAACCTGAAAATTGATAATTATCAGAAATTTAGCCATATAATGTAGAAAGTGGATATACTAAGGAAACTTTAAAGAATAGAATATTGGAGCAAAACAAGGAGTTGTTGAAAGAAGTTGAACTCAAAGTTAAACATAACTTCAAGAGTAGAAGAGGGGAAACTTAGATTATAGCCCTTGACCCCTAATCATTTAAAGCTCTAATAAATTTGAACCACAAAGCAAAGGAATGTAATAAAAATCCAACTTGCAAAAATTGTATCGGTCATAATAATAAGTTTGGTACTAATTATAAAACTGAACACTTAAGTATGAGCAAGAAGTGCCCAGACTTATCTGAAGAAACGTGAATTTATTTTTAAAAAAATTTGTTTTAAATTAAAAAATAATAATGCCAAGATGCACCTTCCCGGGACCAACAGTACTTGTGTACCAAATTTCATGGCCGTACGGTGCTTAGATTTCCTGCTACATTACACAATTCCACACAATTCCTTTATTATGTAAGAAGGTGGAAGATGACTAGTAAAATTATATACAAGGGCTATTTTTCATGTATGTTTACCCACTTCTAGAAGAAATGTTTACCCACTTCTAGAAGAAGTATAAACTTGCAGGCTAAATCCCAGAGATCGGTACGGGTTTTTTTTTTATTGCGCCAAGTCGGCGATAAGCGGAGTGCTATGTTGCGACTTTGGTAACCCTTTAACTCTTCGTACTTTATAACCATGGTAACCTTGCGAATTGATAACTCTGGTAACTGCCTCAATTTGTGTTATTCTAGGCTCATTTCTGAATTCTTCTACTGATCTTTTAAAATTAGATGTTTTGGAACAAGATTTAAATACAAGTATTATGTAAGAAGGTGGAAGATGACTAGTAAAACTATATACAAGGGCTATTTCTCATGTATGTCCGGAGATGTTTATCCACTTCTAGAAGAGGTATAAACTTGCAGGCTAAATCCCAGAGATCGGTATGGTCGTTTTTTTTTTTATTATGCCAAGTCAGCGATAAGCGGAGTGCTATGTTGCGACCTTGGCAACCCTTTAACTCTTCGTACTTCATAACCATGGTAACCTTGCGAGTTTATCTCCGGATGCATGAAAACCACTCCTACTGCAACTCTTGAACTTTTACTTGGCTTGCATCCGCTCTATATGCGTATTGAGGCAGAAGCACTTATCTGCATGAACAGACTCAAATATCTGAAACACTGGAAAGATTACTCAAGGTATCTATCTTGGGGTGAACTTAACAGTAATGTTGCTAGGCATCCTTATTTTTGTATGCCACCTGATGGCATACATGTCAAATTTACGTTTGATAAGCCTTATGAAATTCTTGTCCCCTCGCGGGATGATTGGAAGAGGACTCCAACCTACAATAAACATAATTGCTTTGTATGGTATACTGATGGCTCGAAGATTGGCACAAGTACTGGTGCGGGAGTCTGTTGCCCTGATGATGGCACTAAGCTATCTTATCCGCTTGGCAATTTTGCTACTGTCTTTCAGGCTGAAGTATTTGCCATTCTTATGTGTTGTAGAATTTGCTATGACAGAAAGTACGAGAATAGCCAGATTTTCATTTGTTCTGACAGTCAGGCTGCTCTTATGGCTCTGGGGAAATTCACTGTGACGTCTTCCCTTGTCTGGGAATGCTATAAAGCTCTCTGTAAAATTGCTAGTAATAATAGTGTCATTCTGTACTGGGTGCCTGGTCATTCGGGCATTCCTGGCAATGAATTGGCAGATGAACTTGCTAGGAAAGGCTCTAGTACTGCTTTTGTGGGCCCTGAGCCAGCCTTGGGTATTCCCAATGATCTTATCAGAAGAATTGTCTTTGACATCTTCAGGAAGCTTCAATGCAAGAACTGGCGGGACACTAAGGGACAAAGGCAAGCAAAAATTCTCAACTGTAATTGCCCTAGTGCACGTCAAAAGGAACTTTTTAGGCTCAGTAGAACTGGCATCAGGAGAGCTGTTGGGCTCCTTACTGGGCCCTGCACTCTCAAGAGACATCTTAATATTATGGGTGTCTCTAAGGATTCGCTTTGCAGAGGCTGCAATTACAGCGAAGAAACTGCAGCTCACATTCTGTGTGAATGTGAGGCCTACTCTGCTCACAGATTCGAACACATTGGTCGCCATGTGATTGAACCCTGGGAGCTGAATGACATTCCTGTCAAGTGCCTGCTCATGTTTGCATCGGCTACTGGTCTCTTCTCTTAGGGACCTTCACTTTTTTGGGGTAGTACAATAGACCTCTGGTCGATGTGCTAGGCTCTTCCGGAGCCACCCACCTTCATATCATTCATTCATTCAACCTTGCGAGTTGATAACTCTGGTAACTGTCTCAATTTGTGTTATTCTAGGCTCATTTCTGAATTCTTCTACTGATCTTTTAAAATTAGATGTTTTGGAACAAGATTTAAATGCAAGTATTGGCAAAATTTCTTTGATTTCTTTTGTATGTGCTAAATGGCTATGAAGAGTGAGATTTAGTATTGTTCATTTTGATCGTTTGATTGACAGTAGTAAAATGAATGCGATTAAATGGTGTATGAATCAGGGGTTGATTGCAAGTGGGTAATGCGATTGTGTGAGAGGAATGATAGTACGGAAGAGTTTGATGGTTATACGTGGGCTTGCAGTATTTTTGCAGCAAATGTGCATTACGTGAGGAGTATAAGGAATCGTACGTGGTTTGAGTATTCTAGATTGAGTTTGATTGAGATTTTGAAGTGCAGACGTAACATGAAAACCACTCTATGAGCTATGGAACACTTTTTGCACAAATAGATGTTGCTACGTGCAATCTCCGACAGCCAGCGGAACCAGATACTGTGATTTTTTTAGCAGGCGAGCGTAGTGAGGTTAGTCCGCTAAGCGAGCATATATCCATGTTCTAATTGCTACATCACTCTATGAGCCACAGAACATCAGTTGCACAAGCAGCTGTTGCTATGTGTGACCTCCGAAAGCTAGCAGGACTGGATTCTGTGATGTTTTTTTAGAGGGCGAGCGTAGCGAGATTAGCTCATGAAGCAGGCGCAGATCCATGTTCCAATTGCTACATTGCTCTATGAGCCACAGAACACTCGTTGCACAAACAGCTGTTGCTACGAGCGACCTCCGACAGCCAGCAGGACCGGATTCTGTGATGTTTTTTAGTGGGAGAGCATAGCGAGGTTAGCTCGTGAAGTGGGCGTAGATCCATGTTCTAAGTGCTACATCACTCTATGAGAAACAGAACACCAGTTGCACAAACAGCTGTTGCTATGTGCAACCTCCGACAGCTAGCAGGACCGGATTCTGTGACTTTTTTTAGAGGACGAGCATAGCAAGGTTAGTTCGCGAAGCAGGCGTAGATCCATGTTCTAATTGCTACATTACTCTATGAGCCACAGAACATCTGTTGCACAAACAGCTGTTGCTACATGCGACCTCCGACATATACATTAAATTACAATATATACATACAATATATATATACATATACATGACATATACATTACTTTAGAAACTTACATTCATTTAACTTCCAATTTTAGTAGGATATATCTAAATTTATCTTCTTTGATGGATATTTTTAATAAACGGGAAAATAAAATATTAACTTTCATTAAAATATATATACGAGTTTTTTT
This sequence comes from Amaurobius ferox, assembly GCA_951213105.1. Lineage (NCBI taxonomy): Eukaryota > Metazoa > Arthropoda > Arachnida > Araneae > Amaurobiidae > Amaurobius > Amaurobius ferox. The sequence goes on from OX578142.1 coordinate 37,150,434, forward strand.
ACGAAAAATTGTTATATATCTTTCTCCTTACTCGCATATACATTGCAGAATTTGCTAGTAAATGTATACATCTTTAGAACGCTACTTAGTGACTATGGTAAAAATAAGTAGTAGTGTATATTCACTTAAAATACACTTTAGCAAATGAAACCTTTAAATATATATTGTTATTAATGTATTCTAAATAACTAATGTTCATCACAAAGATAAATGTGATGTTTAATGTGTTTAATTTCAATATGTATTTGACATCATTGTCAATTTACCATTGCGCGTTATGGTAAAAATAATGACCCTTTGCACTTACGTTTCTGTGCATTTTACTATGCAGGTTGTTTATTTATGTTCGTGCTCATGCTCTTAAAAACATTGAGTGCCGTAAGAGAATTGGAGCCAAAGTAGTCGCCAAATTAGAGACCGTACCAGTCTTTGGGAGGATAATGCCAACTTGCAATTTGATACATGAATTATTCCAGTGATATAACTGACCAGAAAATTCAAAAAATCCTAAATTAATTCATACAGGGGTTGGGGGATTTTACTCTCCATATCTGGTTCATATTTGATTAAATATCGCTATTGCATCGGATATGACATATGAATAACCATTGTTGCACGAAAGTTAAAATAGAGTTCAATATTCAGCCTCGTGACAATTCTATTTTCTTTATTTATTTAAGTTGCATCTTTTCCCATTAAAATTCACTTTGCTGAATAAGAAATAGAAAAGTAAAAAGCAAAACATCTCCTATAATCTCTCCTGAAAAAAAACAGAAAGAGAGATGGAAAGATTATGAATAGTGCACTCTTCCCATTTGCCCGATAAATTATAAGTTTCATTTTCCTTATAAAAATTTGCTCAATTATTCTTTGTTTGGTGTCAATTAGGACTAAAGAAGAAAGATATATCCAGAGTTCTTGGCCAATAATTAGATTTGTAATAAACGAGACATAGATTTTCAACATTTTGTCTATTTCTAAAAAATCTGAATACATTTTTTTAAATTTGCTTAAATTTTCTATTATAATAAACAAATATTTCACATATATATCTTCAATTAAAAACGCGGAGAGGAGGATTTCAATGTAAAAATTAACGGAAGAGATAACAATTGAAAAAATGTTGTTTTGAGATTTCTTGTAAATAATTAAAAAAAACAATTTTTTTTCAAATTTTTTAAGGTTTTCTGAAGATTCTCTGAGCAGAGTCTACTTCAATGATAAGAGCAATTAAGTGCCAGTAGCTCAACAGCAGAGTATCGTCTGACCGGTAGGAAGATCGGTGGTTAGGATCCTAGTTGGAGAAGCAAGGTCTTTTACAATGGCGCCCAAACAAATTAATCCTGCAGGTTAGTTTAATGATGTCCAAATGTCTGAAAGTGACCATAGTAGGATTGGCAAGGATTCAGTGAACTCTGATATTGAACGCCGATTTCAGATCAGGATGTAACGACTGCAGGAAGCTAGCCTGAGGATAAAAATAGCAGCAGGACAGGAGGCTAACCTGAGGTAAAACTAGCAGGAGGTAGTCAGCCAAAGTTGCCAATCTGATATTAGAGGGAAGAGAATGCAAAATCCACTTCAAAGATAAAAGCTTGCAAATTCATCCCAGAAGCTGAATTGTAGAGCATCGAATAGCTCGTACAAAGATCTGTGGTTCAAATCCCAGTTGGGGCAGCAAGTTTCTTTACAGGTTCTAGGTCAAGTATTAGATTTGTGATAACCAGGACACAGATGTAATTTTAAGAGATATTTTTTGAAAGTTTTGAAAAAGTGCTCGGATTATTAGCACAATTATAAAAGAAACTCAAGGTTCTAGGCCAAGGTTCTAGTCTTTATTTAAAACAGTTTATTCTGAGTTAAATTACAAGCTCTGCATGTTCTCGCTTTATCTGCGATAGATCTAGTTTCCCGAAAACGTTTTACTATCTCGCAATTGTTGAATAATTAAGTGTTTTAGAGCATGAGCATTTCTTCTGAAATTATTCAATGATATTTGAATAAGAATGGCTAGAGAAATATTGCTCTAAAATTCTATCACTATGGGGAAAAAGTTCTTCTATTGATAAAAGTAGTGATATGTAATTATCATTTGAAGTATTAAACAGCAGATGATATTTTTGATATACAATTTAAGGTTTATTAGTGTTATTTAACAGATAAATTTTGTTATGTTTCAATTTCTTGGTACTTTATAGGATTTTAAAATATGATATGCCCAACTTTTTGATCACACTGTACATGTTTCCCATAATACGTTTTTCACACAAATTCTACTGTGCATTTCTTCATTCTTATTGCAAAAAAGTATCTTGAGTATCTGTTCATTAGAGTCAACGTTAGAGTAGTTCAACAGTAAAAAAAACTATTTATGGGAAATCTTGAATTCTTTGAGTGGGAGATATCTTTTGTTCAACTTGATAATGTTCATTTATCACGCGTTCGATCATCGGTTTCTCCATCTTACTATGCATTTAGAAATCCAACGGAAAACTTGTGAAACAAATATTATCATGTTGGAGCCAAAAATATTACCAAATTAAGTGTACTTCAGTCTACTTAAGCGTACTGCAAGTCAGATTAAAATGCAACCTGTTCATCTTATATCCTACGTATAATTGCGATAATATAGCATATTGACAGGGAATGGTGACATGGTTGACAGGAAATGGGCAGCCATCCTTCAGTACGCCATCCGCATGCTCATTGACTCTGTATATAGACGTGTTGCTATCTGTATCGCCACTAGTGGTGATCCTACAACCTACTGATCAAACGGTGTTTTCACTCAGTGTATAGGTGTATCATGCTGCAATAAACATCACTTATTGTTCATTGCTGTCTTTCTCTGTTTGCCGATTTTCATCACTTTCTGTACACTCCTTCTTGGTGTTTCATTTTCACTGTCACGTAGTGTATATTGTACAAGTCTTTCAGGAAACCGTACCATCCTACCACTCCTAGTTGTGATAGCAGGTTTTGAATTTCATTTGATGTATTCGTAAAAGTTATATATTTTTCTGCCTCTTCACACAAGACAAAGGCGGGCTTCACTTGATCTAAAGATACAGTTTTCTTTTTATCTCCAATAGTTCAATTGTTATAGTTTTATGTTTCTTTCGATCACTCTGTGAGGTCCTATGTGACTCCCTTGACTCAAAGGTGGTTTCGTGCAATCTGTGTGAAAAAAAATATATGTACATGCTTTTAGAGAGGGATGAGCGAAAATAGAATTTTTGCCATGTCTGGATGTTGCAACCGGATTGAGTGTTCTTATTTTTTTCATAGATTTGTCACCCATGTTGATTCATACGATTGTTTAGGTATGGAATCCTAAAACTTGTCTGACAGTAAAATTAATATTTCACCATAGACCAAATCTGCACAAGAGGCTTGGATGTCATTTTTGAGAGCTGTTCGAATTCCTAAGAGTATGATAGGAAGTGTAGCTGTCCAAATGGCATTTTCATGTGCTTTTAATACATATTTTAGGTGTCTATGAAAACGTTCCATTATTCAATTTGAAATTGGATGGTATGTCATAGAACGAATGTGATTTGTATCCATCATTGCATTAAGTTGGAAAGAGAGGATTCCAGTTGTCTTCCTTGATCTGTTGTCAAGGTTGCTGGGACTCCAAAATGCAATATCCAGGTAGAAAATATTGCTATACATAGAGTTTTAGCTTTTATATCTGGAATTGGTACAACTTCAGGCCATCTAGTGAAGCAAGTGATTATTGTTAAACAATAAATATTACCATTAGATGGTGGAAGTGGACCAATTATGTTGAGATGTATGTGTGCAAAACATCTGGAAGAGCAAATGTGCCAATTGGAGTTTTGGTGTGTTTATGCACCTTTGATCGTTGCCAAGGAATGCAACATTTAATGTGTTTCTAATACATCTGTTCATATCGGGCAAACATATCAACTTAGTAGTTGAAGAAATTTCAGGATGAGAAAGTCCGTAAGTTGATAAAAAATGCTATTTTGATATGACTTGGGAATGAAAGGTCGAGGTTGCCCCGTTGACATTTTGAAAAACAACTCAAAATTTGCCATAAGCATTTTTTCCAATGGGAGTGAAGAATCGTTGTTGAGTAGAATTTTTAACTCAGGATCAGTTACCTGAGCTGAGGAGAAATCTTCAAAATTTAAAGTGGAAGATAAAATGTTGTCAATTTCAATATGTGACAATGCATCTGCTACTGTGTTTTCAGTACCTTTTGTGTGACGGATGTTTGTTGAGAATTGAGAAATATAGTCTAGATGACGCAGTTGTTGAGGCAAACATTTATCTGGTTTCGGTTTGAAAGCGTAGATTAGGGGTGTTTGGTCAGCATAAATAACAAAATCCCAACCTTCCAGCATGTGTCTAAATCGTTTAACTGATGTGTATGTATATTGCCAATAGTTCACGATCATATGTAGACCAATTTTATTTCATTTTTTGAAAGTTTGACTGATAGAAATGCAATAGGTTCCCATTTGTTTCCGTTGAGTTGCATGGGAGATCCTCCAACAGCCACATCACTAGCATCAACCCACACACTTAACTTTGCACTAGGAATAGGATGACGAAGATGAGTTGCAGTAGCTAAAGCATTCTTAGCATTTGAAAATGATTTTTAGCAGAATCAGTCCATTGAAGCAAATCTTGAGTTTCTGTTTGTGTAGTATTTTTAGACTTCTTTTTATTTTGACACAAAATGTCACTTTTGGCACAAAACGTCGATAGAAAATGATACCTTCTAAAAATTTGTTTAATGGGCCTAGTATGTGAGCAGCATTTGGCACAAAACATCGATAGAAATTAAATAACCCAAGGAACCATCTTAATTGTGTTGTTGTTGAGACCCAGACCGTCCGACCTACCAGAAAGGTGTAAGGTAACTGTTTGGACGGCCGGGAAGTGCCACCCAATTTAGACCGGAACCCAGTGGGGGAGGCATCCACAGGGACCGTACCCTCCTTCCCCTACCACCAACCTCTCGGAAGGACTTACGGACCCACATGTTTAACGTGATCGTCCTCCGCGTGAACACGGCGGCAGTTTTGGCAGTGGCTGGAATCGAACCCGGGCCTACCGAGTGCAACTCCAGCGCGCTAACCAATGGGCTACCGTGCCCCATCTTAATTGTGTAACAGTTGTTGGTTATGAAAATCTTTAATACAATTTACACATTCTTAAGTGGCTCAATACCAGATGCTGACACTTTAAATCCCAAGAACTCAATTGATGGAAGTCCAAAAATACATTTTGATGGTTTTACATTCAGACCATATTGTTTTAACCATTCAAATAAAATTTTAAGATTGTTAATATGCTCTTTTGGAGATTTCAAAACTACTAAAATATCATAGACAAACAGAATATTACATGTCACTTCATCAATAAATTGTTGAAAAGTAGCAGCTGCATTACAGAGGCCAAACTGCATAAGAGTGCTTTCAAATAATCAGAAGGGTGTTGTGATTGCAGTTTTATGCACATCTTCGGGATTGATAGGAATTTGATGATATGCATTGATAAGTTGTATCTGTAAATAAATATTGCTTTCATGGAGGTTCGAAGTGAAATCTAGTATGTTGGGTACTCCATAATTATCCTTTACCGTTTGAGTATTAAGTGCTCGGCAATCACCTACAGGTCTCTATTTAATACTGTCCTTTTTAGGTAGACCATATGTAATGGGGATGAATAATTACTTTTGGAAGAACACATATAATCAAGATCAATCATACTTCGAAATTCCTCCTTTGAAAATCAGGAGCAAGACGCTGTGTAGTATTTACGGGAGGTTCAATAGTCTCAATGTTGTGAATTACTGAGTGTTTTACTTCTTGATCAGGATAAGGCGGTCTGGTTATTTCTGGAAATTCCTTTAAAAGTTTACGTTAAATGCTATCACCTGCCTACAGTTTTAATTGAATGGATGTCAGTCACATATACTTAATGTACAACAAGAATTTATTTTAGTTTCAGAATAAATCAATTTTTGTTTAGACAGATCAGGTATTATCAGTTAAAATTGTATAAAAAATCAGCACCATGATGGGAGTAGAAACATTGCCAACTAAAAATGACCATTTAAAAATACATCTGAGACCAAAATCTAAGGAAAGACATTGAGATATGAATAGAAGAAGTGTTAGCTGCAGAGAGAGTCATTTGAGAAGAGTATCTTTGTAATTTTGAAACTGGAATAATAGACAAGTTTGATCCCGTATCGATCAAAAATTCCACGTCAGTGCATTTGTCACACACAAAAAGACGAAAAGAATTTTTAGGCAAGGCAGTAGTCACCTTTACACCTGCCTCTTCTTGTTTTTTTTGTATTTACAGGGAGAAACACATTTTAAAGCTTTTTGATCAAATTTTTGATGATAATAACAATGTTCGTTATTCTTAGTTTCAGATGTGTTTCTTTGTCATGAAGCCTTGTTTCGTTTGTGACTGAGGCTTTTGCTATGGGAAAAACCGTCTATCTCAAATGTAATTTTTGTATTTCAGCAAGTAATCTATCTTTAATAGAATTTAATGAGGAAAAGGAAGAACAAGCATTCACTGAAATCAGTGTCACTTTAATGACACAATAAGTTAATTCTGCTGCAGCGTCTAATACCAGAGGAGTAATAGCTGCTAAAATAGTTTGGACTTGAGATGGTAAATGCAGAAGAAAAAGTTCTAACATTAGTTCATTGGGTATTTTCTAATTTTCAGAGTTGCATTTCATGCTGCATAGTAGTTCCGAAAGCTTGAAATCACCCAGTTGTTTGTTCTCCCATATGTAGTTTTCTAATTTTTTTTTGTGGAGGATTTACTGCTGCATTGTTCCGTTTTTACATGAAGGTATGGGTCACGTATTTTAGGATTCATAATTATGTCTCTAATGATTGTAGCAGCTTCTGGAGGTAAATGTAACACAACATAATTAAATTTAGTTTTACTCAAAGTCACTGTTTCAGTGTACCCAATTCAAAAGTGCTTTCACACATTATGAACCACAATGCAGGATCACTGAAATTGTACAACAGAATTTTAATTGCATTTGATACCACCATGACAAATTCTTGTTTGAAATGTAAGGTTTGAGAATCCAAAATTAATCAGCTATCCTCAGCTATCAAATTTAAACAAAACTATGAATTTTGATCAGAATTTTCCTTTTTAAAATCTGAAAATCTGTTTCTCTGCGATTGCGAAATCGACACTTGCATACAGCGATTTCCACTATGCCTGAAGAGAGATGACCAATGATTACCTTTTTGCCACTTTCACAATCTATTTGCATCAACTGAAATTTTTATAATGATTTCATTTTATATACAAAAAGAAAAATTTTTTTCTACTATAATATTAATAAAATGATGTCTTATTTTGCAGTCGCATCACAAAAATCTGCATTTGTGCGCGATTCTCAGCATACCTCATTTAATTTTAAATGTATTTTCCACTTTTGATATCTGTTTACATAGACTACAATATTTGTAATTGTTTCGTGTTTTATAAAGAAAAACTCTTTTCCAAACATATTACTTATGAAATAAAGAGCTATTTTGCAGCACCAACATAAAAAACTGCATTTGTATGCAATCCTCTGCATATTTTGTTTAATTTTGAAATTATTTTCCACTTATGCAATCTATTTGCATTAACTAATATTCATAAAAATATTCACTTTGCAGTGGGATTCACTCTTCTATGTCTGTGTATATGAGCATTTCATTAACTTGAGTATACATTTCAACATACTTGAGTATACTGTGCAAGCTATATTATAGATTTTCTTTATACTATTATTAATTTGCATTTTGAACCACATATTATGAAATAATTTTGCTTTAAATTTAAAAAATACAGCTGAAATTTAAATAAACCAGTCCGTTTACAAAACTCATTTCATTGAAAGAAAATTTATTTCCCTTTTGGTTTCTTTTTCTGAAACAAATGTCACTATTTCAACTATTCTGCTGGCTTCTGCTTTTAAAAACATACTAGTTTTTATAGCTGCTGTTTTATGGCTAGGGAATGAAATTAAATGAATTGTATAAATTTAAATCAAATTTTGTAATTTAAATTTATCTTTTTCTTTTGTGTTAACTTTTCTTTAAATAGGGTGTTTCTAACCTACTGTCCACAAAACATAATATTAAAAGTATATAACTACTTAATTTTAAGTTTTTTCAATCCATGAAGATATCTCAACAGCCAGGTGTATAGCATATCAATGTAAACTTGATTTTAGACACCTGTTGTTGAAAATATTTTGGCCACTAACATTTTTTGGTTGGCTACTAATAACTTTGTTCTCAGTGGCCACTATTAAAAACTCTGAAGCTGAATCTCTGCCCTTTTGGTAATTTTTAACTTGGTAACAAAAATATGTAGCCAAGGCTGTTGGATGGCATACTTGCCATAACAGAAATTAATAAGAAACAAAATTAATCTTGATTAAATACAATTGTAATTTTGATTAAATAAGAGAAGAGCTGCTATATTTTTAATTTTATATAGAAATTATTGTTTCCTGTCGAAGGCCACAATGCGGCAACAGTTGATCAGTATCAATTCGAACATGAACCTACACCTGCTATGCAGAATTATGCCTGTCCCTTAAGAAAACATCACAGAATCCGGCCCCGCTGGCTGTAGCAGGTCATACGTAACAACAGCAGTTTGTGCAATAGGTGTTCCATAGCACATACAGCAAAGGCTTACGTCCTGTGAGTGGACATAAAATGAAAATAAAAAAATTAAAATGGTGAAAATACGAGAGAAAGCAAATGTCAACAACTAAATTTTAAAAAAAAAATGTAAAGAGATTAAACTGAATTTTTAAATTCTTCCCATTTTACATCCCTTACAATGCATAAAAAATATATAATTAACAGCACAATAAAAAATAAAAATCCTATTAGCTACCGCCACTTTGCTCAAAGTCAATCTACTGCACGAAAAACTAAATCCCAATTTATTTGAATAATTTCGTTGTATTTTTCAACAACACTGAAAACAGAAGTCATTTTTAAAGTAAATGCAAAAAAACAATGAAATAAAATCAAAACAACATTATAAAATAAAACTTGATTAACTTAAGCAATGATGACGAACACTCGATATAAATGAATACACTTGAAATAACCTTTTCAAATCAAAACAAAATAGGAATTAATTGGGATGTAGAAAGGGTTACCAGAATGAAATGATCTCCAAATCAAAGTAGGAATTGCCAGAATTTCACCTAAAATTTGCCAAGAATGTAAAAAAGATAATACAGGATCTGTACCAATATTCTTAATAGCTTTTACAAATTTACTTTATAATTTACACTTAACTCTTTATACAAATGTACCTGAGGTTGAGCTGATAATAAGTTATCAATTTGGGCTTTATGTCAAAATCAATGCTTGAGAGTTATCTGAAAATACCCCTTAAAACCTAGATGTTTCCAAACCCTGATGGGAACTCATTTAATTTTGAAGAAATGGCAAATGGAGAAATGGGAAACAAAATAATTGGTTACCCCCACCCCACCCCAGAATTTTTTTCTGGTGACGCTACTGATTCCAGTACCAATTTAATCTGAGGTATATATTTTCAATCAAGATGTAAAAGTAATTTCAATACATACATAGTAACACCAACAAATATAAAATATATGCATATCAGAAAAATGTGTTCCGATTAAGAAAATAACAAATTTTATGTTTCGTAGTGACAGAAAGAAAAATTTGCGGAATTTTGGAGCAAATTAAAAATTATAGCATCTTAACGGCACCTTTCTCCTGATGACATTCTGTCTTAGAAATTAGGCTAAAATGAATATTAATATACATTACAATTCTGAGACGTAAAATGAATGATCTATATACAATCTGGATCGATATCTACTACTGGCGCGGCAAACTATCTATTTCAAAAACATTATACGAACACAATATACATGAAATGACTGAGAAAAGTTTTGCAGTCTTTAAAAGAGCGTGTACAAACTCATATAACATTTCATGAACTAAACCACAATGTTCAAAATAAGTAAATTTGATTTTTGATTACCTGCGTGTATATAAAATTGTTTATTTGTATTTATTTGTATAGCGTGTTGCCACCTTCTGGTAAAATAAAATAAAAATTAAAGGGAGGTAGAACCTAGAAGGTTGAAAATAGGAAGTCCGCATGAGATCATATATTGAGACAAGGTGTCCAAATTGCTACTTACTACGGCTCCGCCGTCCTCCCGCCCATACAGGCGGCAACCTTGTGACGTTTTCCCAACCTCACTTCTCTGCATATATTCCTTCATAGAGTTTCGTCCAGAACAGAGCACCAGGCGCGAAGCGCCTTTAATCTCCAATCTCTAGGTGTGGTTCTTATCTTCATACTGTGACATTATTTCATTGGTCCATAGTTGGAGGTTCGAGGTTTTTGATTTACTGTTTTTATTATTTGTCCTAGCTCCTAGTGTGGCAGTTTGTTGCACATTAAGAGTTTAAGCAGTTTGGGGGGTTGATGCAGATCTGAGGGTAACCTAGCATTTTAGTAGTTTAGGATTTTAAACATTTTGTAGAAAACCAAAGATCGCGAGTTTTCGTTAATATCAACTGATTAAGGCGGACTTCGACTTTTTTCCACCCATGTTAAAGTATAGGGCATTCTTACGCACACAACTGTGAAATAACCAGTGCTCAGATCTTTATGAAATTTGTCGCGATACATAGAAGGGAATATCTAGTTTGCCCAGTGGAACGCATTTTTGCAAAATATTAATAAATTAAAAAGATATAAATAAAAAACTCAAACAAACTAATTAATTTTTAGTTTTCCAATTCTGCAATAGGTGGCGCTATAGAGCCGTCGAATGACTCTGAGGGTATATTATTAACCGTTTTCTTATTTCTTACGCTGAATATTTTAAATTTGGCTTCCACTGGGCAAACTAGGACTATAGCTTTATAATTTATACATAAATTTATTACATATTATTTAGTAATAAGCTCACAGTTGTGTGCGTCGCATTTACAATAACAAGTGATTTTTGCAGCCAATGCTTGGCAAAATTGGCGCAAAGCTAGTGCACAGTAAACCTAAAGTCAATCAAGTCAATACCCAAAACAAATTTATTGTAGAAGCGTGATTATTTTATGTTACATAAAAGTAAACAATTTTCTCTTTACTATATTAAAATTTGCGCGCGCAACCTTCTTATCGCCGTCTTTTGCCTTTTGGAAGGATAAGTTAAAAAACACTTCAAAAATTTATAAAGGTAAATATTATATTTAGTATCTACATTTTGGTTCAAAACGCCAATATTGTTACAATCTAGTTTGAAATTTAAAGATTAAAAATTATAAATCTTGTAACTACAGTTAATCATTTCAAATATATTTTCTGTTTTATAAAAGTGAAGTTTAATGTCAGATCTAGGACTGGTCTTTTTGTATTTATCTGAAGTTCATGTTTAAAATATATATCTAAAGCGGTAATATTAAAATATGCTACTTCACTGAGAAAAATTCGTACTGATACCTCTAACAATTAGCTGATATAGCCCTATGAGAATTTGTTGTAAATGAATACAAAAATATAAAAAGTTTTCTCTTTTTCTTTAAAATCTTTGATGAATCACTTTTTATGCAGCATTTTGCTTTTTGGCTGTTTAAGACAAAAACTGTTCAAAAACATAATTTATGAAATTTAGCATCAATAAATATTTAAGTTATAATTTCTACATTTATTTCGAAAATAAAGTGCTCATATTAAAGTATATAAAGTGAAATATAAATTGATATATTAATAATTTTTTTTCTTTAAATTCACAAATTGGATTTTGTTAGCAAAGTGGCAGTTGAGATGCTAAGCACTCCCAAAATTTTTAATTGAACCCCATAAATTTTTCGAATGTATAATGGCACTAGTAGCATACACATTCTTAATCTGGAATATATATTATAAAAAAACTTAAAATTCACAATTATGTGCAAATTTCTATAGTATTCTAAATGACATTCTTGTTCAATGCATTCTATTTTTTAAAATATTTAATTTAATTCTAATAAAAAAGGTATATAAGAATATCTGTTCTTGTTATACAAAATTATCTTCACCTTCAAATGCGAATCTGAAGAATAAAACATCCTGGTTCAATTTGTAAACAAATTTACAAAAAATATGAAATTAGATCAAAATATGTCAAATTGAAAGCGATAAAATTGTATTAGAAGGTATAACTTTCATTCAGTTTCAATAATTGACTAAATACAATATATGAATTTGAAAAGTCTTTACCAAAATAAACAGATGATGTAAGAAATTGAAAATATCAAAGATGCAATATCATTCATTTATAAAAAATTGTTTATATCCATTTCCTTTTTATTTAAATCAGAAAAATGAAAATATCAATAATTCCTATAAATCCAGTCAAAAATGCAATACCGTACAATTATAAAATTTATTTTTTATATCTATTTTTTTTTTTTTTTTAAATGGGAATAATATCTATGCTTGGAGTATCTGTGTCGAAATTGAAGCATTTCGAAAAATGTAAACAATTTTAATGCTTATATCGCCGAACCTAATAGATAAAAATGTACATAATTTTTTTTTGTTTTGTTGAAAATAGGGTACTGGTTATGAATATATAAAACTAATTTATATATTTTGAGCTTTTTTTTAACTTGAAAAGATATCTGTACAAGTGATTTTTTTGTTTTTTCATTTTTCTTCTTAAATCGATATTTATTGTTAAAAATAGGTTTTACAGTTTTGGAGTACTTATTTTGTCAGGTTGAAGAAAATTTGAAATTTTCCTTTTTGCAAGTTTGTAATGCTTATATCTCAAAAAATAAAAGTGAGCTATGAACAATGAGCAAGAATTTTACTTTAATCTGGGTTTTCCAATGGATGGAAAATCTGTAGTACTTAAAATATAACGCTTGTTGCAGCTCAATCTGTTTACTTACTCCTTGGTAAAATATTGATACATAAGCACAAGATATTTGATTCTGTTTATAAAAATTAGGAGGTTACGTGAACTTAAGAATTCCAAAGATGTTTAATGATTCTTGGGGTTTGAACAGAATAAATAAAAATATACATATTCAAGTATGTATTTATGAGCCTGCAAGTAAGTGTAAAAGATATATAGTATAATTTATATACCAAAAGGTAAGATAGTAAAGTAATTTGATATTTTAGCATGAAGTCTATGGCCGAAGTATCCAGATAAAATTGGGGTGAAAACAAAAAGTGCTATAAACAGTTAATAAGTAATTTGTAGTGCTTTGAAAGCCTGTAAACAAAAAAATTAGTGAAACAGTCAAATAAATTTATTGAACTTTACTGAAGTTTTATTTTAAAAAATGTTATTCACACAAAGCTATTTCGGCTTCATCAGACTAGAGCAACTGCTGATTCTGTTATTTAAATTGGAATTTTTTTTAAATCATCTGCTGTATAAACACATTTGATTTAATTGTGTTGCTAAGTAATATGATATCATTTTCTTAAAATATATTGCTTCATAATGGTATCTCTATGGAAGATTCTTTTTTTATTAATATCTCAACAGCTCCTGGTCCTAAAAACTCAAAATATGGATTGCATTGTAAGTAGGACTATTTCAAGGCTATCCACAAAATCTTTTGAAATTCGGTACAACCATATAAATTTTCAATTCTATTTATATGGACTAACAGTATACCCATTCTTCATGCAGAATATATAAAGAAATATTAAAATCAATTTATGGTGAACTTTTAATATTTAATTCTTTTTGAAATTTTTTAATAATTCTCATTAAAAAGGAAAGGTGAGTTCTCCCGTGCTGAGATAATAAACAAATAGTGAGAAGTGCTACTTTTTCTTTGTAAATAATTTTTTTTAATAGTGAATTTTCTTTATAAATAATAGTAGATATACCCAATGCTGCTCGTGATTACAAATGTGTACAAATACCCATATTATTCTAAGTGACTTCGGTATTCAAAATATTCTATTAAAGTATAATTAATTTAATTGCCCTAAAAATAAGTATAAGAATTTCTGTTTTCACTGTACAAAATTATCTTCACAGGTAAATCTAAAGATTATTCAAAACATTCTATTAAAATATTTAATTTAATTTTCCTAAAAAAAGTATAAAAAAATTTCTCACGATTCAAAATTATCTTCGCAAACAAATCTAAAAAATAAAACATCCTGGTCCTGTTTGTATAAGCACAATTATAAAATATGTAAAATTAGGATCAATCTACCTATATCACAATGAATATCTCCCCCAGGGGGCGGTGCCGCCAAAGATTGCGGTGGTCGGATTTTAGGTCTGTACCTCTGGTTCTCCGTCTGCTGGGGGAAAATCAATCGGGTTACCTGATCGGTGATGAACTGGCTGTCGTACCAGTGAGTCGTTCAGGCCCCGACTCTTCCAGGTGGTCGAGCCCATAGACTGTGCCTATTCATGACCTGAGCCAAGGGCCGACCGGTGGCTGGTGTCGAGCTTGGCGGACGTTCTCTCGGACCCTGCCTGGTGAATGTTTCCGTCGAGTCAGCGACCTGGTTGCGGCTCCTCTGGAATGGAGATTGGCTAGCCCTACGGCTAGCCTTAATATGGCGTAAACTTCACGGTCGCCTGGCTAGTTCGTATAATCCTATACCACAATGAAAGCACTAAAACAAATGGTGTTAGAAGATTAACCCATACCATTTTCATTCTTCTTCAACAAATAGCTTGAAATATTGTCAAAATAAAACAGATGCAGTAAAAAATTGAAGATATCAATATTTTCCATAATCTTTTAAACTATAATGTCATAATTGATATAATCCAGTTAAAAATGCAATTACTTAATATAAATATTTCTCTAATATTTAAATTGGAAAATATTTAATAAAAATTGTCTGTTGTATAAACACATTGGATTCAATATCATTACTAAGCAACAGGATATATTTTTCTTCAAATGAATTTGCAGAAAAATATTATCTGCGTAATGCTGTTTCTATGGGAGGTTCATGTTTTATTAATATCTCTACAACCCCTGGTCCTAGATTAGAAACTCGAAACATGGACTAAATTTTAAGTGGAGTTAACCCAAACCTATCCAAAAATTTCACGAAATTCAGTGCAGCCATTCTCCCGTGATGATGAGATAAACACATAGATTTTCAACTTTATTTATCTTATAGATTTTACATTGCAAATGAAATGATAAAAGCTAATAGGGCTTTAATATGTTGGAGGGTGCCAAACCTTTAAACTTAAAATCTTAGCTCTGTATATATTATAGAGAGATATTACAAAATTCATTCAGAGAGCCATACCTCCTTATCAATTGCAGTTACCTTGTTTATTTTTTATTTATTTACTATCAAAAATTTTAATAAAATTGAAATCATGCTATTAATGGCATAACAAAGTTTGTTGCTAGTTGCTACAAAGAAATTGTAATTGTAAAATGAGTTGTTTGAAACCTATCAACTCACATAAAATTAAAAGCAAAGTTTTCAAATCTGATCACCAAGACATATATCAGTAGCTGTTTTGTACAGTACCAGTAGCTGTACAGTATCAGTAGCTGTATTGTACAAGAATATTGAGAAGTTCATAGTTGTAGGTCTGTATTTGTTTCATGGAACATAATACTTTTAGTTGTAAATAGATGGTCTCAAAAGTGTATAAAAAATGTTTTAAAATCAACCCTAGAATAGTAAGTATATGTTAAAATGATGTATGATAAAAATGTCTACTATTTATCTCTTTTTTTTTTTTGAGCACCTTCATAGTCTAGTAGTGTTTGCCAAAGGTCATTCCACATGACACAGTGTGGAAGAGAAAAAAATATGTCATTCAATATTGCATTAGTTAAACTTGATTGCAGACTATGTATGTCTAAATGATATATAGTTGCCATTAAGATTAAGAAAATAAATATATGCTTTATTTACATAACCATTAAATGGTTAACATTATGCTTATTTTATACATATATTAAAGAGATGTTTATATACTTGAGTTTATACATAAAAAAACTCTAATATGATTTTAGCTTTTGTCGCCTAATGTAAGAATGACAAAAAGAGAGTTTCCTCAGAATTTACAGCTTTGAATTTTTGTAATAGAAAAGTCTGATCATCTCTATTTTTATTCAGTAAAGGCGACCTTTTTAACCTATAAATCTAAGCAGAAAAAACTTGTTACACCTATATCATCTGCTTGTAGTTAAGTTCAAATGTTCTAAATAAACAAAATAGAAATCATCCTAAATTATAACTTTACTAAGGGAGCTATAGACTCCATTGATTAAATATGATATATGAATTGCAGTCATAAAACAAACGATTGGCCACTGTGCATTTTTTACTAAACATTGCTGTATTAAATGCTTATATAATCCACTAAAATAATTTTAAAAAGGAAAATGGACAAAACATTTACCAAGACTTAACTTATGTTCCTGATACATTACCAGTTAGTAGAAAATTGGTAAAGGAAAAGGCAAAACTATCCAAGTATTTCTGTAGGCACAAGACAATGCTTAAAAGAGTTCTTATTCTTAACAATGAGAAAGTTGAAAGGTAAGAGCATTGTTTGTGATACTTTTGTTAAAAAAAAACACTTAGAAAATACTACTCATGCTGCAGCTTTACAAAGAAAAGGATGAGGACAACATATTGCTGTACCTATAATCAACCAATCTGTGGTGACCATACAAAAATGTATGTTTATCTTATTATTTACACATGTAAATGTTTCACATTTTTAAGTTGATTATGCATAAAAAACACATCAAGGGTATGCACCCAAGTTTTCTATCATTTACTGGACTTTGAGTAAATAACATTTAATCATATTCTTTAACTTAAAAAGTTTTCAAAAAATAATTTTTTATGCTTTGACGCTAAATGTGTAAAATAAAAGGAAATTATAAAAAATATGTATTGTTACCAATAACATAACCTCAGAGAGTGTTTCCATAGAGATAGTTTTAAATATTTTTTATATATGACATATATAAAATTTGATGGTAAATATCTTAACAATTTCAGTGTATATCAGTTTTGACAATATACAAATTTTCAATCAGGTTTTTCCTCATTTTTCCCATTTTCTATTGCATAATTTTTATTCCTTGCATCATATAATACAAAAGTAATTAAATACGACTATGTATGAAGTTCATAAGTGCTAACAACCAGACTTTACCAGTATCCATAATTACGTGTCTGGTACACATCAAATCCCTTGTTTATTCCTTAAAATTTTACTAGTACTTAAGATTACACATGATTTTTACCACTAAAAGGTAAATTTTTGTTATGATTTTTTTTTCTTCCATATTAATTCCTCTACATATATTTTTTTACTTTTCCACATGAAATGGTATTTAGGTATTGAAAATTTGTAATAATTACATTTGCATTGAAATGAAACTTAATACTTTTTTTTAATATTTTATGCAGCTAGCTAGTTTTTTTAATAGATATTAAATAGATATTTGAGCTAGATAGTTTTTGTTATTAAATAATGCATATGTCAGTAAAATTAATTTATACTGTTTTTGAAACAGTATAAATTATATATTTTCATTAATAAATATAGTAAATAAAGACTTTTTGGAAATAAAATATATTTATTTTTGTGCATATAAACCTCTGATTGTAATAAAGCATAAAACAAAAATATACAGTTGATAGTTGACTAAAAGTATCAATCAATTTCTGAGGCAAGGAACAACCTACTTTTTCAGGACATAAAAGGCAGAACACATTCACCAGCAAAGGAAAATGCATCTGTCGATTCTTTTAATCAACCTTTTATGCTGTTAAACTAAGTGTTAATTTTGCAGATTATTTTGACAGCAATTTGTGCAAATATATGTATATATATATGTATATATATATATATATAAATATAAATTAGTAAATCCAAAGTTAGAATGTATGTAGTAACTCATAATACACTATTCCAAAATTTTCTACAAAGAAATAAAAGAAATTAAGACATAAAGAGAAATTAATAAAGCGTAATGCAGGTCATAAAGACAAAGACGATCAACAAATTTCAAAAATGAGGAATGCAAATAAGAAAACAAAAAAATCAAGCAAAAAAGCTTGCACATGGAAGAGATTTAGGCTTACGATAAGTTCATTTCGAAAAAATTCTCTTCGGGTCCATATATCCCTTCGAAATGAACACAAAAATGCTTGTTTCTGAAACACAAGATAGATTTTATCTATAAACTTGTGTTATATGGACGACAAGCATATAGATTGGAACAATAAAGGAAACATAAATACCTTGAAATACATTTCATTAGAGCAACCATGACAAGCAAAATATGGCTAGACCAATATATATTTATATATATTTATTTTAAGAATTTTAATTTACTTGTATTATAAATACCAGGGATTGATCATTTATTGAATATGGTCTGTAGAGCAAATGTGAAAATAAAATGGTCTGAAGGGAAAACTTGAAATCAAAATTGACTCTATGACAAGCTTGTGAAAATTATAAATAGGTATGAAATGCCCCTCTTTCCCTGTTCCATATATAAGGTAAGCAGTTGAAAAAAGAATTACATGTGGATTGGTGAGTCCTTTAACTACACCCATGTGTGTGTATGTGTATAAATATATATATTTTAGAAACATTATATATTATGTTGTGATAATTGTTTGAGATTCTGATATTTAAAAAACAGAATAAAAATTAAGATCATAATAAATAACTAACTGGGAGAATTTTAACTTTAAACATTTAGTTTTTGCTTTGAATATGGCTACTCTATGTGATCTTTATACACTGAAATATTCATTTGTGCATAATTTTACTCATGTGTCATTTAAGTATTAGATATTTTCCTTTGTATAATCTAATAAATAAATTTCACTCTTTAAAAAATTTCAAGTCTATATGTGTGCAAGTGTGTGACTATTCTTTTTTACTACTTAAAAATGAACTAGTATTTTTCTTTCAAAAAAATACCTCTGAAATTTAGTATCTTTTTCTCTGGAAAATTCATAGAACTTTTATTTGTGAATTTATTAGACACCCTGATAATTGTTCCCCTTTAAAACAAAAAGCTAAAATATAATAATAAGCTCTTTAACATCAAATATCTCACATGAGTAAATTTGTATTAAATATACCTATCTTGTATTAAATATTTGACATTTCTATTCGGTAAACTAACTTTTGTGCTGAGTTTTAAAATTCTTTTGAGTATATTGCATTAATAAGTAAGAAACCCTAAATATATTAGTGCAAATTTCATTTTTATATTTATTTTAAAATGAATATTGCCATTATAAATGAATATTCTTAAATTATAAATTATAAAGGAATTAAAAGAGTATCATAAATGTAAAGAAACACAAATTTATATAACATTTGTTTTATACATATTAAAAATTATTCATTGTGAAGGCACAAAAAAGATGTCATATGGGTCCCCAAACATGTAAATCTGCTGCTGCTATTAAAATATTTCTGGTAAGCAACTATTTTGATATAAGCAAGAAAGTGCTTATTTGATCATCCATCACCATTCGTGGGCAATATTTTCCTAGTTATTGCTGCTTGTCAGCAAGGTGCAGAAATAATCTGTGTACACAAAACTCCTTAAAGCAAGGGTTTCAGAAATTTTCTGGTAGAACTATTTGTACTTCCAATTCAGTAGCAATCTGTGCCATTATTTTAACCCTGCCTATCGCTAACAATTGTAAGCACTCGGAATTATAGTTAAGCAGCTTCTGCCCTATAACAGGACATTGTATAAAAGTAATAAAGTTTAATTGACCTCTTTTTTTTATACATGTTCTCAGGAAATATTTATATATACATCGTATTTGTTATTAGTATATGTGCCACATCTCAAACACTCTACCAATCCATAAGAAGAAACACATCAACTTTCCATACCTGAGGAAACTTTACATTTGGATGGTGAAGAAGATGCGCAATATTCAAGACATCCACAATTTTTTTGCCTCAAAGGCTAAATGTGTATTTGCTTAGAGTGTGGATAATACATCTCACCTTTGCAAATGCATTTTTGGCTGTTTTATTCATCAAAGAAGCCGATGTCATCAAGAACTATTCAAGATACCCAATGTTTGCCTCAAAGGCTAGATGTGTATTTGCTTAAAGTGTGAATAATGCATTTCACCTTTGCAAGAACTGCAGTTAGGGGTACCATAAAAGTAAGTTTTCTCTTTTATCCAAAGCATGTATTAAAATTTTTATTATTAT
Source organism: Amaurobius ferox (assembly GCA_951213105.1). Lineage (NCBI taxonomy): Eukaryota > Metazoa > Arthropoda > Arachnida > Araneae > Amaurobiidae > Amaurobius > Amaurobius ferox. The sequence goes on from OX578142.1 coordinate 37,170,697, forward strand.
TCTAATTTTTTTTTATCCAGAAAACCTTTGTGAGTGCAATTTGGACTGTTTTGATTCAACAAAGAAGAAAATGTAAGCAGCACAAGAATATATAGGAAAATGTATTTCATATATTAAATTTAATGTGATCTCTACTTGGAGTCATACATCGGTGTATTGGCACCCAGGGCAAACAGTAAAATTGGCGCCACCCTCCCCAATGGAGCAGGTGTCTGATTTTATTATATATTTATATACCGGTATAATAAAAATATTGCTATTATTATTGTAATGTGAAATTAGTGGCCTGTATATAATTTGCTTATTGTATTAAATAATAACAAAATGTTAATTTTTGTATATAAAATATTACTCATAGTATAACATTTTAATATGTCTATTTTTTAGTATAATTAAGTTAATAATTAATAAATAGTCAAGTAATATAATATTTTTAATATAATTAAGTTTCAATTTTAGATATGTTTTGAATTATGTTTTAAATTAATTTCACATTTTTAAATTTATAAAAAAGTTTACATCATGATGACATCCCCTCTCCAATTTAGAACCTAAGTAGGCTACTGCTCCTGCTGCCTTCCCTTCCCCCTCTTTGATCTGAATATGCTTTACTGGAACACAATAATATAGGAAATCTAGTAGTAGACCCTCCATGTCTCCTATAAAACTGCTTTTTCAGAAATTAACACTTTTATGTTTAACAAGAAACTTTTGTGTTTTATGTTTTGAGCTTCTATGCTGTTTTGGGGTGATTAAATTTAGTTGAGTATTAGTAATTAGTCTTACTTTTGTGTCAGATATTTTTCAATCTAATCCAACAATTTAGACTTGGGGATAAATTCTTACCTATTTCAGAGAAATTTATTTTCATTGAAAGAAATTGGTGTGTGTGTGGGGGGGGGGGGGGGGGGGATATGTCTATTCAATGCGAGACTAATGGTCATTTTGCCAATGGAGGGATGCCTTTTGTAGAGGACTTCAAAGGGAAAATCTGTATTGCATAGATTAAATTTAAGTCTATGTCATTTTAAAGGATTTCAAATATCCTCTTGTTGAAAATGTGTTTTAAGGACTTGAAAAGTACAAATGTTTTACTTTATAATTTTTAGCTTACCATTATTTTGGGGTGTTGATGATATATTTTTTTCCACAATCAATTATGATTGTGGAAACATTCATAATTCATAAGATAATTCAATCACAACATTTTGATTGAATTATCTGCTTTTAATAGTTTTTAAACTATGCTTTAGTTAAAAGCAAACCTGTAGTTAATAGTAATTATTATTAGGACCTGAAATTTGATGGCATTTGTATTTTGGGGCCTTTTTCTCTTTTTGGGCATTTTTTAATGAGTTTTTAGTACGTTTTTAGACGTTTTTGGAGATTTTTATTAAATATTTTAAGAGCATTATTATTTTTAGGTCATTTTTTGCCATTTTGTAAAATATATAAAATTTTCATAAGAATTATGCTTTCAATTTGCAACACTCAAAACCAGGTTTGTTACATGAACAAAGCCATAAAACTTCAAAACTTCTCATTCTGGCAATTCAGTTCAAGACACTTGTTTAGTGCTAATATTGAGGGAAGAGAATCTCCATTGTCCACATTTGAAATGAACTGTGGTGGAGGTAGTTAACAAAAAAATTCAAATTTAGAGGTTCTTATCTTGTACTGTTGCTGCTATTCCAAACGCTTTATGTACTACCTGACAGAACAGGTTTCGACTGGTTCTGACTCTCAGACTTTCTCCTGGACGTCTGGGGGCTTCTGAAAAAAATATCATTTTTCTTTTCTTCTGAGGTTTTATAGTGCATATTATAAAGCAAAGATAAAATTCTAATCTGTGAATTCTTTAATATTGAAGTGATTTAATTTATAATTTTAACAAAACATAATGCAAAGTGTTTGGGAACCGTTCAAGTTTTAAGGTCAGTTTTTTAATTCTTAAGGACATTTTTCATCTTTTTAAGGCAATTTTTAGGTCATCAACATCCCAGCCCTATAATGATTATTGGAGAAGGAGCTCAAAAACTATTTAATACCTTAAAACATTCTTAAATAAATTGTATCGTGCAAAGTTAGTGAGCACTTGTAAATACAGGGCATTTTAACCATAGGCAAATGCAATGGACTTGCAATGGTTAAGGGCCCTATTTCGATTTTCCATACCCCAGCAATATTTCTTATATTTATTAAATCATTTTTATTCTTATCTAACTGCACTTTTGATTTGAGAAGTGTTTTATTTTCTTTTGTGCAGAAAAGCATAAAGTAATGAAAAGTAAAAATTAAGACAATAATCAATAAAATGTTTGCAAGCCATTTAGAAACTAACTGAGATCATGCGCACTACAAGTATTTTTCATTAATAATTTTCTAATTAGTCAAATTAAATTATGATATATTGCTTCTCTACAACATTACGAGAAACTAAATCTTTCAGAAATGCTAAAGCTGCTTCAGTGCCTGAGTTTTTGAAAGTGAAGAAGTAAGTTTAAGGTTACAAATATTTCTGAATTTGTAATGCATTAATATATAAACGTGGACAAAATTTGCTTTTAAACTAAATATCTCCATAAATATGCAATTTATTTCAATGAAACTTTTATCAGGTAATAAGACTCAATCTAGACAGTATTTGATATAAGTTTTATCCGAGGAATGCATTTATACGCATAATACATTTTGATAAATCTACACCTTTTGAACATCCCTGAATGTGAAGTAACCATTTTTTTCTCTAATTATTCTTATATGCCTGTGCGCACAGTATCTCTCGAAAATATTGGGCAAGTCGGAGGAGGGGGGTACTTGGTTCCTTATTCCACTAACCAGTTTTACTTTTTGGATCCCTATTCTATTTTCGTTCATTTTAAATAGCTTTTCCGATTCCTCTCTTAATTATAATTCATTTTTTATTCTTCCAGATTGCATCTCGGCTCTCCAAGACCCCCTTTATTCAGAGCAGAGGCATAGGGTGTCTTGCTCTACTTTTCAGTCCTTTTTTGTTCTTTCAAGATGGTCCATTTTTCCTTTTTAATATTAAATGTACATTGTATATATTTGATTCGAAAAAACGTTATAAAAGTATAATTAATTTTAAAAATCTTACAAAACTAGTAGATATTTTTAAGGAGAGAGAAACCACTTACAAACGGCTCGTAGATTCCCCCTTCCCACACACATACACCGTAGAATATATAGAACCTGAAGAATATATAGGATATCTACGCCACATACACATTTTTTTACACGGTTTTATGAAAAAAAAAAGTTTCTCTTTAAATACCATAAAATTTGATTACACAAATTATTTTTTCTCGTCAGCAGACGTGGAATTATAGTGCTTCATATGTATTACCATATTTGTTGTTAATTCGCTGAAAATATTATAATTAAATATGAATTGATCAACTCCAATTATTTCCAACAGTATATAGTTCTAAGACAGCATCCGAAAATTCTGAAGTCGAAAAAATAACTGCTTTCAATTGTATCATTCTTCCGAATCACAAAAATCGTCTTCCCTAATATAAATAGCAGGTTCCCAGCCTCTATCATTGTGATGTGATTGCCAGTCCCCATCTTACCCGCCCAAGATATTTATTTACACCTGTCTTGTTTCAAGTTACAACCTATCTTTTCACTCTGTGACACAGCGTTTACAGCCGACGAAAATTGGATTCCTACTCGATGATCCCTACTCACACGCACACTTCTGCGCAACTTGGTTGCACTCGTGAGAGATGACAGAAGACGGATCATAAAAAGCGGGAGAAAAGATTTTGTGTGCAAGTGAATTTAGTTCGAGTTTCTTGAGTTTGTTGAATCTGCTTAATAAACACTACAGTGCACTCAGAGTATAATAAAAAACAAAGGCCCTTTATCTCTAAAATATAAAGAGTGTTACATTTCACTTTTGTTTATAGAAAATTACCTATTTTTTAATTTACCAATTTTAATATTTAAAGATTAAAACTAGAAATTTTAAAATTATTATATTTTAATTAAAATAATTTTATACTGTGGTGCATTGAGTATGAGTAAACTTTAGTTCCAGTAGCCAAGTCAAAATGGAATTTACCATTAAGAAGAAATACAATTTATAAAGCATAAATAGTTTCCAAGAATTTTAAAGTATTTTTAATTGAAAATTTCAATTACTTTTAATAGATATAATAAATAATTCTATTATATGTATATTACTTATATAAACAATAATTATTGATAATTAATATATTTTAAAATCAATAGAAGAATTCAACTAATTCTGCTATTGCCACAGATATTTTATCCCTTTAAAATGAAAACATATAATAATAATGGTGGATTACAAATAGTGACATAGAGATAATAATTGTAAAGAAGGTAAAATCACTGGCAGATCAGCAATTTAATAAGGCATATATTACTCTTCATTCGGGGGGGGGGGGGGGGGGGGGGGGAGCAGATATTCGCCGCCCTTCCCCGAACGAAGAGAATAAGTTTTATCTTACTAAAAGTATTTCCAGGCCTTCCGAAAGCCTCCTGGTGATCTAGAAGATTGAAAAAAAAAAAAAAAAAAGGCCAGAAATAGAATGAGCTCTAAGAAGCGCCGTGACATCTTGAAAACTGAGGAAAACTTAAAGAGGTTAGAAAATAAATTATTATGCAATACTAAATTCGTAACATTTTTAGGAGGTAGGGGGGGGGGGGTGAGGGGATGTCCGTGTGGGGTGGTGATAACAGATTTCTGCGGTGTGAATTATCTATTTCAAGTTTTGATATTTTATTCTCTGGCAACAGAAACACTCAACGTTTCTCGAGATATGTATATAGATCAAGAGAATTCGCAGTGAACTGTATTTTCTGTAAATTATATACTATCTGTATCCAATCTTTCACATTTTTGCCATTTTCTCCATTGCATATTAATTCGTTTGTGTTTTCGAACGCTATTTCCTCTTTTATCTAACTGAATCGGGTTTAGAACAAGCAAATGTTGTTGTAATACTGTCTAGTCAACATTGTACTAGGCAATACCGACTATTTCTGTTAAATGATACAAAAAAAAAATGTTTTCTTTAAATAGGATTAAACCGGATATTTTTGCTAATAAGAGAAATACATGTATGTATACTCACGCAAAATATAACAACATTTCTGTAGGGATTAGAATAGAAAATTATTAATAACAGAAATAATTTTCTTTGCCTAGTATTTTCTTAATTATGTTGGCCCATGAGCATTCCAAACACGTCATTTGTTTCGAAAGCGTTATATATTTTTTAATGAAATAGAAAATAGTTTTTATATACATAAAAAATTAAATAATGATCATCAATCATACTACATTTCTTTGTGAGTCTTTATATATTTCTTACAGTGGTGCTTTCAAACTTTTCTTATATCGTCTGGTCACAAATCATGCTAACACCCGAGTGTACAAATCGCCTAACACCCATATGTGACTAATTTGCCACATTTTAGGAAATTTAGTCAATTAGTTTTTGAATTAGAGTGCAATATACATACATTGCACAGGCAGGCAGACACGTCACACTGAAAATAGTTTTTTCGTGTTCCCAAACCAAAATGTGTAGATTCATCGAAAACTCGAATTGCGATTTTCAACATGATTCCAATACGTTCCCTATACATTACCATGTATTGCAGGGAAAGTAAAAATATTTCTTTTTATAAGCCAGCCTTAATTTAAAAATTTTCGTAAACGTTTTTGAGATATTTATTTTGTCAAGTTAGTAATTGGGCAGTCACTCAGATAAATTCGACGCATTAAGATGATTTGTGTTAATATATAATTTTGATACTATGTTACGTGTAGCTGACAATATCCTTTTCCCGCATGTACATTAGAAGAGACTCTTTGCATGAGTGCACGAAGCATGAAATCTTCCGAAGCAAGATAGACATGGTCGTATGCAGAATTTTTTTCCAGGGGGTTCTAAAATTGATTGCATTCCAAATTTAGAAATTACTACCAACCTTGAATTGTTACAAAGTAAATTTGAATAGATGGTATAAGCATCACATTTTAAGAATTAGTGTGTATAGCACTTTTAAAAATGAGTGTGTACCACCTTTAAAAATTAGTCTCCCTTTCATAACAGAATTCTAACCATCCTGGAGACAGAGTAACTAAACTAAAAATTGGACATTCATAAACATACCAAATGCAATGATCCTAAGTTTTCCATTTAGGTTCAAGTTTAAATTGTTTTAATTAATATGCACGTGGAAGAAAACACACAGTTGTGGTTGAATGTTCTAATTCCAAAAAGCATTTTTTTAATTTTTTCTCTCGTATTGGCTTTTAATTAAATTAAAAATTTTCCCAGGGGGTGCTTTAGCATCCCCTGGTTTCCCCCCCCCCCCTAAATACGCCCATGAAGATAGATGCAATCAAGTCAAGAGTTTTACTTTTACATTCTTTCAAGAATTACGAGAACTGGACGCACTCCCTTTTATGACCTTCAACCTCTAGCAACACTTCAACTTGACTTATGCCCTGAAGAGTAAAGAGAGTATTCTCTCCCTTTTGTGCCAGTGGAAGAGGATGCATATGAAGTGGTGACCTTCACAGACATCTGGCTGCGATAACAAGTTCGCTTGCTTATTTGGTCAAATTTTGAAATGAATGTTTATAGTTTTTGTTTTAAAATAATACTTTTCATAATGAAAAAATCAGCAGTAACTCCAGTTTGATGGAGACGAACAGTTGAAAAAATTAAAATATCGAAATTAAAACTACTTTTTCAAAACAGTTTAAAATGTTAAAATATCGACATTAGAACCATCTTTCACAATGTAGTTCAGAATATTAAATTCAGAATATTAGTTCAGAATACACGATTCCAATACTTTCCCAATACATTACCATGTATTGCAGGAAAAATAAATATCTAATGTTAGCAGCACATGACTTTCCCTGTAGACTCATATTTACATCCTCTTTATTACTTTCCCTGCAATACATGGTAATATATAGGGAAAATATTGGAATCATGCCGAAAATTACAACTCGAGTTTCCGACGAATCTACACGTTTCGAGACCTCTAGAATACGAAAAAACTATTTTTAGCGTGACGTCTGTGTGTGTGTGTCTGTCTGTGCAATGTATGTATCCACTCTAACTCTAAAGTTAATGGCCGAATTTCATAAAATTTGGTAGGTAAGTCACTTTGGTGTGACCTTGGTGCTGATTAGTTTTTAGTACGATTCGGGAAAAAAGAACCCGCATATTTTTGCGAAATGGCCCTAAAAATTGCCTGTATCCGCTCTAGCTGAAAAACTAATGGACCGAATTTCACAAAATTCGGTAGATAAGTCGCTTGTGGGCTACCCCGGTGCTGATTAGATTTTGGTACGATTCGAAAAACAATAACCTGCTTTTTTCTTGCGAAACGGCCGCAAAAAACGTCAAAATCTGAAATAAAAAATCTGATGTGGGCAGTACATGACTTTCCTTATATAATGCAATGAATTTACTACTTTTACAGTTAAAAAAAATGTTACCCTTATAGTAGGTACTTATATTCTTTCAAAGATATTGAATTTTCTTGAATTAGTCGTCATTTTCATAGATTTAGCATCATTTTTATACATTTTTGCGAGATTTTCGTTAATTTGGCAACATTTAAAAATGTCGCCAAGTTGGCGACATTCCGCTAAATTTGTCGCCAAAATCTCACCAAGCGTTATGAACGTAAAAATAAGTTATTCTTACAGCAGATAAATGACTATTGGCGGTCAAATACAAAAGTATTACTCAAAGTATCTTTTCTCGTGAATGGAACGCGTTAGATCCACGAGAATGATGTCACCCAATTTATCGCATGATATTACATATAAAAAGTTAATATGTTTTTTGTTAACAGTTAATATTTTTTTTTATTTTATGGGACTTTTTGACAAATTTATTTGAAAAATGCGCAATATCTCGAGAACGGTTCATGCTAGCGTTCTAAAATTTACGTCAATCGCTTTCTAAGCAAAAATTATATAAGAAATGTCTATTTGCGTAACTTTGTTAAATGTTTTGACTTTTCCAAATTTCACTCGAAAATTTAGGAGAGTTCTGAACATTCGATTGTGTTTAAAAACAATAAGCTTCCAATATTCATGGATTGTGATTTTTGTACCAAATTTCATTCGAATCGTTCCATTTGTTCATGAGATATCGTTTCCACAGACTCACTGACACACACATGCACATACACGCACAGACATCACCTTAAAAATGTTCGATTCGTGATCAGGGATGCTTGAAAGGTGCTCTCCCGTCAAAAACTCGAATTCGAATTTTCGACCCCGTCACAATACTTTCCTTATACGTTATGTATATAAGGAAAGTAAAAACTACATATGCTCAAATATATCCATTAAATACTTGGTTTATACGTAAATTTAACGATAAAAGAATAAGATAAACCCCATTACACTAGGACTTGCCGTTCTCAAGATATTTCAGTTTTTTCGTATTTTCTCTACGCCACTTTTGAAAATAAGTCCAGTTACCAAATGAGAACGAAAATGGAATTGAAAGTGAATTAAATTTAATTAAAATAAAGAGAACGTGGACATAAGTCTGTAGGGAAAGTCATGTGCTGCCCATATCAGATTTTTTCTTCAATAATTCATTAAATAGAGTTTAATTTTACAAAATAGCACCCATAATTATTTTAAATAACACTGAATTTGCACTTTTAATTCAATTTTCGTTTCATTTGGTTACTGGACTTACTAAAGGTAACGTCGCAAAAATACGAAAAAAAAAAACATAAAATATATCAAGAACGGCTAGTCCTAGAGTAATAGGATTGGTCTTATTCTTTTCATCATAAAAAATTACGTATAAAACAAGCATTTAATTGATACATTTGAGCATACGTTGTCTTATTTTATATTTTTGCGGGCCATTTCGTAAAAAAAGGCAAGTTTATCTTTTTTGAATCTTACCAAAATCTAATCAGTACCATGTGACTTATCCATCTTTATTAGATCTTAGCTGAGTAGACATGCAATTTTTGCGGGCTATTTTGCAAAAAAGGGCGGGTTCTTTTATCCTGAATCGTACCAAAATTTAATCAGCACCAGGGTCACCTACCAAATTTTTTAAAATAAGGTCAATTAGTTATTGAGTTAGAGTGGATACATTGCACAGATGTCACGCTAAAAATAGTTTTTTTAGTGTTCTACAGGCCTTAAAACGTGTAGATCTGTCGAAAACTTCTGTTGCGATTTTCGACACGATTCCAATACTTTCCGTATACATTATCATGTATTGCAGGAAAAGTAAAAATACAATTATATATATTTTGGGCTGTAATAATAAATTTGGAGGACGAAATTCATATCCATATAATAATCGCCTAACATGCTTTTATCGTCATAAAACACAAAACCCGCCTATAAGGGACATTCCCTTAAATATGGATACAGGTCCCATTGCATATATTGGCAATGTACTGCATATATCGGCGTGTACCATTGCAGATATCGGCATGTACCTGTTTTACGCTTATACGCTCGTCAGCATGGAATAGCCGGTAAGCCACAATTTTTGCGAGCTTCTATAGGAACTGACAATTTCAGTCCTTACACGTGGCCGGTATAAAGAACTTTGCCTGTGCAGCTTCGTGTGGCCTGAACTAAATTGTAAATGAATTTTATATTGTCCATCCACTCAAATTTATTCCTATCTATATAATAACTGTTTAAGGTGCTTTTGCCTTCACAAAACACGCCTGGGCATTTCCAAAAATATGAGAGACATTCCCATTGCAGATATCAGCATCCATGTACAGGTTTCACGCTTATTATGTGTTCGTCAGTTTGGAATAACCGATATCTTCAATGATAGCAAGAAACTTGCTGTAAGCAACAATTTTTGCGAGCTTCTATGGGAACTCACAATTTCAACCTTTAACGTGGCCGACATAAAGAACATTGCCTTTGTAGCTTCGTGTAGTCTGAACTAAATTGCAAACGAATTTTATGCCGGTCACGTGGATGGACTGAAATTATCAATTCCCATAACAGCTCGCAAAAATTGTAGCTTACAGCAAGTTTCTGGCTGCCATGGCAGATATCGGCTATTCCATGCTAACGAATGCATAAATGCAAAACCGGTATCTGCAAAAGCATGATTTTATCTTTCTAGACCCTCCAGAAGCCCTTCAGTGACTAAAAGACTGAATCTTTTCAAACATAGTATCGACCACGGGATAGAACTTAACGAAGCTGGATTTTCGCCGTCCCTTCCCGGACAAAGAAAATAATTTTTTTCCTTACTCAAAATCTTTTCAGTCCTTCCGAAAAAGTCCTGATGACCTAGAAGCTTGAATTTTTGCACACCTATTCTAACAGTTCCCGGCCACACACTTAGCTGCAGTAAACCTTCGGGTCTGTCGTGTGGTCTGGGTTTTCAACACTTCAACACCTATTCTAACGTTTACACCCCCCCCCCCTGTGGGGCAAAGAAGTTATTTTATTTTTGAAGTCCTTCAAGACCCCCCAGAGGTACTCCGGTGATCTAAAAGTTCGAAACTTTCCAAACTTATCGACCACGGGACAGAATCTATCTGGGTCAATTTTTGATAAACTGCTTTCGACACTAAACGTTATATATTGTTAAAGAAAATAAAATTTATTAGAAAATGTTTCAATTTAAATTTTTATATGTTTTTTTTTGTCTAAGTTAGGCTTATATACTAGTTGTATATATATAAAAAAAACTCTAGCAAATATTTTTAAAAATTATATATTTGTCACAATAAAATTATATATGATTTAATTTTCTACTATTTTCATATATTTTTTGTGAAATAAAAAATTTGGAGAAGTAAACAATGTTAAATAATAATTAAGTAAATATGTTTTGAAATTATATTACATCTTTGTAGTAACATAAATGGAGTTATAAATGATTTAATTTTCTACAACATATTCTACGCATTATCGACCACTCAAGTATAACAAAAAGAACGGAGATAGAATGAGCTCTGAGAAGCCCGTGACATCTTGAAAATTGAGAAAAACTTAGGTTAGAAAATAAATTATGCAACACAAAAGTTCGTAAAATTTTCAGATCCGTGTGGGGTGGTGATACAACACAATTTCAAAGAAACAAGACCAGGGTCAGTGGATCCTTTATAGTACAACCAAAATCATCTCTACTACGATGGTAATGCCTTCTGCAACGCAAGGAGGGAGGGGAATCGCGAAATTTCGGGCTTCTGACAAAAGACCCTTGCCAAGGTCAAGCTCTCCCCTTTCTGCATCTTGAAGAATTCCGTAGGATGAACTGAACAAGACAATTTGAACCTCTCTGCACTCTCTGGATGCATGGGTTGGGATCTGGCCTGAGTTTGTTCATTGCCTCGGATTTGAGATTGCGACATTCATTTTGTGAGTTCTTCACTAAAACAAGAAATACAATAGCCATGATGTTATGCAAATATAGGGATGAATTATTTTGATTTTTTTTTCACCCTCATTTATACACACGTTAAAAAATTTGTACCACAAAATTAAAAGTGCTTTGTTAGTAAAAGTTAGTGCTTTGTTAATAAAATAAAATTATTTATACACACGAGCAAAGTCAAAGTAACTTTGGAGTTTAATTAATATATAAAATATTATTTTGGTTCTTATAGGATATAATTATATCTGTGAATTCATTCCCCCAATAACACATATTAAAGAAACTATAAATAAAAATGTTTGCGAGAACGACTTATGTTATCTTCTTATAAATGATGGCTTTCGCCATTAGCTTTAAATAAAAATCACATATTAAATTCCTATTTTCGTAACACTTTTATATGTCTCTAGCAGTATACCCGTTCTTCGTACGGAATATATAATATGAAAAAAACTTCACAATCATGTGCAAATTCCTATAATATTCTAAATGGCATTGTTATTCCTAACATTCTATTAAAATATTTAATTTAATGCTCCTAAAAATATGTTTTAGAATCTCTGTTCTTGCTATACAAAATTACTTCACAGGAAGATCTGAAGAATGAAATATCCTGGTTCCGCATGTAAACAAATTTTCGAAACATATTAAATTAAATCCATATATGCCGAACTAAAAGCGCTAAAGTTGTATGAAAAGATATATCCGTACTACTTACATTCTCCAATATTAGAAGACATACCTGTATATTAGTAGATTACCCGTCTACAATATATGAGTTTCACAAATCTTTGCCAAAAAATAACAGATAACATAATAAATTGAAAATATCAAAAATCCCAGTGATCTTTAAGTCTGAAGACCGTAATTGATTCCAATGCCAAAATGAATGTGCTAAGATTATATACTTTTACTACTTATATTCTCATAGATTAAGAGATATACCCGTATATTAGTAGAAGACACCCGTACTACAATATATGAGTTTCAAAAATATTTGCCAAAATAGAACAGATAATTTAATAAATTGAAAATATCAATAATCCCCTTAATTTTTAAACTCGAAAGCTGTAATAAATACCAATATTAAAATGAAAGCTCTAAAATTGTACTACACTTACATTCTCGTATAGATTAGAAAGTATACCCATGCGTTAGCAGAAGATTGCACGTACTGCATAGCCTTTCTTCGTACGGAACATATAATATAAAGAAACATAAAATTCACAATCATTTGCAAATTCTTATACTATTTATTCAAAACATTCTATTAAAATATTTAAATTAATGCTCCTAAAAAAATTTAAGAATCGCTGTTCTCGTTATACAAAAGATACCTTTACAAGCAGATCTGAAAAATAAAACATCCGGGTTCCGTTTGTTAACAACGTTGCAAAAAATATGAAATTGAATCAACATATGTGAAAATAAAAGAGCTAAAATTGTATGGGAAGATATAACCATATTACTTATATTCTCATAGATTAGAATATGCCTGTGTACTAATAGAAAAATATTCAACCATTTTTGCCAAAAAATCAAACATTTTTGTCAAAATAAAACAGATGCATAATAAATTGAAAATATCAATAATTCTAATAATTTTTAAACCTGAAGGCCGTAATTGATATAATCCAGTTAAAAATGCGATTTCCACAAATTTATTTTATATACATTTCTTTATTATTTAAATTGGAAAAGATTTAATAAAAATAGTCTGCTATGTACATAATGCTATGTAATGCTATGTCTATGGAAGGTTTAACTCTACTGTTTTCCGGACAACCTCTGGTCATAAAAACTCGAAACACGGACTAAATTTTAGGTGGGACTAGTCCAAGGCTACCAAAAAAATTTCATGAAATTCGGTTTAGCCGTTCTCCCATGATGATAAGACAAACATACAGACAGATAGATTTTCAATTTTATTTATATAGATTATATTTTTGTATTGTTTATTTGATTTTCTAAAATAAATGTCCGAAAAACAGGGTACTTCTCCGTGATCCGTTCACTCCAAAAATTGATAGGTCTCTCATGTTCATCGATTGAAATATTCACCTCAAATTTCATTCGATTTGCTCCATTTATTCGTGAGATATAGTTGAAAACTCCATGTAGAAAATGTTGACTCCATCATGTAGAAAAGCAACTCGTGATAATTTTGAAGTAAGGATGTCCATTCATTTCGAATTTAAACTATTTATAAAGCATGCACTCAATTGATAATAGTGAGTTTATTTTATTTTTCCCGATTGTTCCATTTTAGATAAAAAAAAAAAAAAGCACATAAAAGAACGGTGCATGCCCACATCTTATAAAGAATAACATTCGCATTAAAGAGCGATATTATTATCGATTATATTACATATCTATTTCCTTAATGTTTTCATGTTGTTGTTGTTGAAACCCAGACCGTCCGACCTACCAGAAAGGTGTAAGGTAACTGTTTGGACGGTCGGGAAGCGCCACCCAATTTAGACCGGAACCTAATGTTTTCATGTGTAATTATGTCCCCTCCCCTCGTCGAAAAATAGGATCTAAAAAATAAGGGCTTTCCTTTGTCTCGTTCACCCCAACAGGCAATAGGCCTCTAGCGTTTACCAATTGAAATAATAATGACTACATTTTATTCGATATTATCAACTTGTTGTAAAGATATTGTTATCTACAGAGACATAGACACACAGATAAAAATGGCTGGTCCGTATTCAGGGATTCTCAAAACGTGTATATCCATCAAAATACAAGTGTTTGATTTTTTTAACTCATCCCAAATGTTTTTATATATTGTCATATACTATGTGCTGAAAGGAAAGTAAAAATATTCAGGTGCGATTAATTAATTTTCATTGAGGAAAGAGTAGGTATGGGTAGTGCCTAGTTAACGCATGGGCCTCCGAGGCTGCGGTCCTGGGCCCCCATATTTTAAGGGTCAAGAAGACTTTTCCTTGAATGAGAAAGAGGAGATACTGAAGTTCTTTTATACAGATGACACAGTAGGACAATAGCAAACGTTGAAAATGATTTTGAAAAGGAGTCGATTACCTATACGTAACCTTCTAATAATATGGTCTAACAAAACAGAATTTTTCTGGAAAAGTTTGTTTTCTACTGAAACAATCATCAGACCTTCAATATATATTGTTTGTAAAATTCGTAAATTGTCTTGTTTTATTCTATCAATTTGTTCCAGAGCGTTCTATCAATTTGCTTAGCGTTTCGTCGCTAAAATAATCATACAAAATTCCCTTCCATTTTATACATTTGTTCGAGAGATATCGTGCTCACGAATGCACATAGACAGACAGCATTGAAATAAAATCTAATGTGAGCACCACATGACTTTCCCTGCAGACTCAAATTCATTTTCTCTTTATTTCTTTAATAATTCTTTAAATTGAGTTTAATTGCACAAAATAACACTGAATTCAATTTTTGTTTTTATTTAGTAACTGGAAATTTAATTTTTTTCAAAAACGGCGTAACAGAAATGTAAAAAAAAAACCTCAAATATCTCAAGAACGGTTAGTCCTTGATTAATGGAGTTGGTCTTATTCTTTCCTCGTCAAAAATTACGCATAGAACTCGCATTTTATTGATACATTTGATCCTAGTCTTTTATTTCAGATTTTAGCGTTTTTTGTGAGGCATTTTGTAAAGAAATACAGGTTTTACTCCTCCGAGTCGTACCAAAATCTAATCAGCACCATAATAACTTACAAGTGACTTATCTACCAAATTTTATTAAATTTAACCAATTAATTTTTTAGCTAGAGTGGATACATCGATTTTTGCAGGCCATTTCGTAAAAAAAAAAAAAAAAAAAAAGGCAGGTTCTTTCATACCGAACCGTACCAAAATCTAATCAGCACCATGGTCACCCACAAGAGATTTACCTACCAAGTGTACCATTACGCGGTAGCTCATTGGTTAGCGCGCGGGAATTGCATTCGATAGATCCGGGTTCGATTCCCTCCGCTGGAGAAAGAAAAAACTGCCGCCGTGTTCACGCGGAGTACGATCACGTTAAACATGTGGGTCCGTAAGTCCTCAGGGGTGCGGAACTAAACCTGTAGACCGAGAGGTAGGCCAGGTCCGCACTGCTGTCCCCAAGAGATTTACCTACCAAATTTTTATGAAATTTGGTCCATTAATTGTTTTTTAGTTGAGAGTGGATACATATATTGCACACACACACACACACAGACGTCACGCTAAAAATGGTTTTTTCGTGTTCTAGAGGTCCCAAAACGTGCATATCCGTCGAAAACTCGAGTTGCGATTTTCGACATGATTTCAATACTTTCTCTAAACATTACCATGTATTGCAGGGAAAGTAAAATACCATCAAAGAAGTTGAAACAAACAGATAACCAAACCAACAGGAGCAGACAACCACTCCTTTGAAATTAATTCAATTTTCATTCACATTTGGTACTGGACTTCTTTTCAACAGTTACGGAGCAAAGAACTAAAATATCTCGAGAACGGCAAGTCCTAGTGTAAAATAAAAACATTTCTCTAATAGTTAGTTTTTATAGTTAAATTTATTAGTTATTTTAATATTCATTTTTAAAAGTAACACTTCTTTTGTTGCTAATAATGCCCGCTTGTGCAGTACAAAATTTCGCTTAGAAAAACCATACTAGGGCCTACATTTTGTATCAATTAATTAGAATTATTACAATTTAGAATCAAATACGGAAACTAACAAATATATTTGGTAGAAAGAAAAATCATTAATAAATAATTATTAATTAATAGTAAACAGTGAGAAACGAACTCAGAGACACACTAGTCAGAACAGGACCTGTGATCGCTTTCCACGAACTAGCTTATAATCACACACTAATATATAGCATTTTGTGCTTATAATCATGTTCATGTACAACTGTAAATCCATTCATATTACTTCCAAATTTCTCTATCCTACTTCAGATAAGCGAGAGGTCAGTTTTGACTTCTAGGCAATACAGTACATGTGACCAAAGAATACCGTGAGGATGTGAAAGAACTCACCCCCCCCCCCCCCCCCCACACACACACACACAAGAAAAAAAAAAAAGATAACCGCCTTATTTCCTGCATTCCTTATTCAAGGACACGGGTCGGTCCATTACCATCTTCAATATGAGTTGAGGTGGTAATAGGGTCTAACTTTGGGTCTGCCAGGAGAGTTTTTCTACAGCCAGGCGTACATTTGTTTACCCCCCGTGCTTTCTTTCTTTTTTTTTTTAGAATACTTAGTACTATATTTGACATACTACTTTTCAATTTTATGCAATTTTTCAAATAAATTTATTTGAAAAACATGCAATATCTCGGGAACGGTTCAAGCTAGCTTTCTAAAGCTTGAATCATTTGTTTTATAATAAAAATTGCGTATAAAATAATAATTTATTTAACAATATTGAATGTTTTGTTAAATAAAATATTGCTTTAATAATGTTTGTTAAATAATGTTTCAACTTTTTAAAAGTAAAATCAATTGAATTTATTGGAATAAAATTTTTAGGGTAGAGAAAAAATAATATTCTTCTTTAAATTAAAAATAAAAAATTGAAAATTTAGAAATATTATATAAAAAAAGTAATTATAATTTGCATGTTTTATATGTCAATATTATGTCGATAAAATCATTTTTTGAAAAAATCATTAAAAAATCAGAACTTTTAGTACTGTTAAATAAAATATCATTAGAATGCTTGAATAGTGTTAAATAAAATGCCATTTGAACCGTTCACTAGATATTGTATGATTTTCGAATAAATTTTGAAAATATCATTAAAATATCATTTCAAACATTAAAACGCTAGTATGAACCATTCTCGAGATATTGCAAGATTTTCGAATAGATTTATCAAAAAATCATTAAAAAATTAGACCTATGAATATTGTTTAATGAAAAATAATTTCAACCTACAAAATGCTAGCATGAACCGTTCTCGAGACATTGCACGATTTTCGAATGAATTTTTGAAAAAATCATTAAAAAAATCAGACCTTTGTATACAGTTAATTAAAATAAAATAATTTCAAACTTTAGAATGAACCATTTTCTGTATGATTTTCACATAAATTTTTGAAAAATTGATTAACATATTAGACTTTTAAATACTGTTAACTAAAAAATTATCTCAAATTTTAGAACGCTAACATAACTGTTCTTGAGATATTGCATGATTTTCGAATTTATTTTTGAAAAATTATTTCAAACTTTAGTGCTACCATGAACTATTCTTGAGATATTGCACATTTTTCAAATAAATTATATAAAATTAAAAAAATAGTGCATATTGTTATATAAGTTAAATTTCCATATGCAGTATTAGGCAACATTAGTCAGATCATTTCATTTACGAGAGAAGATATATATATATTTTTTTGTTATAGTTTTGTATTTAGAAGCTTAAAAATTTGCCAATAGTCAGTTATTTCAATTGATATTAATTAAATATCAATTTCATTTTGATGAGGATTTTGCACAAGTATGAATACATAAATCATTCGTTTGGACTAGTAAGTTGCCAAAAGCTCCCAATTTAAATTGCCGTGGTGATAAAATAATTTAATGCTGAAATCTTTGTGGATCTTGTACACCATGAGTTCGCTGTAATAGAAATAAAATCATTACATCAGGTAGGGTAAGTTAAAATCATGTGCTGCCCACATCATATTTTTCACATAATGTATCAGTGCTTAAATTTTAACAGGGATACGAACATTCATTCTTGATTTATATCCACACCTCACATACATACATACATACACATACAGAGGGCCATAACATATTTTCAAAAAGTATTTAAAATATGTTCAAGAGGTCTTAAAATGTGCTTATCCGTCAAAATTTCGAATTCTGAAAATTTTCAGGAAAACTATATATAATATAATATACCAGCATTGTTTTCTCAAAATTTTTAAAATTCGAAATTTTGGCAAATATACTAATGTTTTAAGATCCCCTGAACACATTTTGAATATTTTTGGAAAGATATATATAAATAAACCATACAAACCTAATCTATTTCATAATGTCCTGTTAATTACACCAAATGTTGAGAGAGAGAGAAAAAATGCTCTTAATGCAGACAGATCTCTAAAGTATTCATAAATTGAATAGGCAGTGACATTTTATTTGCATTGAATGTATGTTTGTATTTTTGAAATTTGACATTAATAAAAATATATATTCACAAAACGTTTTCTTTAAATTAAAATATTTAAATGTCATGGTTGTTAATTCTTTCTGAAAATAAATATTTAACTATATTTTTTTAATTATTCTTTTAATAAAAAAAAAAGTTAAAACTAAATCTGCGTTTTTCTATCTTGTTTATAAAGACTTGAAGTCAGAAATGCCCAATTTGCTTATCCTTATCATACGAATTAAAAATTAAAGAAAAGTAAAAATATATTTAGTTATATCAATTGATTTAAATACATTTTATTTTCTATAAATGTCCTTAAAAACATTAGCCATTTTTCATTTATTTGAGAAACTTTTAAGGAATAATGTTTATAAGAATACAAACTAAAGAATAAAGATTGATAAGAAGTATCTTTCTCTTTCAAATCAAAGGCAATAAAGATCCTTCTTTATCAAAATAAATAATACAGAGCACCAATATCAAAAGATGACTGTGTTCGAATTAATATTTCGTTTTTAAATTCTTTTTGATAGCAGTTACAGAATTTTTTTTAATATTTTTATAATACTGTTTAAGTTAAAGAAATGATTTTATTTCTATTAAATTTCAAATTTTTATATCTAATTGATTTAAATCAGTTATTTTTTTCTTAAATCTGTGTGATTTAAATCACTGCAACCCTCAATTGCTAGATTATGCAGTTCAAGCTCAATGTTCTATGAAAGTCATGTTAGATGTGTGGTAAAACTCACTTCGTAGGTCACCATAGAAGTTAAGGATGATTAGGGAGATTGCATCCCTTAATTGCCTTAATGCAACACCAAGAAAAATATCTAGAATGAAATGAACTGCATTTTATATATGGTTAGTTTGCTATATTTTATGATTAATCCCGAATTTCTGATTAGTTTCAATAATTGATTAATATGTATACTAGGTAAATGATGAATACAAACATTATCAAAGTAAATCCCCCTTCCCCTGTTATTTCTTCCTTTATCTGTCCTTGGCAGTGTAAAATTTCAGTATATAATAAGTTTTATTATTTTCTGTGTCGTACTTTATTTGGTCTTAACAAGTTTCAACAAAGTAGTTTGTAGGTCCAAAAGTCCACCTGGAAGGTGATGGGTTAGGGAAAGGATGGTATGGTCCTTGTGGTTGCCACCTCCATTGACGGCTGGTCTAAATTAGTTAGCATTGTCCCAGCAGTTCAAACAGTTACCCCTTCAAGTAAGTCTGACGATCTGGGTAAATTAAAGAAAAAGATGATCCACAGTTGCTAGTTATTGCACTGGGAATATGATTAAAACACAACTTTAGACTGTCTCACCTTCTATTTAGTTGGCTTTATGACTATAAAAAAATATCCATTAAATTCACAAAAACTTTTCTTTTTTTTTTAAATACATAATATTTTCTACTTCTTGTATACAGATCATAAAATAATAATTATATAAATCTTCCTCAGTTAAAGATCATTTTAGGTGCCAATTTTGTAGTACATTGCTGAATCTGATGTGCTCTCTCCATCTTCCAACCCTCTTCTTCTGACCATCTGTCAAAATTGCTTTTTAGGATTATTTTATTCAGATAATGAGTAAAAACTTTAGACTCACTTTAATACCTTCTACTGATAACTATAAAAAAAAAGGAGAAATGCATATTATGTTTGTCAACAAATTGAAACTGTTTATACTGCAATTGATCAGTATTATGAAGTGTTGCTTGAAGTTCAAGTTCCCTGTGATTGCCACAATTTATAAGGCTAGATCAACACTGGGTCTTTACGAAAATTTGAATTTTCTCAAACACCCTAGAATTTATGGTAACATTTCAATTCATAGACAATTGCATCAAACAAAATGCTCTCCTGTATGTAAAACAGCAGAGAAGGATGCACAGATCAGATATTGTTTTTTGATCTGAAATTTGAAAAATATATATATAAATACCACTTTAAAATATGATAACTGAAAACAGTTCAATTTTTAGAGAGTTTTGTTGAACAGGATGCTATCCTACCTTTTTATAAAAACATAAGAATAGAATCTAGAGACTATGTCATATTATATTGATGAAAAAATCAATATATAGCATTTCAGCCACACAATGGCATAGAGCAGCTAAAAATTGGCAGTTTATTTTCCTCACTGAAATGAGTTTCTTACACAGAAAAAATTAAAGTAAAATGACTTTTTCTTAAATTAGTTTTCAAAGGATAAAGTACTATCATTGTTTATTCCTTTTCTTATCTTTATCTCTTGTTGCCTCGTCTCCATTATATATCTTTACTGTTTTTATACAATAACCAATCAGCGAGCATACAATAATCAACCAGTGTGTACAAAATATAGTCAATTTAATTATAACCTCTAACAATGAATTTAGTTTTAAAAAATGCACACTTCCATGCTTGCTCATATTATAAGAGAGGAAGATAATCTGTAAAGTATAATTTGTAGATGCTACCTCAATGTCAGCTACAATCATCTCAGTTTCATATGTTAAAAAATTTGCTAGCTTATGATGGTAAAATAGCTGACAGAAAAATATTTGAACAGACTACATTTTGAGACAAAGTTAAATACTATTCCCTTTATTAAAAATTCTTATATCCAAAGAATTGATCTCACACTTTGCACCAATGATTATAATTAGGGCTCTGGGGTTAGAGTCAGAAAAAATATACCATATATGACTCTCCAAAATAAAATTATTTCAAAATAATTTTTCAATATTTCTAAATAGATTTTAAGTTATAAATTAAAAAATATCAAATGCTTAGCAATTAAAATCTATTGATGTGAAAAAGCCATTTTAATAAAATATAGATTAACATAAACATATTTTAATGAGATAAAAGTTATGCTTGTCTGAAATTAGGATAGAAATAAATACTTCTGAATTCATAATTAAATTACTGTATGGAGCTTTGATCATATAATCACTATAACAAACATTCTGCAGTTGTGTCAAATTTTGCAGTTGTGTCAAGTCAACACAAAAATGCAAAATTTTGTCGCAACCACAAAAAATTCGCAGATTTCATTAATTTTTACATTGATGATATAGAACATTTCATGAGAATTTATATATTTCATGTCAATGATTGTATTGGCTCCTTTTGGACAATGAATTGTAAAATAATATTTAAATTTTGAAACAATCATTACATAGATTACAGTACAATGGTATAATGCACATGGTCCATTCAGACAAACTATATCAAACAATAGAAAAAAAAAACAAATAACAAGTAGCTAATTATGTTTATTATTCATATTTATTTACATGACCTATGTAAATAACAACAAAACACAAGTAAATAACAAATGAAGAAATAAAAAATGTTTAATATATTCATGCAAAACTCCTTTAGACATATTTGTTAAAAATAAAAAATTACAGGGCTTTGTTTTAACTTTGAGATGTAAGCAGAGTTTAAACAATGTTCTTTTTTAACATTTTCTAAAAGAAATCTTATTTATTTTGCTAAACATGCTATTGTAGGTAAAATGCTAAAGCTCATGAATGACATGAATCCAACTTAAGTCCTGGGATCCTGGGTAGCATGAATATTTTGAGATAAAAGAATTAAAATAGTGCATAAAAGTCAAAATTGCATATTTTATAATTAGTTAAGATTGGTTGATGGAAAAAGAGAGGATATGTATGTACTTCGAACTTAGAAGACTGCAAATTATGATTAATCATTAATGTTAAGGATAACATGCATCGGGTAATTTCTGAAGGGAATCTGTACATTTTTCTAAAGCTTTTGGCTTACTGGGACATTAAATTAGTCTATGCTTTTATAACGAACACCTATTATTCATGACTGAAAAGATATTCCCACATTATAGTATGACTTTACATTTGAGATTTTAGTACGATTTGCATTTTAAATAGAATAGAAAATTTGCAAATTATAGTAATTGTAATAAATTTTACAGATGTATATCTTATATCTACTATTAAAAAAATTAAAACTGGCACTAAGGCTAGAGAAAATCTGAAAATGCTAAATTAATTCAAAAGATTTTAACTAAAATATTAAAGATTTTAATTTGCTAGTTTAACATGTGGAAATTTCAAATATACTCAAACAACTAAAACTAAATTTTGTCAGTTTTACCTGAACCTGATTTCTCAAATGGTTTAGAAACAATAAACACATATTATTAAAGCATACAAAATATTAACGAGCAGGTACTGAAATTTACTTACCCAAGAGAAATATAAAAATAAAACTTTTAAATTGAATATAAAAATAAAACTTGCAAATTGAATATATTCGCTTCTTGGCACAAACTTTTAAATATACAAATATATTTAAAACTTTTTAAATATACAAATGTTTAAAGTTTTGCTGGCCATTAAATCTCATAAAACGCGCATATACACTGTTTATGCTGCTGAAAAGATTCCGGAAGTGAAAAAGCATTGCTGCAAATTGAATACATTCGCTTCTTGGCACAAAGTCAGATCTCGTCAAACCTGCGATATTCAGAGCCATCTGTCGAAAAAAGGTAACTTTTTGGATCGGTTTATCTCCGTCTTAACAGATAGCTAAATGGAAACTGCTCATTTTTATGCTACAGAAAAAAATTGAAGGCTGTTTACCACTTCTGATTGTACGTGAAGTCCAAGAAAGCCTATTCCCAACATTTTACTTCAGTACAAGTGTGAAACTCACCAATCCAATAATGTGGTGGAAATGTATTTCGAAGTATAAAAGTTTTCAGGTTGAAAACAGTGCAGCTTTTAAATTAGCTGAACTAGCAATAATGCTGATATCCCAATCTGCTAGTTTGGTTTCTATAGAAAGAATATTTTCAAATTTTGAAATCATCCATTCTAAACTGTGAAATCATTTAGGACTAGAGAAAAAAAACTACTAAACTCCTTATGTGTTATCGAAAGCTAAGTGGGTGTAATGAACCCGAATATTAAAAACAAATTGTGCTATCTCTAAAATGTTAAAATAATTAAAGTTATAAATATTGTTTTGGTACTTTTCCATTTCGCCAAGCAGACTTTATTGGTGACAACACACAGTATACACATAAGAAAATGTTAATAAATGTTAGTTCTAAGAATTTTTTACTTTGGAGGCATAAACATTTTAATATCCTTTGAAATTTTTTCAAATGGGTTTTTCGTTTCTTTTCTCCACATAAATTCCGCAAGATAATTTTCTAGATGATGATGTGCCGTTCCTCTGTGTTTCTTATTTGGCCATTTGGCGCTACCCCATAGTCTTTCTATTTTTTGTGTGTGCGTTCCAGTGTCTGGATCGACAAAATTGTATTTATGGTTCACTTTGAAATGTTGGAAACGTTCCTCTTCCAGTTTTTCAATGCAATATGATTTCCACGAATCAGAATATATTATAGTTCCTTTTTCGATATTTTTCTTAATTGCTTCCCATATAATGCTCATGGATCGGTTTGGCACCTTCACAAGGAAACATTCGTTTGTTTCACGGCAAACTCCACCAAAGATCCACTGTTGTGATAGAATCCGTCCTGCATTGTTTTTGTGCTTTGTGAACATACTTTCATCCACTTCGACGATCATATCAGGTCCTCCTATTTTCCATTGTTGATGTTTAAGCAAAGAATCCACACAAACCTCGCGCATGTAGTCATTCCATTCCACAACTGTTCAGTGACTGATTTCCAACTGCTTTTCACACCATTTAACTAAAGTTAATTCTTCGCTCCAACTATATATAAACCTAACACACTTTAAGAAACTCAATTTCGATGACTCAAACTATGTGCCTTTCCAGATACTTCTTTTACTGCGACAAGTTGAAAGGTTGCAGCGCCATTGAATTTCGTTTCCGAAATACAATTTTATTTCATGATTATTATCACAAGTACCAATTTTAGACAAAATGCCTTTCGCTTGAAAGAATCTGACAGATTCTTCCTCTTTTCTGGGCAAATTCCAAATTTTCATTGGTTTTTCATCCATTTTTGACATATTAGGAAAAAGATGCGACTTATAAGAAATGGCCGCGACTTGTTTTGAAAATGTGGCGGTAAAAGGTTACCAGCGGGGATATTCCGTTTGGCATTGGTTGTAGTATTTTTGGTGACTTTATCGCCTGCGCCGACGAAATGGAAAAGTACCATTGCTTTTAATTTAAAACAAAATCAGAATACCTTGATATTTAAATTCAAATAAATGAAAAATTATTTTTAATTGTTGCTAGTATTTCAATATTTTAAAGGTATTTATGTACTTGTATTGTTGTAAGGATAATGTTTTAAAATTCCTTTTTTTTATAATGTTCAAATTTATATGGGTGATCGAAATTATAATGATTGACATGGTGGTTTTATTGTTTTTAAATCAAATTTCCCTTTTGTTTACAGCTTTTGACGATTTTATCCGGTTTAAACACGGATTAAACCAATGTTACGTCCAAAATCCAACCCTGAAATTAAAGGATACAGGACTTAATCTTTTAATTTGAATGCACACATAAAAAGGGAGGAAT
Organism: Amaurobius ferox; assembly: GCA_951213105.1. NCBI lineage: Eukaryota > Metazoa > Arthropoda > Arachnida > Araneae > Amaurobiidae > Amaurobius > Amaurobius ferox. The sequence goes on from OX578142.1 coordinate 37,195,794, forward strand.
ACATATAATGAACATACATGCCATTGATAATTACATTTACTGTTATGACTCAGCTACTTTAATGAATTAAAAATATGTGCATTTGAATTTTCAATCAAATAGCAAACATTTTCAATGCTCATTAAGTGGATTTAGGGTCAATAAAAAAAGAAGTGAAATTGTAAAGATCATGTCCTGCCAAGCTTTCATCTTGTCCTGTATGTTCCATTAGCATTGACACAGAGATACTGGAAGGAAGTGGTCAATACTCTTTTGAGTCAAGATAAGTAGAAGTGATTTTTTTCATAAAATTATGTTTAAGTATTCAGTTTTTAGAATTTTGTTTGTTGTACACTATATTATCAAAGGAATAAAAGACATATAGTATATAAAGTAGCTCGACAAATGTGCAAGAACATATAAGTTAGATACAAGCATCCATATTTAAAGTGTTAAAATTTCAAATATACTCCAACAACAATAAATACGTTTTACATGAATTTATTTGCTCGTTTTCTTTAATAGTTAAGAATTAAACATAAAAGAATAAATATATCATATTATGAATACATACAAAATATTAACAATTCAGGTACTGGAATTTACCAACCCATGAGCAATAGAAAGAGTTTAAAATATAGTGAGTGATGGGCACAACAAGCAAACTTATTTAAAGTGTTAAAATTTCAAATACACTTTAACAGCAGTCAATAAGTCAGCATGTCAATTTCCCATCAACAGTTATATAACATAAGACTTTCATTACATTACGAACACGCATTCTACGAATTTTATTAACATTTTGAATACGTATAATATATGATTTAAATTTTATGCTTATCAGCATGAGCACGCAATAAAATCATGAATTTTATTATCAATTTGAAAAAGTTTCTACATACCTTTATGATAGTCCACATTTCGAATTTAACAGCCGATAAAACCAAATTCTAATTGAATGCATTTCATAACATCCGGTTTCAGGATTAATCCGGAAGTGAGACTGTGGCTACCACACATTGAACATAATTGCTGTTTGGCGCAAGGTCGGATCTCGCCAAACCTGCGATATTCAGAGCCATCTATCGGAAAAAGGTAACTTTTCGGATCGATTTATTTCCGCCTTAAGGTGGGACGTTCCTAGTACCGAATATCAAAGTTAAGTACCGAGCGGGGTCTTTTACGAGATTTAGCCTTGCGATGATCATAGTCATGCAGATTAAATAATAGTTTATTTGGGACAGATGGCAGATTTTTGTAGAATTTAAGCGCTAGCTTTTTGATTTGGGCTCTAACAGTTTTTATTTTGAAGTCTTTCCTAATTACCGAGTTTCTTAAGTATCTAGGGGCTTTCCTTATAATCCTTAGGGTTTTGTTTTGTCTTGTCTCTAATAAGTCTATGGTAGTTTTACAGGCATATCCCCATACGGGTGCTGCATACAGCATTCCCGGGCAGATGACCGATTTATAAATTAGGAGTTTATTTTGATAACTTAGATTTCCGTTTCCTATCATTGGGTATAAGGCTCCTATGGTTATATACGCTTTTTTGATTATGTTCGTTACGTGCAGTTTCCAAGTTAGGTGGGAGTCTATCGTTACACCTAGGTATTTAGTAGATTTTTCCGCTTTTAGGGCATGGTTGTTTATGTACAGAGGAGGCGGAGGTTTACGTTTTCTTGAGAAATAAATCCAATGACATTTATTGGGATTTAATTTTATTCGCCATTTTTCCAGCCATGTTTGGAGTATGTCTAAGTGTTGTTGTAGCTGTCTGTGCATTACTGAGACGTAAGGGTGTTTTGCAAGTATCGCGCTGTCGTCTGCATAGAGTGCCAGCTCCGTGTCTGGGGTCCTGGGAATGTCATTTAGATATATGTTAAAGAGTGTCGGGCCCAGGATGGATCCTTGCGGTACACTACTTTTAATGAGCTTGGGTGTAGATAAGTTATTTTTTACTCTGACTTGAAAGTGTCTGTTATTTAGGTAAGAAATTAAAAGTTTGACAAGTGCGTCAGGGACTTTTAGAGTGATCAATTTGTAAGCTAATCCACAGTGCCACACTTTATCAAAGGCTTTTTGGATGTCAAGAAAAATCGCAGCTGTGGGTGTCTTATTATTAAAACCAGAAGAAATGTACTCTACCACTCTCAGCAATTGATGAGTGGTGGAGTGTTTTGGCCGAAATCCAAACTGCTCCGGAATGATAATGTCATTCTCACTAATGTGCGTGTTCAGTCTCTTAAGAATTATTTTCTCAGTAATTTTACTAAGTGTCGGCAACAAACTGATTGGTCTGTAGTTGGCTGGAATTGAGGCATCCTCACCAGGTTTATGGATCGCTATAATTATCGCTTCCTTCCATTCTTTGGGGAAATAATTTAGTTCTAGTATTTTATTTATTAAGATGGTCAAGTAAAATATTATATTTAAGGGTAGGTTTTTTACCGCGATATTCCTGATTTTGTCGTGCCCTGGGCTTTTACGGTTTTTAAGGTTTTTGATAATCTCTACTATTTCTTGCGGGGTGGCTGGGTTAATCTCAGCCGTGACAGGGGAGTTCCTGAAATTGTTTAGAGTTTGCCTAACCATTCTTAGGGTGTCCTGACACATTAGATCGTGGTTTGGTTCAAATTGCTTTTCGTAATGCCTAGCAAGCGCCTCTGCCTTTTCTTCGTCTGAGTACGCAATATTAGCGCCATCTATTAGTGGCGGGAGTTTAATTTGAGGTTTTCTGAGTCTTTTAGCGAATTGCCAGAGCGATACGTCTTCCGAGCTAAGGGATTCAATTAACTCTTTATACTGTTGCTGCTTTTCTGCGACAATTCTTTCCCTGACTTTCCACGTGAGTCTGTTAAGCTCCCTTTTGAGGGTAGGATCTCTATTAGCCTGCCATGTCTTACGCATTCTGTTCCTTTGCCTAACTAATTGTTTGACATGGTGGGAAAGTGTCGCCATTTTTGGTGACTCACGATGTGTTGTGGCAGATGCAATAGCTCTCCTGATTTCTGTTGTGAGTGTGTGCGTGGCAGAGTCAATATCCGCCGTGCTCATAATGTTGGGTACTGCTAAATGCGGCTCGAAAAGTGCTCTTTTGAATACGTTCCAGTTCACCCTCTCTTGTCCCAGAGAGGCTGGAAGGGGAGTGTTCAAATCGAATGTCACCAGTACCGGTAGATGATCCGAGTCGAATTCATCCAGGGTATCAATTGTGTGAGCGTATTCTATGTTTCTCGTTAGGACAAAGTCTATGAATGAGCCATTGGCACCTGAGAAGCAGGTTGGTCTCGACGGTGCAATGATGTCAGTGTTGCATATATTGAAACAAAGTGTCCAAATTACTACTTACTACGTCTCCGCCTCCGTCGCGTCCATATTGGGCACGTCTGAAGGTGGTGCAAATGTGACGTAAGACATATACGTACCAGATATGTCAATCAATAAGAGAGTCAAGCTTTATAGGGCGGATTCACGAACGTCACTTCCATCTAAAGGTGAAAATCCTAAGTTCTCTTTGTACAAACAAACGTTGAACTTGCTTTAGGTTTATATGTAAAAGATACGTTTTGGTGTTGTTGTTGATGAGACCCAGACCGTCCGACCTACCAGAAAGGTGTAAGGTAACTGTTTGGACGGCCGGGAAGTGCCACCCAATTTAGACCGGAACCCAGTGGGGGAGGCATCCACAGGGACCGTACCCTCCTTCCCCTACCACCAACCTCTCGGAAGGAATACGTTTTGGTGTGAAATTTTTAAAAATAAGTCGCTTTATTAAAACTAGATCCAGCCGATACCATATATAATCATAATTTCTTTAAAATAAAGTAATTGAATTTGATAATGGCGATTTGTGCCGTAATTAACTGCAGCAAACGATCCGCACGTGATTGTAATGTATCCTTTTTTTCATTCCCTTGAATAATTGAAAATAAAGGGAATGAAATCAAGGACTTGTCTGTTAAACAAAGCAAAGAATGGCTTTCAAGATTCAACAGAGAAGATTTTAATACTGAAAATTTGAAGCACAGGAAAGTTTGCAGTGAGCATTTTATTCATGATGAGTACATTATATGGCACAGTATGCTTTTCAATTTAAGTTTAATAAATCTTAAGGTAAACTTTTTAGTTTTATAATTTGATTATACAATTATTCATTTATTAGCAATCAACTCAGCAATTTTATTCTGTTTCATAAATCTAAAATTGAAAAAATTCAACATCAAATTAAAATCACTAAATTTAGTAGTAGATACCTGTAGGTTAATTTCGTTTGTGACAGACAATACATTAGATGTGTAATATAGCATATTTGACATAGAACATAATATTTCTAGCAAATAAATGTTATTCACATATGTATATTTTAATGAAATACCCCCCCCCCCTCTTTCATTAAATTAAATCCTTCTGAATTCATGTCTCGGAAACACCGTTTCAAAAATCCATTTTGTTCTATCGTTTCAGCGAATTCCAATTTATACTTTCGATTTCAAACTTTGTTCTTGAGAATAAATTAATACCATTTTGATAAAAAGCCAAATATTTCACTCCTTCTTCCTGGAGCCGTTCGGTCTGTAACGATAACCCCTCGCGCCTTAATACATATGACGTACTTTCCCTTTCCCTGCGAAATATTTTTATATGGAAATGTACCGGCGTTATTTTTTCTCTCGTCATGAATGTGCATAATGTTACAAAAGATGCTTATGTCTGATTTTGGTAAATAATTTTAATTGGCGACAGACCATGGACGGGGAAGGTCGTGTATGCCCACGGGGCATGAGAACCGAAATTAATTACCCGAAATTCTAAATTAAATTTAATTATGAAATAATCTATTAGCTTATTAAAAGTCGCGTTTTGAAAAGAAATAAGTTTCGATGGTGAAGGTGAGATGATTTACCTTTGACGAAGAAATATCGGTATTTGAAAGCGTAATATCTTGTACACGCTCGCCATGCATAATAACTTTGTCATCAGCGAGAAAGAATGTTAATCGTAATATCATCTTCTGAATCCTGTCTCGCATGCAACAACCCATCATGTATTGAAATGGAAATGATTTGAATGCAGTTCAATAAATCGAGTGGAATAATTGTGAAAGTGACTCTTGAATCTTCATTTAGCTTTGCAATCACCACATCTACTTCTCCATGTATTCAATTCGTAAATCATAAGCTACTTATCAACAGAGCTCGATGTCAACGCAGCAAGTCTTCATATCTGTTGACCCGCCTGCCTTACCTGCGCTCCAAGAAAAAATGACACAACGTAAATGATAACACGCCGTCACTGTCGGATCACGACCAAGTAACGAGTCTCTTGGGAGAAAAGTGTTAGTTCAAGGCCTCACTCTGATTCAACAATTTTGAACGATCACCTGGGATATTATGTTAGCGACCCACTTCGCGTGTCTGGAATTTCTGAAGTTTTCCCCCGGGCGACCCATTACAATATCTATATCACAGCTATTTCCTAGGGAAGTTTCAAAATCTCAATTTTTCTACTTATTTAATATAAAATTAAAAACCCATCGTGACAGACATGACATAAAACTGACATGAGATTTCAATGACCATGAAGTTACATCAAAACTCTCTGAATTGGCAAGAGATTGATTTGTGAAAACATTTTTTTCCATATAATAAAGTTCCCAACTATTACCATGTTGAGTTTCAAAAACATTAAAATCTAACTTTTCCGTGAGTAATCTTCATTAACCATAAGGATCTTCACCTCCAATTTCGCTGATTGTAGCTTAATATAAGCTTTTATAACCAGTATCTAGCTGCGAAAAATAAGATTTGTAATGTTGTTTCATAGCGTTCTAGCTGTTGCTTGTACAAGGCAGTCGTCTGCTCAAATGGTTGCTACGGCAACGTGACGTAGTTGAAACCTCCTTATAAGCTGGATATAATTTTTTAAACAATTTAAAGTTATTTGATGTATTTCAGGAAAAGGATTTTCATTAATTGCAATTTATGTTCTAAAAACACGGAGATTTAATTTTTATATCTTCATCGTATTACGGATGGATATTTTTTCTATTTACGCATGCATAATTATCGAAATTCATTCAAATTACGATTCGTATTTGAGCACATAATGTAATTTTTGAAATATTTCAGCGAGCTGGGTATTTTTCTTTAGATTAGGTGGATTTTAAAACATCTGATTCATTGTAAATTTATCTTGCTCGCATTTTTAAAATCATTTTAATCATCAGTATTATTTTGTGTTGAAATCGAGTTCCTCTTACTTTCAAGTTTTCTACAACATATTTAATTGCTTGCAAACATAAATATTAAATATTTTAATCTGTTTTAAATGCTTTCTTGCCACAATTACAAATGACAATTATTAAATAGTATTGCATGATTCATATATGTGGTTACAATATTTCACAATTATCTAATATTTCACCCACTGCATTTTAATAAACAATGGAGCACACTCCAAAATATTTAGTATAATATACCATGAAAGCATTGATAAATATATCACTTAAAGCGTTAATAATCTAAATTCCTTCCATTCGATTCATTCGGACGAGTGGACACCACGGTGAACAGTCGTACTTCTCTGAGCTCCTACCTTCTTGCTTTCTACGTTTTATTTAGTGTACTTATACTTGGGCATGTGATATCCAGTAGTGATAGAGCATGTCGGGTACAAGTGAGAATATTTCTACATCTGTCCGGATCAGTGGCGCACCCAGAATATTCCTAAGGGGGGGGCCATTGGTGCACAAAATTTTTATGAAGGAGGATGACTCCTCGATAAATTTTCCGAGAAAAAATGATCAGAGGCCATATCAATTAACAAGGCGGTTGTCTTTTTTTGTACATTTATTTTTATCAAATTACTAACAATTCTTCAGTGCAGTGCAAGAGAATTGAATGATTAGAAGAAGTAGTAGTAGATATTTATACAAAACAACACAAATTAAGAAATAGATGAAGATAAAATTATTTGTTCTGGTCTGCTTATACTGTATACTTGTTTTCAACCACTCTCTCATGATTACATATTGTTATATTATTCAATTATGATCTATACATATTCATAAAACGAAGTCCAACCTTCTGTTCTTCTTTGTAGCCAGAGCATTAATTATCTGGTCTGGATCAATTTCCACTTCACGGTGAATGTTCATTGACGCCAGTCCATTCAGTCTGGTTTCACTCATACTGTTTCTCAAGTAAGTTTTCAACCTCTTCATTGTGGAGAATGACCTCTCGGCACTGCTTGTTGATACTGGGAGGGTGGCATACACTTTTAAAAGTTCAAACACAGTTGGAAAAGTCCTTTGGTCACAAAAGTTAAGCAGTTCGATTGGGCTTTTAGTTTTCTTGTTCAATGCAGAGACCTTCATGTACCACAGATGTAGTTCAGCTTTTAGAGTATTATCTGATCTAGGTCCTAAATCATCTGCAAATTTCCTTGATAAGGCAACAAATCTCTCGTTTTCTTCCAGTGTCGGCTGCCTTCCATTCGGAACGACAGATGCAAAACTTTGTAGAAATTCCTTATGTTTGAGAAATTTTTAATGGAGGTGAGTGATGAAATTATCAATCCATGGAATGAAAATAGAAAGTCTGTAGTATTCTTCAGGAGTCTGTACGTTGAAATTTGATCTATAAATTTGTCTGGTGGCACGGCGTGGTAGAGTAATGTTTTCTCCATGCTGTTCCAGCTTCTTAACAGCTTGTTCAAACAGATGGTGAAACTCGTTCTCTGCGTTCTCTCGAATTATAGATATAGCTTTCAAAACGTCTTCTACGTCGCTCACAGCAGTTGCCAGATCAAGGTTAACTTCCTGCAGCTTTTCACTCAGACGAACACTGTAGCTGAGTAATCTGTCAGCTGAAACAAGTGCTATGACAAACTGTGATGTTAACATTGAACATAACAAGGTATGAGCCTCTGTTGATGTTTCCTTGTCATTCCAGGTAGTAATCTCCTCCAGAGCCTCGATTACTTGATCAAACAATGAAACCATAACTGTGACGGCATCATGTCTCTCCACCCAACGAGTAGGGCATAATTTCTTCAGTTTTTTGGCCCTGATTTCTGTCTCTCCCTGATTAGCTGCATTAATTTTGCTGGTGAGAACAAGGTTTCGTTTTGGTGTGTTGAAAAAACTAGAGATGTTCCCTATTATTCCAAAGCTGTTTCGGATATCCGGAACTCTAGATGAATAAGTTATGGCTAAGTTCAAACAGTGTGATGCACAATGAACGTAGGGGGCTTTGGGGTGTTGCTCATATATAATTGCTTGGGCGCCATTGTACTCTCCACTCATTGCAGAAGCTCCATCGAACCCTTGTCCACGGAGGAAAGACGTATCAATGTTGCAGTCTGCAAGGCCTTTAAGAATAGCATCTGCAATTGCTCGACCTGTAGTTTCAGTCAGGGGCACAAACTTAAGGAAGTTCTCCACTATCTTAAATTCAATTTTATACTTATCATTTGCTTCAAACCGTTTCAAATAACGAACGCAAAGTTTCATTTGCTCTACCGTTGCAATATCTGTGGTTTCGTCACATAAAACCGCAAAACATTTGGCCTCATTCACCTCAGTTGCTATGTGCTTCACAATGGAATCATTGCATGCTGAAATAATCTCATTTTGTATATTCCAACTTATGTAAGTTGCATTTTTTGCACAACCTTGTAGATGAGTTTTCAGTATTTCTTCTCCTGCATCAACTCGGAGTCGCAAAAGGGCTCTAAAATTTCCTTCGCCTTGGCATGGTTCTGACAATACGTCCAAATCCCCACAGTCTCTATGCCCTCTCATGGCCAGCCCTTGCCTTCCACAAAAAATCACTGTTTTGATAATAGGTTTAAGAATAGCCCTATTCTGCAAAACTTGTTTTTGCTTTCCTCTGTCCATTACTTGATCCACAGGAACCGTTTTTCCTTCCGTGACCCTTAAGAACTCATCGGCTTTGAGAACTGAATCCTTATGATAGAAAAAATTTTCATGTTGACTGAACTTCTCCAAGGCCTTCTTCCAATTATTAAATCCTTTTGAAACAAGTTGACCTGTAGCTTGTGTGGATCTTAAACCGACTTCATGGGGTGCAAAGAGAACACAAAATTTGCAATAGGCACTGTCCTCTGCCTTTGAGTAAGCTAGCCAGTTATGCTTACTCAGCCAAGATGAGCAGAACTTCCGAGTGTGGTGAGGTTTTCCTTGACTTGATACAGCACTAGTGACAGTAGCAGGAAAACTGTAATTTGCATATGGTTCCCAAAGATTTTTTAGCGCTGTTATCCTATCTTCATCTGTGAGGTTAGATTTCTTGACATAATTAGAAATATCTGCAGCCAGAATTTCTATTTCAACTGTGTTTGGTATTGTGTTTTGTCCTACCTTTACCTCCTCACAAGCGTTTGAAGACAGCCCGGGGTCACGGCTGTTGCTTGCTTCGACTGCAGCCTCATCAATGTAACAAGAGCTCAGGGAAACGTCGTTGGGAACGTCACTATTTTCAATCTTACTTTTTTTTTTAAAATAATTTCCCAGTGTCTGTTGGCCTAGCCCTTTTCGTTTTTCACTCATTGTCTTTTTTTTTTTACCTTGCTCCTCAGTTATTCAAGAACAAAATTTGCTATATAGCCGAAATACGCACATATACACACACACTGATCGTTAAAGATGCATTTCACTGTAAGATCAGTTCAAAGTTCAGGACCATTATTAAATTCAGCTATTCACCACGCAGGCCCTCGTTCCGAAACTACCAATTCACTGTTATCACCTTGTGTCGTAACGTCGCACTTTATTTCAACTCACAGCAACACTTAATTCGCGAAGCGTTGGCACGATCTATTTATTCACTTCCACAATTTTCTCACTGGGTAAACGAAATCCTCGAGTTTTCGAGCGAACAGTCGCTTCCCCGCCGTTCACTCTTTATATAGGGCCACGGAGGCGCCTGTGACGTCAGTCTACACAGCACTGGTATAGTACGACTCCAGAGAGAAGGCATTTGGGTCACGTGATTTTGGACGAGTCCATTAGTTAAATTCAATCACAGGTAGAAACGTCCTAAGAAAAACGGGTTTCCAGAATTGGCGCCTTTAGTGCGAATTAATTTATAATTTGTACAGTACGATAAAGAGCTTTATATGTATAATTACATTCAGTGTAAGTGTTGGGATATGCTGGAATTGTTTTCTTCACAATGATTAAAATTATTTATTACAATAATGGTTGTAAATGTTTTTTTTTTTATACTTTCTCGAAGGCAGACCTAGTTCTCCCTTGTGCTGACAGCGCCCTTCGCGTTTTGCTTTGTCAGCCCAAGGGGGGGGCCAGGGCCCCCTCGGCCCCCCCCGTGGGTGCGCCACTGGTCCGGATGGATTTTCACACCTCTCATTCGCGGGGCGCGGTAGCCCATTGGTTAGCGCGCTGGAGTTGCACTCGGTAGGCCCGGGTTCGATTCCAGCCACTACCAAAACTGCCGCCGTGTTCATGCGGAGTACGATCACGTTAAACATGTGGGTCCGAAAGTCCTTCCGAGAGGTTGGTGGTAGGGGAAGGAGGGTACCGTCCCTGTGGATGCCTCCCCCACTGGGTTCCGGTCTAAATTGGGTGGCACTTCCCGACCGTCCAAACAGTTACCTTACACCTTTCTGGTAGGTCGGACGGTCTGGGTTTCAACAACAACAACACCTCAACACCTCTCATTCGCCATCTTCATCTATGGAACCTGTTACTTCCTTCACTTATGCTCCCACTGCCACCACTAGTACTGCCATGAGGAAAAGCCTCCGCAGCTCATACCTGGATAAAATTGGTATGAAATGTATTGAACCACTGGAATCAACGATAGCAAGTCCTCTTCTCTGCTAAGATTACCTCATCAGCAAGCTTGACAAGGAGATTGAAAAAGACGGCATCCCGTATGAAGAAGCTGCCATGCTGAACAGACTCCTAACAGGTACTATTGCAGATTCCTCTCTGTTAGCCATCCACCCTGACTATGATACCCTAACGTCTAGAGACACGTTCCATATTGTCGAAAAAATGTCCTCGGGAATTGGTAAAGTACCCTAACCCACCCTTTATGAAAACTACAAACATGAATTCTTTAACATTCTTGAGGGCTTTTCCCAACCAAATCTTAAGAACCTAAACTTGCCGAAGATGTTTCTGAGGCCCAAACTGATGCTATTCCTATCTCAAATAAATTTGAAAATCTTAACTCTGTCTCAGTCGACATGACTGAAGACTCCCCCCCCCCTTTTCTAAAAGTTGCTTCCGTCTATGTGGACTCCTCAATTAATTGGGGTGCCCTCATCCTGGAACTTAACAAATTTCTTGCTAATAATGTGACCGGCCTTCTCCTGGGAAGGGTAATCAAGATCACTCCTGTATCTGTTGAGGATTTCAGGAAGGTTCAAGATTACTTGACCCGGGAAAAAATACCCTTCAGCTCAATAAATCTCAAAAGTGATCGTCCCAAAAAATTGTAATTAAAGGTCTTCCTACTAACACCGATACCGAAGAAATTAAATCTGCCCTGCTTGCCAAAGGCTTCCAAATTAACCGTATCTCCCAGCTTAAAAATCGCCGCGACAAATCCCCCCTCCCCATCTTCTTGGTCGGCCTTGTGCTCTCTGAGAACTAGGAGAGGATTCTCGAAATCGACAACCTCCTTTATCTTCAGGTAAAAGTTCAAAATTTTGTATCTAAAGGCCTCAAAATCTGCTATAATTGTCAAATGCACAACCACCATATCGACCAGTGCTCGCTCCCCCCCCCCCTCGCTATATAAAGTGTGGTGAAGACCACCCCACCCGCGATTGTATTAAAAGTAGAGATAGCCCGGCCAAATGCGCCAACTGCGGTGGAGATCACCCTGCAAATTTTCGGAAATGTCCCCAAAATCCCTGGAACAGAAATAAGCACCATGTTGCAAGCCATTCTATTCAAAATTCTGAAACGTCTAACATCCCCCCCGGCCTTGACCCTGTTAATTTTCCTCCTCTGCCCACTAAAACTCGTACCACCCAGGAAACACAGGCATGCTCCGAGACGGCCTCAGGTCCAGCCGGAGAGAGCATTGCCCAAGTGCTACCTGAACAAATTATTCACCCCAATAACTCTAATTCCGCTAATTCAACCTCAAACTCTTTTTTCCAATTCCTTAAGTTCTTCCAAGAAATGGAACGTCTTTTCAACCTTTCAAATATTCAAAATCTCTTCTAAAAAATCACTGAAATCCTAAAATCTAACGACGATCCTCTAAATAAACTCTTTCATATTGTTAATTTAATATCCGACCTTCAAAAACCTCAAACCCTTCAAAATTAAATTTCTTCTTTTTAATTTCTGGCTGGCTTCAGAAAGGGTCTCAATACTAACCTTGTAATTTTCATCTCTCCTCTCTTGACGACGCAGCTTTTCTATTGGCTCCAGCTCTTACGCCCGCCCACTCTATGCTTTCCCCAACTTTATTGCACTCAACTAATATCAAACTCTCAGATACGAAGACGCACTACTGGAGATAAAAGCGCTCTGCGCTAGGTGCTCCGTGGAACTACCGATATGGGTGAGACTTCTTTCATTGGAATGCTGTTGTGAATCTGAGATTTGATTTAAACTTTTATGTCAGCTTTATATGTACTTGGATGCAGTTACCTTATATGCAATGAGAGCAGTGTGCAAAAAAGACGGTATCGCATCACAAATTATGATAGAAAATTTTTGTTTTGCTGTGTAAAATTAATTTTGAATCGCACTTTGAGACTTTTATTTTAAAAATCACAACAAATGGTTCATAACGGTAAAAAAAAATCTTTCCGTATACATGCATAGCTCCTGTAATATTTATGGTTTTTTCTTTTATATTTCAAATCCGGCATCTCGATATGTTTATAGGTGCATTTTTTAAAGAAGTAGTGAAGTAACAGTTGTGAACTAACTGCAAGTCAAAATATCGAAACTGCTATAGAAATGAAATTTTGATTAGCAGTGTGCTAATCAAAAATATTCCCTTATTTTGCACCCATTTTCCACTTCAACGCAGACCGTTCGACCTACCAATAAGGTGTAAGGTATCTAGTTGGACGACCAGAAAGTGCCACCCAATTTAGACCGGAAGCCATTGGGAGAGGCATCCGCAGGGAAAGTACCCTCTTTCCTTTACCGCCAACCTCTCGGATGGACTTAAGGACCCACATGTTTAACATGATTGTACTCTGCATGAACACGGCGGTAGTTTTGGCAGTGACAGGAATCGAACCCGGGCGACCAAGTGCAATTCCCACAAGCTAACCACTGGGCTGTCGCGCCCCTTATTTTGCACCCTGAATGAGAGCCTGATTCGAACTTTTGGAATATTTTTATAGGCAAAGTTATCTCAAGAGTTTAAATTTTAATAAATTAGAAGCCGGCTGAATGGTAACACTTAATATATCAGTCCCCATAGAGATTCACATTATTGTGGCATATAGCAAAGCAAGTTTTCTTACTGCCATTGCTGGTATTAATTATTCCATGTAGATAACATGCTTCTTTAAAACAAAATATAAATATCGCATACTTCATATTACGTTAAACAAATGAATACATAGAATGTTAACGATATTGTACACAAATACTTGTTCAGAAATTATTTTAAAATTGTGCTTTGTGCACAGGGATAACTAAAATGTGAAAGTCGATGAAAGTAAGAATGTCAAATTTTTTTTTAAAACTACACTAAAAATTGACTTGCACAATGATCTAAAAAAATTATATGCATCCTGAAATTGTTATTTAAAAACACCATATCAATTTCATACCAAATATTTTCAGACATAGTTAGAGATGTGTATCAGTAAATTTTCCATTTCTATTTCATTTTAATAGATTTGAAAATTAATTCTTTTTACACTGCTTTTTAAAAAGCAAGTAACTTTACAAATCTTTGATTATTTAGTTTTTTAATTTTGAGGAAGATGGTTCAGTCATGATAACAGTTATGTAAAAATAATTTGCGGAGACTGAAAAACGGAGTTCAAAATTTGCAAACATGAAGTTTCATGATATATATTTTAGCTAGGTTATATTTAAGACTGCCGGATTATCAACTGTCGAAATGAGGTAAGAAATAAAATTACTTTGAAACAAAACATTAGGCAATAAATATATTTTTTCCAAAAGCATTAGACAAAATGATCACTGTACAGTACATGAGAAACATGTAAATTAATTTATATATTATAAAGTAAACTTCTATAAACAGAAATTTGCATACAAAAGCATTTCGTCTATTACAATAAATATACCTTAGTACAGCTGAATGGTCCTGAACATAACCACCGTTAGATATTTTGGCCATATACAACAAATGTGCACCCCCTCCGTATTTTATAAGTTATTGATCTATTTTTACAAACGGTTTAGGTAAAAGGGGTTTGTGGAACAATCCAGTCGTTAGTGTACGGGGATTGCACTCGGATCACCCAAGTTTGATTCCCAGCTCTGCCCAAACTGTCTATGTGTTCATGCGGAGTACATGAATGCTAAATATGTGGGCCTGTAAGTTCTTCCGAAAGATACAGTCCCTGTGGATGCTGCCCCCACTGGTTTCTGGTCTAAATTGGAAGACAATTCCCGGTCATTTAAACAGTTGCCTTACACCTTCGGGTAGGTCGGATGATGTAGGTAAAAAAATGAAGCCTCCCAAGCCCCTATGCAAAGACTTCTTATGCCTTACCTATCAGTGCCTCTGTGCTAAGCTGCGGTTTGAGAGGTATGGAATGCTATCTTAAGTAATGTTTTAGTAATAACTGAATTACAATTAAAATAAATTAATGACATTAACAAATTTATTGAAGTAAAACCCCGGTTTTGTAATACAAACATTACATGCAGGAAAACAAAATACAAGGAAAACTCCATTTTAATTAGAATATAAAAATCAAGGAAAATAAAAAAGAAAATAAATAGACCACTTATCAAGTTTTACTTTTTCATTTGATAAAAATTTAATCAAGAACAATTCTATATATATATATATATTCGTATATTTTATTCAATATTGATTTGGTTTCCATAAGAATTTTTTATCTTGACCTTAATACATAGACTTGTAAATTTCTTTATTGTAAACAACTATGCTACTTCTAATTTATACAAAAAAATTGAAGTAAATAATAAATAAATATCAAAGAATGTAAGGTGAAATTAGATAAATTAAAACCACAGGATATTTGAAGTCAAATTGCCTATAAACTATTAAGGAAACAGCCACTTCCTTATAGCTTAGACATGTCTATCAAAGGCTTACTGTAGCTCAAGTATAAATTGTGAGCATATCTTCTTTAAGTTTCATTAATATGTAAAATATTTTTGCCTTACTTTTGTATCTATAAACTTATATTTCATAACCATATTCACCATAACATGGTACTCCATCTCAACGTTCAAGTGTCCTTGTGTCTTCAAATGAAATCTAAGTTTTCCCGGATTTGTCCGGTCATCCTTTCAATGCTGTTTCCACAAAAATAGTGTCCTTGTGTCTTCAAATGAAATTTAAGTTTTCCCGGATTTGTCCGGCCATCCTTTCAACGATTACACTAAATATTGTTAATTTTAATATGTACAAGTTGTGTTTGTTTCATTTATTTAGAGAGTTAATATTAAACATTTAAGTTTTGGTGGACAGCTCTTCAGGCAGACCAAACTCTGGTCTTTAGACCAGAGTGGATCCTGAATCTTGGGTTTTGCTTTATTTTTAAAATTATTGATGAATATTTCAAAGTGTTAATTGAGTTTTATTTTAACTGAAGTTAATTTTAATTATCCTTTCTGCAATGTACTAACCACTAAAATAGCTGAGTAAGAATTCTATAAAATCTAACTTGTTTATGTTTGGAAGCACTTAAGTAATCGTTGTCAATAAAAGTTAATTTTTAATTTAACAATAAGAGTTGTGGTTCCTTAATTGTTGTTGGCTGTGCTATTTATTTATTTAAAGGTAAGTGGAATTTTTAGAAGTTATATGATGTTGAAGTGTTTTTAAAGGTGTTACATAGTTGAGCACAGACCAAGCTGTAAGTAATAAATTAAGTAAATAAAGAAACAAATAATAATTATAAAAGTAAACTTTATTGTTTAAAATCTACACGATCAGGCAAATGTAAATAAAATAAAATAAAATAAATATTAAATAAACGTAATGATCAATCAGTGATTATAACATCAATATAAAAAGATAACATAATTTAAATAATACCTTAGCAAAATTAAATATAAATAACTTGTGTGAATTAAATAAATAAGAAGTTTAACAGTAAGGGAAAGGCAATCCCTTCCTAACAACACCATGAACGTTGAGATGGAGTGAAAACCATGGATATGAAAACTTATCCGAGTAAACACCAGCCCCGACGTTCTCTCCATGTGCCATTTGGGACCCATGAGTATAAATATGTATCCAGTCCGTCAAAGAGTAAAGAAGTGAGATAGTTTCTAAGGCCATTGCCCTCAGCACAACATCGCTTGTGCTTTGCTTTTGTACCTCTTATACATGATGTATTCTACCCATCGCACCTGATAACATGGGGTCAATAGGGCCATGCTGGATTTCTGGTTTATTTGGCAAATCCATCTCAATCTTTAATTTCATGATTTTCTGAAGTACCCCGTCTTGAGTCTTTAGTCTTCTTCCTTGGAGTAAATTATAATTCCTCCAATAGCTGGTTGTAGGTAATCAAATTAGTTTTACATAAAAACATAAAGCCTTCTGTTGAAAAACATATTCTACTGGAATATTATCGGTCAGAAGAAGCATTGCCTGTATGGGAGTTGTTTTAACTGCACCCAGTTTCATAATATAAAGCAGTATGAATTAACACTAGAACGACGGTAGGGGTCATTTTAACCGCATAATTACTTTGAGAAAAGAATCCTCCAAAACGACTAATCCCAGCCCATTGAAATTTTATGACCTTTCTTATTCCTTTGCAAAAAATGTGTCGAAGAAACATCCTAAATGCTGTAACTATGATCTTTTGGTTTTGAATTAAAGGTATGTTGCACTTTTTCTATGGCGGTCAAATTGACTGCTGCCCGTCGTTCTAGGTAGTTCAAAATATTGGTCATTCTAGTGTTAATCGCATTATGGGATGGTTGACTGTACTGTTGAACCTATTTGTACATAAATTTCAATCTTATACTTTTTGCAAACGCATTAATGACATTTTCGTGGAAATTAAGAATTCTTATTTCTCAAATTTGAAGAAAACTATTTAAGACACAACAAAAAAGTGTATCTTTGCTATTATTAATTAAGATTAATTTGAGTTTGGTCATCAATGATCTGTCATCAATCACCTTTTCACAAATTCTGCTGAAATATCATAGTAAATTTTTTTTTAACTGATGTTAGGTAAGTAATGCTTGCATTGCTTCTATGGACTGCATACCACTGGACAAAATCTAACAAAAACAGATAATATTTGGGAAACAGTTGAAGAGTTTCTACAATTATGACAGGTGACCACCAGCCATGACCAGAAAGTTCGAAAACATTTTCATAACCACTGCCAATTAAAAAAGTTGTTTCGGTCACAGTGCAATTATAACCAGAATGACCAAGGATTTTCTCAATCAATGTTATGTGGTCACATGATACACAGAACATGTGTTTTGCTTGAAATGCTCTCTAGAATCGTGCAGAATAACCATGCTATTTTTTCTCTGGTGAGTGACTTGATAACTGATAAACAATTATTAACGGAAATGACCATTCAGTTAACTTTTCAAACACACACATGTGCAAAAGTTATGCAATAAAAGCAATGCACAACTCATTGATTGTTTCAAAGCTGAACCAAGTCTTGTTTAACATAAATGATAACAGAAACTGAATATTGCAACAAAATTACTTACTACTACAAAAGAAAGCTTGTTGAATGAATATTTGTCCAAATGTACATGCAAAATTAGTTAAAATGTATTTCTACATATGTGTATGCCTGCATTGTGTAATTATTTATTACCAAGCATGGGGTGGTTTGTGTAAAAAGATGCTAGTATGAATTGTTAGAAAGATTGGCAAATAATTGATCAGTTACACATGCAACATAATGTTTATATATAGATATCTTTACAATTTCTCAGCCAGAAAAACACTGGAAAGCTTGCTGATATTTTATAAACAGCAAAAACTTCATTGTGTTCCTCTAGCTTTCCGAGATTTAACCCTTTCGCGACGGCGGCTTTCCGGAACTGCCGCGGCCCAAAGGACGGAGTGCTTCGTTACTGAATAGTTCCCAAAAGACGGCAAATTTTTTGCGCTAAACCTAACTCTCGAAAAAATTCACTAAAAATCACCTATTCAACACAGAAATCTACTTTTTTCAGGAATAAAAGAAATATTTATTTTCTATTTGATGTATATTTTTCATACAAATCTGTACACAAAATACTAGTTAGTTGCTCCCATTTTTTCACCCAAAATAAACGAATAATTTCACTGCCTCTAAAACCCAAACAAAAAAAGTACTCTCTTATCCTATGATTCACCAACGAAATCATTAAGCTGAAATCAAAACGAGAACCGGAACTCAATTATAAAATAGCTGATGCTACGAGAAGTGCTCTATTTGTTTATATTACAAAACCATATTTCACCATTCCAAATGGAGTAATGATTAATTGGATCCTTCCTATGCCAAGGTCAAGTATCTGCAAAATACATTGGAGTTGTTCGCACTGACATTTAACGCCATAAAGTAGACAAATAAAAACGTTCGACATAAAAATGCGCGAACGTGGCACCCGTCTTTTAGGGTACAGTTTTCTCCGTCACGAAAGCGTGGCGGCCGTCCTTGAATGTAAGTTCGCAGCCGACGCGCGGACATGGCAACCGCGCGAAAGGGTTAACAAAATATGCAGTCTTTAGTGTTGTTGTTGTTGAGATCCAGACCGTCCGACCTACCAGAAAGGTGTAAGGTATCTGTTTGGACAGCCGGGAAGTGCCACTCAATTTAGACCGGAACCCAGTGGGGGAGGCATCTACAGGGACCGTACCTTCCTTCCCCTACCACCAACCTCTCGGAAGGACTTAAGGACCTGCATGTTTAACGTGATCGTACTCCGCGTGAACACGGCGGCAGTTTTGGCAGTAGCGGGAATCGAACCCGGGCCTACCGAGTTGGATGTTGGAAACCCAGACCACACGACAGACCCGAAGGTTTACTGTAGCTAAGTGTGTGGCCGGGAACTTTATTTTTGATTCAAGTAATTACAACACATATAAAAAATGAATCACAACACAATAAGTTACAAGACAAGCAAAGATGCAAAAAACACAAAAGCATAAAAGAACACATAAGAAAAACAACAGGTTTAAGCAAAAAGTAACTGTGAAAATTTTAAAGTACAAAGCAATAAGGCTGCACAGGTTTACCAAAGAGACCCTGGAGGGATATTTAAAAAACTTTAAATTTACTTAAAAAATAAATAAATAAATAAAAATAAAATAAATGAATAAATGGAATTAAAACAACCAGGAGAAGTTACAAAAGGGGGGGACAAAGAGAGAGCAGGGCGCATAAAAGAGCAAAAAAAGAGTTACATAATGCCAGCCAGGACAATAATGCTGGACAAAAATAATATAGACATTGAAGGATATTTAAGTAACAGAAATATAAATTATCTGTTAATGATACAAAAGTAAAACCTTTGTGTTTGTGGACTATCTGTATAATCCATAATTTACAATATTTATAGATGTGTACAATATTTACAGATGTATAATTTGGAAGTAATATATGAGATTATAAATATTTACAGAATTAAAGTATAAATTAACAGAAATGTATATAAATGGGGTGATTATAATTTTGTTGTTATATTACAGACAGATATGAGTGATTATGACATTGTAGATGTATATACAGACAGAGACACAATTTTGTATTGAGAATATATGTACAAAGGTATCACTTCAAAGTGTAAACATTTTACATTTCCATATATAAGTCGCTTATTCACATTGTTTGGCAGGTTTGTATAACAAGAACAAGACTATACCGTTTTCAGGTGGTGACGAGACAGTTAACACAACGATAAAAAACAGCAAAACACAAAAATAAAAACAAAACAAAGGGGAACCCAGGAACAGCAAGGGGAGGGGATTGATCACCAGAGACACGGGGATAGTAGGTACTCACAAGCTTTTCAGCGAACACGGTTCGAAATATCACGGGCGACGAGAACACAGTTCTTGAGTTTATTAAGTAATGTCGAATGTCGGCAAACCCCGGAGAACCAAGCTGCACGGGAAGCGGGGACAGGTTTAATTAAATGGTATTCTTTAGAAAAGGGACAAGAGAATAAATAATGGTCTGCATCACCATATGCGTTGCAAGGGCAGTTGGAGGATGATTTATGTTTAAAAAAGTTAAGGTAATCTAAGAAAGGGCCATGGCCGGTTATAAAATATATGAGGTATTTGTTAAAGATTTGAATTTCGGGGCTAACAATAGGTAGAAATAGAGAAATACGTGAAGGGTCATGAGTTAGGGGTGAGACGTAGTTGTTTAGAAGATGTTGCCAGGAATTCAAAAGGGCGGATTTGCAGAATGAAGTAAGAAGGGAATAAGGGAAAGGGACGGAAAGAGGGGTACCAGAAAGGGTAGCATCTTTGGCAAATTTGTCTGCAGGGGCCTACTGAGTTGGAACGCGCTAACCACAGGGCTTCCGCGCTTGCTGTCTTTAGTGTGTGTACTTTTATACATGATTGATAAGAATTTGATATTTTTGTAAATAACACTTGAATTTGATATAAAACAATTTTGAAATGTTGTTAGATTATTGTTAAAAGGAAATCTGCGTTGTTATACATATTAAAATATAACACTTACTTGATTGATACTTCGTTAAAATATTATATTCAGCATAATAACCTTAATAGCATTATAGCATAAAGAAAGAAAATAAGATGTACGGGAAACGAAGTAACGTTTGGGTCTACGTCACAATGCCCGCCCCCAGTATAAGCGGTTTGGAGACGCAGCCGTAGTAAGTAGTAATTTGGACATCCCGCCTCAATATATGGGCCTAGTACGGGTGGGACCTGAGACGGAGCCCCAAGAAGTATTAATTTGCACACCCCATCTCAATATATGCGGGACTTTATGATCCTTAGCAGCATATATTGAAACAGAGTGTCCAAATTACTACTTACTACGGGTTCGGCTCCGTCTTGTCTCCTGACTGAATCTCTTCTGCATACCAGTAGGGGATATTCGCCTGTTTCCCCACCCTCCTTATCTTCAAACACTAAGATCACATAAGATCACTGTTTACAGCATTCTTTGTTTACTACTAACTTGTTTCTTCATCATTATTGGCCCCTATTGAAGGACTAGGTTCAGTGGAAGACTGTGACCCACATATATGTTACCTGACTAGGGATACGGAGCTCTGCTCCAGGCGCCCTGCTATCGACAAATTATTGGCTGGCTGGCCGTCTTGCCCATCCTGCGCAATTCTGAAGGTAGAGCTAATGTGACGTAACATATATACGTACCCAGATGCATATATTGATTTGGTGTATCTACATTCTAAGGCTCCACCTCCGCCCCGCCCATACTGACGACGGGCCATTGTGACGTAAAAACCCAAATGTCACTTCTCTTCCCGTACGTCCTATTTTCTTTACGCTGTCGCTATAATGCTATTATGGTTATTTTGCTGGATATAATATTTTAACGAAGTATCAATCAAGTAAGTGTTACATTTTAATATGTGTAACAACGCAGATTTCCTTTTAACAATAATCTAACATCATTTTAAGATTGTTTTATATCAAATTCAAGTATTATTTACAAAAATATCAAATTCTTGTCAATCGTGTATAAAAGTAGGACATACTAAAGGACTGCATATTTTGTTAAACATCGGAAAGGCTAGATGAACACAATAAAGTTTTTGCTGTTTATAAAATATCAGCAATACTTTCCAGTGTTTTTCTGGCCAAGAATTTGTAAATATATCTATATGTAAAAATTATATTGCATGTGTAACTGATCAATTAATTATTTGCCAATCTTTATAACAATTCATACTAGCATCTTTTTTACACAAACCACCTCATATATGGTAATAAATAGTTACACAATGCAGGCATACACACATATAGAAAAATATTTTAACTAATTTTGTATGTACTTTTGGACAAACTTTCATTCAACAAGCTTTCTTTTGTAGAAGTAAGTCATTTGTTGTGATATTCAGTTTCTGTTATTATTTTTGTTAAGCAAGACTTACTTGATCCAGCTTTGAAAGAATCTATGAGTTGCGCATTGATTTTATTGTATAACATTAGCACATGACAAGGGTATGTTTGAAAAATTAACTGAGTTGTCATCTCCGTTAACAATTCTTTATCAGTTATTAAGCCACTTACCACAGGAAAAACAGCATTATTATTCAGCACGATTCTAGACAGTATTTCAAGCAAAACATGTGTTCTGTGTATCATATGACTACATAACATTGATTGAGAAAATCCTTGGTCATTCTGGTTATAACTGTACTGTGACTGAAACACGTTTTTAAATGGCAGTGGTTAGGAAAAAGGTCAGCTATAATTGTAGAAACTCTTCAACTGTATCCCAAATATTATCATTTTTAGTTAAATTTTGTCCAGTGGTATGTAGTCCATAGAAGCAATGCAAGCATTGCATACCTAACATCAGTTTAAAAAAAATAAAAAAAAATTACTATAATATTTCAGCAGAATTTGTGAAACAGTGATTGATGATAGATCATTGGTGACCAAGCTCAGATTAATCTTAATTAACAATAGCAAAGATACACTTTTTTGTTGTATCTTAAATAGTTTTCTTCAAATTTGAGAAATAAGAACTCTTAGTTTCCACGAAAATGTGATTAATGCGTTTGCAAAAAAAGTAGAAGATTGGAATTTATGTACAAATAGATTCAACAGTACAGTCAACCCTCCCATAATGTGATTAACACTAGAATGACTGATATTTTGAAGTATCTAGGACGACGGGCAGCGGTCAATTTGACCGCCATAGAAAGAGTTCAACATACCTTTAATTCAAAACCAAAACATCATGGTTACAGCATTTAGGATGTTTCTTCGACACATGTTTTGCAAAGAAAATAAGAAAAGTCATAAAATTTCAATGGTCTGGGATTAGTCGTTTTTGAGGAATCGTTTCTCAAAATAGTTATGCGGTCAAAATGACCGCTTCCGTTGTTCTAGTGTTAATTCATACCGCTTTATATTATGAAACTCAGATTAGTGCACATCAGATTAATTCGTACCATGTTATATGGAAAGAACAATTCGTACTGTGTTCTACGAAAACCGCATTTAGTGGATCTCAGAACATATAAATCAAACTGATTCATTCTACGTTATATAAAATTGCATTTTTAGAGTAGCATGTTATGGTGAATATGGTTATGAAATATAAGTTTATAGATACAAAAGTAAGGCAAAACTATTTTATATATTTTGAATTATATTTATTAAGACTTTATAAGAAAATAAAAACAATGTGAAATATAAACTTAATAACTTTTTCCCAACAAAAATTCTATTAATATTCATCACCTCTATTAAATATTATTTAGTGGTCTAATTCTTTTAATGTTCTCTTCACCTTGCATATCTTCATTTTCATATGTCGTTTTAATTTGTAACTCTATCAAAATCTCTCTGAAAGGAGCTAAACAATTTTGTAATTATATTTTAAACGTTGCCTTTCGTACTGATGAAAGATCATTTTCAATAAGGTAATTTTCTAATTGTATATCCAAACCCAGTTCCCCTTTTCACATCACTTAAATTGAAATTTGAAATCCATTCTTTACTCATATTTTCGTCTACCAATGCATTTGAGAAGAATTTATTAATTTATTTTACAGAGGATTTCCCTGATAACTGAAATTTAAATATGGTGATGTACGTGAATGAAAAAACAGGAAAATTCCTCATTAATTTCAAACTGTAAAAGTGTAATAGAAAAAATCATGCTATAGGGAGACTACTTAAATTGAGTGGTGTTGTGCTTAGATTCAGAGATTTTCATTTTCTAAGATTTTTAATGTTCAAAATTCATAATTTTCCCCTTTCCCTTCTGTTGTGCTTAGATTCAGAGATTTTCATTATCTAAGGTTTTTAAGGTTCAAAATTCATAATTTTCCCCCTTCCCTTCAAAATTAATTTATGGTTATTGAATATTTCGGCGATTTATCTCGTATTAACGTTTATTTATCATCCCTTTCATACATTTTTATATTCCAAATTATGCACGCGAAGTATCTACAAACGCTAAATGTATTCATAGAATCCTTTACTTATTCGCCTGTGCCCCTGTAATTTTCCTTTTCGGCCTTATGCCTTCACTTTCGAACAGCAATTATATTCCTCTGAAAGCGAAAAATAACGCTCCTTTTTGACCATTTCATTGCTTATTGGCTGAGTTGATGCTTTTGCCAGATGTTTTGGGGTGCCTAGAAATTCTGTAGGGTTGGTGCAACGGAGCAATGAACTTTGGCGGGAAAACGTGGTAGCTAGCTTGGCGGCATTTTCGTGCCGCGCGGTTCGCTGCAAAGTGTCCCTTTTTTAATTCCCCGGGGTATGTGAGGCGCGCTGTGTGCGGCGCATGTTTTTATCACTCGCCAAGATTGGCGTCTCCTGGGAAGTGAAAATTTGGTTGGCATGTTAGAGTTCGATTCTGAGCAGCAGAGCAGAGAGATGGTAAAAATTTGGAGTGCCGAGCCGGGGCTCATGCTGAGCGCCCGGGCTCGCCCGAAAGGTGTTTTGAAGACCTCGGAAAATTCTCACGTAAGCTTAGTTCTACGAAGTGATGGCTTGAATAAATTCCGATGCAACGGAAACCTTTGGTGGGAATGAACCTTGACTAAGATCTTGAAATGAGCTTCCAATGATGACGTTGTGACTATCCAAGCCCAAGCCGATGCAGATTCAGTTACCTTTGAGTTTGAATATCTTCATTTTTCATCAGAGTGTAGCCTTGTTCAAGGCTGGCCCTTTTCCTCCCAACCGTGATCTTCGTCAAACTGGCGATTCTGTTTATATTACCGGTATTAAAGATGGTGTTCGATTTTCAAAAAAAAAATATATATATATATTGTACCAAAAGTAAAATTCTTGCTCTGAAGTGAAATTCCATTCTACTGCCGGCATTGATCAAAAGTGAAATTCCGTCCTACTGCCGGCATTGATCAAAAGAGGTATTCGACTGCCGTCTATGTGCCAGACTACAATTCATCAGTGTGTTTGCGTACAGCTAGCTCTCAGGTTCCTGAAGGGATTGGAACCTAGGTGTTTCCTTGCCTCCTTCATAAGTGCTTTTTCCATGCAATCAGTCTTTGGTTTTAAATGTGTGTGTTGTGCAAATGCATCTTGTTTGCACGTTATCGGGTTTGGTGCTGCCATCTATATTCACCAACTAGAATCTTCGCTGCTCAAATGATAATTATTGTTAGGAGCTGCGACTGAGAATCTGTTCGGCATTTGAATCTTTTTATCTCTGGTGAATTCCTTTTGATACGGGCAGCTTCGTTTTCCTTTTTTTGTACCTTTGAGAATAATAATTTTGATACACGTACCAATTGGGAGTTTACATTTTACCATTTAGTGTTTGCTTCTATTATTCTGAATTTTTATCATTCACAATTTGTGTTTGTTTTTATTAATTTGAGATATTCATTAAGCATTTTTAGTGGTGGACAGCTCAGGCAGACCAAACTCTGGTCTTCAGACCAGAGTGGAATCTGAACCTGGGATTTAAAACTGATAACTGGGTTATTTAAATAGGGTTTTAATTGTTCTTTTCGTATTAATCGCAATGTACTTTTAACTTTAATTTTCCACTATACGATATTTTCAGTATTAACAATTTGGAAGATGTTTTTTCTGTTCGCAAATTTAAAGTGTTAATAAAGAAAGTTTTAGTTTAACATATAATTGAGTTGAATTCTTCTTTTGTGTATCTTTGTTGGCTGTGCTCTATTTAATTCTAGGTTAAAGGTAAGTGAAGTTTTAGAGAATTTGTTGATTGTTGATGATAATTATAAAAGGTAAACAACCAAGAATTATGCACAGGCCACACTGTAGGAATAGCAATTAGAAAAAGAAACATTATTAAAATAAGTTAGAAACTCTAATATTGAAGTGTAATAAGCAATGTAATATTAAATGGTAAAAAGGAAACAAGGAATATTAATACAACAAAAAGAAACCTTTATTAACTTATATTAAGAGTAAAATAAAATTAACTTGTATTGACTTTAAAAGTGAAAAAGGAAATCTTAAAAATAAAAATCTGAGAAACAAATAAAGCTTTTTTTTTTCATTCATAACAGTGGTATTATAGAGAAACCGTGTTCTAAGAATATCGCGTTTTATGAATATTGCCTTATGACAGGACTGTCGCAATTTTTGCTCCACATTATATGGAATCCGCATTCTGGGAGTACAACGATATAGAGGGGTTGACTGTAATATATTTTTTCTATTTTTTTATACCATAATTAAATGTTGTGTTTGCCTAAAGCAAAATATCGCTGCACACCACTGATTTTATCATTTCATTTAAAAATCAATTCCGTAACCTTATACGTTTATATCTGTAACATGTTACAATTTTGTTTTAAGTTTTTATAAAGAGTTAATTTTGTAGAAATATTTTATTTATTTTGGTTTTATGGCTGACGAGGGAGATAACATCTATCCAAATAATTTGTAAATAAACAAAGTATGTTTACTTTGTCTAGTAAAGCTAAGCGTCAAGCGGGATTTTCAGGAGTGACGAATCTCTCTCTCTGTCTACCGACATCGGACGATATTCCATTGGAAATGGAACTTAAAGAAAATATGCACACAATTTATACTCGACACATCGTGAGTCACCAAAAATGCCAACACTTTCCCACCATGTCAAACTGTTAGTTAAACAGAGAAACAGAATGCGTAAGACATGGCAGGCTAACAGAGACCCTACCCTTAAAAGGGAGCTTAATAGACTCACGTGTAAAGTCAGTGAAAAAATTGTCGCAGAAAAGCAGCAACAGTATAAAAAATTAATCGAATCCCTTGGCCAGGAAGACGTATCACTGTGGCAATTCGCTAAAGGACTCAGAAAACCTCAAATTAAACTCCCGCCACTAATAGATGGCGCTAATATCGCGTGCTCAGACGAAGAAAAGGCAGAGGCACTTGCTAGGCATTACGAAAAGCAATTTGAACCAAACCACGATCTAATGTGTCAGGACACCTTAAGAATGGTTAGGCAAACTCTAAACAATTTCAGGAACTCCCCGGGCATGGCTGAGATTAACCCAGCCACCCCGCAAGAGATAGTAGAGATTATCAAAAACCGTAAAAGCCCAGGGCACGACAAAATCAGGAATATCGCGGTAAAAAACCTACCCTTAAATATAATATTTTACTTGACCATCTTAATAAATAAAATACTAGAACTAAATTATTTCCCCAAAGAATGGAAGGAAGCGATAATTATAGCGATCCATAAACCTGGTGAGGATGCCTCAATTCTAGCCAACTACAGACCAATCAGTTTGTTACCGACACTTAGTAAAATTACTGAGAAAATAATTCTTAACAATTTCGGGACGGCGGCATTCCGGAGCTGTCACGGCCCAAAAGACGACGCGCTTCGCTTCCGAACTGGTCGAAAAGGACGGCGCGTTTTTTGTGCTAAGCCTAACTCACGAAAAAAGTTCACTAAAAATCACCTATTTAACACAGAAATCTACTTTTTACAGGAATAAAAGAAATATTTATGTTCTATTTGATGTATAATTTTCATACAAATCTGAATACAAAATACTCGTTAGTTGCTCCCATTCTTTTATCCGAAATAAACGAATAATTTCACTGCCTCTAAAACCCAAACAAAAAAAATACTCTCTTATATTCCTATGATTCACCAACGAAATCATAACGCTGAAATAAAAATAAAAACCGAAACTCAATTATAAAATTGTTGATGCTACGAGAATTGCTCTGTTTGTTTATGTTACAAAATGATTTTCACCGCTCCAAATGGAGAAATAATTCATTCGATCCTCTTCTGCCAAGGTCATGCCTCTGCAAAATGCATTGAAGTTAGTTCCATGGACAAGTAACGCCATCTAGTTCACAAATTAAAACGTTCTGCGTAGTGGCACTTATAGGTGCCACTATCCGCTTGCGGTAAAATTTCCTCTGGCCCGAGTGAGTGCCGTTCGTCCTTGAATGCATGTTCGCATCTGGCACCTGGGCGTGCCGTTCGTCGCGAAAGGGTTAAGAGACTGAACACGCACCTTAGTGAGAATGACATTATCATTCCGGAGCAGTTTGGATTTCGGCCAAAACACTCCACCACTCATCAATTGCTGAGAGTGGTAGAGTACATTTCTTCTGGTTTTAATAATAAGACACCCACAGCTGCGATTTTTCTTGACATCCAAAAAGCCTTTGAAAGTGCGGCACTGTGGATTAGCTTACAAATTGATCACTCTAAAAGTCTTAAATAGCAGACACTTTCAAGTCAGAGTAAAAAATAACTTATCTACACCCAAGCTCATTAAAAGTAGTGTAGCGCAAGGATGCATCCTGGGCCCGACACTCTTTAACATATATCTAAATGACATTCCCAGGACCCCAGACACGGAGCTGGCACTCTATGCAGACGACAGCGCGATACTTGCAAAACACCCTTACGTCTCAGTAATGCACAGACAGCTACAACAACACTTAGACATACTCTAAACATGGCTGGAAAAATGGCGAATAAAATTAAACCCCAATAAATGTCTTCGGATTTATTTCTCTAGAAAACGTAAACCCCGCCTCCTCTGTTTATAAACAATCATGCCCTAAAAGCGGAAAAATCTACTAAATACCTAGGTGTAACGATAGACTCCCACCTAACTTGGAAACTGAACGTAACGAACATAATCAAAAAAGCGTATATAACCATAGGAGCCTTATACCCAATGATAGGAAACGGAAATCAAAGTTATCAAAATAAACTCCTAATTTATAAATCGGTCATCCGCCCGGGAATGCTGTATGCAGCACCCGTATGGGGATATGCCTGTAAAACTACCATAGACTTATTAGAGACAAGACAAAACAAAACCCTAAGGATTATAAGGAAAGCCCCTAGATACTTAAGAAACTCGGTAATTAGGAAAGGCTTCAAAATAAAAACTGTTAGAGCCCAAATTAAAAAGCCAGAGCTTAAATTCTACAAAAATTTGCCATCTGTTCCAAATGAACTGTTATTCAATCTGCATGACTATGATCATCGCAAGGCTAAATCTCGTAAGAGACCCCGTTCGGTACTTAACTTTGATATTCGGTACTAGGAACGTCCCACCTTAATCAGTTGATATTAAATAAAACTCGTGATCTTTGCTTTTCTACGAAATGTCTTAAATCCTAAACTGCTAAGATGCTAGGTAACCCTCAGATCTGCATCAACCTCCCAAACTGCTTAAACTCTAAATGTGCAGCAAACTGCCACACTAGGAGCTAGGTCAAATAATAAAAACATTAAATCAAAAACCTCGAACCTCCAACTATGGACCAATGAAATAATGTCATAGTATGAAGATAAGAACCACACCTAGATATTGGAGATTAAAGGCGCTTCGCGCCTGGTGCTCTGTTCTGAACGAAACTCTATTCAATTTATACTCGAGCTACAGCAAGTCTTTGATAGACATGTCTAAGCTATAAAGAAGTGGCTGTTTCTTAATAATTGATAAGAAATTTGACTTCAAATATGCTGATGTTTTAATTTATTCAATTTCACTTTACATTCTTTGATATTTATTTATTATTTGCTTCAATTTTTTGTATAAATTAGAAGTAGCATAGTTGTTTATAATAAAGAAATTTACAAGTCTATGTATTAAGGTCAAGGTAAAAAATTCTTATGGAAACCAAATCAATCTTGAATGTAATATACGAATATGTATTTGAAATTGTTCTTGATTAAATTTTTACCAAATGAAAAAGTAAAGCTTGATAAGTGGTCCATTTATTTTCAACTTATATATTTTCCTTGATTTTTATATTCTAATTAAAATGGAATTTTCCTTTATTTTATTTTTCTGCATATAATATTTGTATTACAAAACCGGGGTTTCACTTCAATAAATTGTAAGTATTATTAATTTATTTTAATTGTAATTTAGTTATTACCGAAACATTACTTAAAACAGTATTACATACCTCTCAAACCGCAGCCTAGTACAGGGGCACTGATAGGTAAGGCAAAAGAATACTTTGCATAGGCGCTGGGGAGCCTTCATTTTTTTACTCAGACCATCTAACCTACCAGAAGGTGTAAGGTGTATGTTTAAATGGCTGGGAAGTACCATCCAATTTAGGCCAGAACCCAGTGGGTGCAGTATCCACAGGGACTGTATCTTTCGGAAGAACTATAAGATCGATGGTACTGTTTTTTTAATGTTGAATTGTACATTTGGCGATTTTCCAGATGACAACATGTAATACTATTTCAAAGTACCTAATTAACTTATATTTCACACAACTCTAAATTAACAATTATCAATATTGATAGCATCCTCAATAAACGATATAGGTCATGTATTAAAATATTTTAATAATTAATTCATGAATTAGGCGTCATTTTCACTAATTTAGTGTTATTTTTGTAATTTTGACGAAAATTTGGTCGATCTGGGGTGAAATATCGCCAAGTGGGTGATACTTTACTGCATTATACCCCAAGGTTGCCAAATACATCACCAATTTTTACAGACAAACGGAGAGAAGAGCATTTCTTATATATTGGAATGTATGCCCATCATATGGCGGAAATCAGAATTTGCTAAACATTATTATCATTTGGCATCAATTGGTGATATTTTCGTTAATTTAGCACTATAGTTGCCAAGTTGGCAATGTCCCACTAAATTTCTCGTCAAGCTTTACGGACGGACATATGGAGAAATGGGTTATTCTTATAGTGAATCCTTATGTTTTTTCCAAGATATTGAACAAGATATCAATTAGTTGTTATTTCATTGATTCAGTATAAATTTCATCAATTTGACAAATAATTTATATCAATTGGGTGATATTTTCATCAATTTGGCAGCATTTAAAAAGTCACCAAGTTAGAGATATTTCGAAAAATTCATCACCAAAATCTTATTCAAACGTTACGGGCGAAAATATAGCTTATTCTTATAGTACTTGTAGTTTCATATATTCTTTCCAAGATATTGAATATTCGTCAATTAGTCATCATTTCCATTGATTTAGCATCATTTTTATTAATTTAGCAATATTTTCTTTAATCTGGCAATATTTTAAAAAGTCGTCAAGTTGGTGACATTCCGCAGATTCGTTGCCAAAATCTCGCCAAGCATTATGGACGAACAAATAATTTATTCTTATAGCAGATAAATGATTATTGGTGTCCAACTGCAAAAGTATTCCGCAAAGAATTTTTTCTCATGAATGGAACGAGCGAGATCCATGAGAATGTCAACAAATTTATCGAATGATATTACATGAAAAATGAACATATTTTACAATAGTTAATATTTTCTTTATTTCACGTGATTTTTTGATAAATTTATTTGAAAAATGTGCAATATTTCGAGAACTGTTCATACTAGCATTCTAAAGTTTGTATCAATCGTTTACTAATGAAAAAGTACATAAGACATGACTATTTACGTAACTTTATTAAAGGATAAGATTTTTTCAAAATTTCATTCGAAAGTTTAGGAGGGTTCTGAACATTCGATTGCGTTAAAAAAAATATGCTTCCAGTATTCACGGATTGTAATTTTTGTACCAAATTTTTTTCAAATCGCTCCATTGGTTCGTGAGATATCGTCTCCACACACACACACAGAGGGAGAGAGAGAGAGAGAGAGATATCACTTCAAAAATGTCTGATTCGTGTTCAAGCATGTTTGAAACTTGCTCTCCCGTCGAAAACTCAAATTCGAATTTTTGACCCCGTCACAATGCTTTTCTCATATATTGTACTATGTACTATATAAGGAAAGTAATAAATGAATCTATGGGAGAACGCATTTTATATAACAGACAAAGATGTAATAATAAACAAGAAATTTATGAAGAAACCATCATATGGTGACAAATGGTTTGTATATTTAAATTTTGACGTAACTATTAAGCATTTTAATTCTCTTTTGCATACATATTTCTTACAGTCATACGAATTTTACGGAAAACTGGTAGCGATGTTTCCAAAATTGGAAATCAAAATTCCTAGTGAATCCCCCCCCTGACGCTGAATCCATATCAGTGATCATCTAAGCTCTATCTATAGCCAGTCCTTAGAAATAGATGTTTTAAGGAAATTTTTTTTAATCGAAAGTGAAAAAAAAATAAAACTAAAAAGAAATGAAAACAAAAATAGAAATGGAAATCTTTAGTATATCCCCAACCATCTTCCGAATTTAACGCTGAATTCATATCAGTCACCATCTCAGTTCTATCTATAACCAATCTTAAGAAAAAGTGTCAAAAAACATTTTTTTAATCTGAAATGGAAAAGAACTGAAGGTGGATCCTTAGTAAATCCCCATTCTGCTCCAGAATTTGATGCTGAATCCATATCAGTTGTTATCCCTATCTACAACCAATTCTGAAAACTAGATGTTTCATGGAAAATTTTTGAACCAGATGTGGAAATTAAACCGGAAGTGCAAATTCTTAGTGAACCACCCTACATCCTTTAGAATTTGATGCAGAATCCATATCATCAGTTATCATCTAAGCTCTATCTACAGCCAATTTTGAGATATAGACATTTCAAGCAAAACGATAATTTTTAATCGGAAATGAAAAAAGAACTGGGAGGGGGGGGGGGGGGGAGAAATCCATAGTGAACCTCCAACCCCTTCGAAATATGATTATAACTTCAAATCAGTCATCATCTGAACTTTCTATAGCAGATCTCAAGAAAGAGATGTTTCAAGGAAGCTCTAATATAAGATCTATAATTTTTCTGAAAAAATATAGTATAACAAATGTTTGCCAGCAATAAAACTTATTACATAATATAGCACTACCTCATTTAAACAAATGCCAAGGACCTAGCATACATACTCGTTAAATCGAGGGACTCCTACATAAAACTAAAATCTTACCTTTAGTTTAAAATTTGTTGTGGCTTCGAAAGTCCTATTTATAACCGTACATTTTGGTTTGCATAATTGGCATTCCGCCTTACTACTCTATTATGATATAACTTTGAAAGATTTTTTATCTAATACTTCCCAAAATACATTTGCATCATGTGCGGCAGTATTTTCCATCATTTCTCACATTTTTGCAATAACTAACTGC
The DNA here is from genome assembly GCA_951213105.1 of Amaurobius ferox. NCBI lineage: Eukaryota > Metazoa > Arthropoda > Arachnida > Araneae > Amaurobiidae > Amaurobius > Amaurobius ferox. Next base: position 37,229,171 of record OX578142.1, read on the forward strand.
ATTACATCTCTTTAATTTACTTAAAAAATATATACAATGCATAGCAGAGCTGGGATTGCCTGTGTTTCTGTTTTCACAAAGAATGTCCCTTTTCTTTATATAGACAGGAAAGAGACATCTACCAAACAACATCATTATATGATTCCTATATGAACGTAAAGTTTATTGCAGAAACTATACTTTGCAAAGTCCACCACAGATACTAAACATTTTATTAATTCGGCAACAGATTGCAAAAGGCTGTTTAGATTGACTCTTAGAAATGCATTCAGTGACTAGACAAAATACAGAATACACATTAGCAATTTCCTCTTTTGCGAATCGTTCATCTGCGGTTTAAACATAATAGTTTGAAACTTGCAGAAATGTATTTTGAGTATTTTGAAACTACAACGTACTCTGAAAATATATTTTCGATACATTACCAAAATACTTTTAAGTTTTTCAGTTTAAAATACAAAATACAAATGTATTTTGAAAATGTATTTCAAATACATGTATTTTCGAGAAGAGAAGTATCATTTTTCGGGAAGAGAAGTGACGTTTGGTTCTACGTCCAATGGCCCGCCCCCAGTATGGGTGACTACTTTCTACGACTCCTTCTCCGTCCCGCCCCCAGTATGGGTGGGACGGAGAAGGTAGTCATTTCTATACTCCCTTTCAATATATGCCACTCCGAACCGCATAATGGCAATACGCCCCGCCTCCAGTATGTCTGGAACTGAGGGAGGAGCTGTAGAAAGTAGTAATTTGGACACTCCTTTTCAATATACGGACTCAAGGACGGGGTACGGAGTGCCCAGGAGGTGAAAGTATTCCCCTCTTTAAACTCCGTGCGAAAAGGAAAGAGAAGTAAGAAAATAGGAAAACATATATTAAGGCATAGAGCTGTTTCAACCACGTGGCACTCTCTTAGTAACGAGCCTTAGCAACGCTTGCTGGTAGTCAAACAACTCATAGATAGGCCATTGCTATACACGTTGTACGTTGCTTCAAAAATATTAATTTAAACTTTAGTAATAATTATGACATCTAAATATTTTCTGGATATGGATGATCGAGCTAAAGCTCGATATTCCTTATTTGTCATGATATTAATAATTTTAAAATGTTTTATATTTGCAAAAATGTAATGTAATGCGAATCCAAATTTTGAGTTGGATTTTCGTATGCTTACACCTTATAAAGAGCTAAGACAATATTGGAAAGTCTTGAAAAGTATGTGTGTGTGTGTGGGGGGGCAACTGTTTAACATTTGCTTATGCCAGGGTTATTTTAAATGAAAAATACGCATGACATTAAAAAGTCTTGAAAAGTGTGTGTGTGTATGTGGGGGGGGGGGGGGGGCAACTGTTTAACATTTGCTTATGCCAGGGTTATTTTAAATGAAAAATACGCATGACATTAAAAAGTCTTGAAAAGTGTGTGTGTGTATGTGGGGGGGGGGGGGGGGGGGGCAACTGTTTAACATTTGCTTATGCCAGGGTTATTTTAAATGAAAAATACGCATAACATTAAAAAGTGGGGGGGGGCAACTGTTTAACATTTGCTTATGCCAGGGTTATTTTAAATGAAAAATACGCATAACATTAAAAAGTCTTGAAAAGTGTGTGTGTGTGGGGGGGGGGGCAACTGTTTAACATTTGCTTATGCCAGGGTTATTTTAAATGAAAAATACGCATAACACACACATTAAAAGTCTTGAAAAATGTGGGGGGGGGGGGGGGGGCAAGTGTTTAACATTTGCTTATGCCAGGGTTATTTTAAATGAAAAATACGCATAATATATTAAAAAGTCTTGAAAAGTGTGTGGAGGAGGGGGCAATTGTTTAACATTTGCTTATGCCAGGGTTATTTTAAATGAAAAATACGCATGACATTAAAAAGTCTTGAAAAGTGTGTGTGTGTATGTGGGGGGGGGGGGGCAACTGTTTAACATTTGCTTATGCCAGGGTTATTTTAAATGAAAAATACGCATAACATTAAAAAGTCTTAAAAAGTGTGTGTGTGTGTGGGGGGGGGGCAACTGTTTAACATTTGCTTATGCCAGGGTTATTTTAAATGAAAAATACGCATAACATTAAAAAGTCTTGAAAAGTGTGTGTGTGTGTGGGGGGGCAACTGTTTAACATTTGCTTATGCCAGGGTTATTTTAAATGAAAAATACGCATAACACACACATTAAAAAGTCTTGAAAAATGTGGGGGGGGGGGGGGGGCAAGTGTTTAACATTTGCTTATGCCAGGGTTATTTTAAATGAAAAATACGCATAATATATTAAAAAGTCTTGAAAAGTGTGTGGGGGAGGGGGCAATTGTTTAACATTTGCTTATGCCAGGGTTATTTTAAATGAAAAATACGCATAACACATTGAAAAGTGTGTGTGTATGTATGGGGGGGGCAACTGTTTAACATTTACTTATGCCAGGGTTATTTTAAATGAAAAATACGCATAACACATTGAAAAGTATGTGTGTATGTATGGGGGGGGGGGGGGGGTTCACTCCAAACTTTCCTGTTCTTCAAATTTTCAGTATTCCAATCTTTTCTGTTGATTCTTAAAGGCCATTCTTTGCTTCTTTTAACAGACAAGTCCTTGATTTTATTCCTTTATTTTCAATTATTCTAGGGAATGAAAAAATGATACAATTAATTACGGCACAAATCGCCATTATCAAATTCAATTGCTTTATCTTAAAGAAATTATGGTTATATATGATATCGGCTGGATATAGTTTTAATAAAACGACTTTTTAAAAAAAAATTCACACCAAAACGTATCCCGGCGCTCTTCACTAAGACGTCTTTTTGACTCATTTCCTCTAATTAATACAGCAGGGAGTCTAAAAAAAGATTTGCTGTCTCGATCAGAACGATTTCCGCATTTGAAAACACCACAAGCGGCAGGCATAATGACAAATATAAAATTTTCTAACACTATACACGCCACTCTACAATTGACTCAAACGCAAAGCATACAATATATGACTACCAGCAGCGGTTGCTAGGTGGTAGCTTGGCGATGTGACGTCAGGTGAAAAAGCTCTATTAACATCTAAGGCCGTTTCAATATTCGGTACTAAGTAATACATGCTTGCTTCTACTATCAGCCAATCAGAGTTTTAAAAAGAGGAGTTGCCTGAATTTGTAGTGCCATCTATCGACCAGTGAAAATTGAGGATTTTTATCTTTACACAGGAGCAGCAGTTACAAAAACAAAATTGACATTTGGCAAAACAAAATATTAGCGGTCTTCCGTGTTTATGCACTGTTTTTAAATGGATGATTATTTTCCTAAAGTAGAAGTTCGTGTTATTGATGAAGAAAAGGTTTAAATATCCCTTGTTTTTTCTGCTCTTAATTTTTAAGTTAATGTGAAAACACCGTTTTTTTTTCAATAGAATTCTAATTTGTTCATATACATGTACTGTGTGATATGACAAATGGAATATACGCTACTATTTAAAAGAAATTGTAATTTCAATGAAATATATGACTCTATTTTCAGGGATGTATCTAGAGAAATGTGAGTGGTGGTTGATTTTCCAGAACAATTATTATTGCGAATATAAAATTTCGAAACGAGCTTTGCGTTAATTCGCACACACAAACAGTATTAGTATTCTATACTTTTATATTAAAGAAAAACATTTGATAAAATTGAATATAACTTTTTTAAAATGTAATTGTAATATGTATATTTTTTTGGATGAGTGGTGTTCGGCAATTGAGTGGTGGTCGGAAATTCTGAGTGATGGAAACCCCGACCACTGTAGATACATCCCTGTATTTTGTTTGTTTTCTTTTGCCTTCTCGCCCGATACATATAATTTGGACTAACTCACCAAAATCTTGTAGTGCTTCTTATTATGTGAAGTAAAACTATTGTGCTTTTATCTTCAATTTTGTTTGCATCAATGTATAGAGTTGCTGTTTTTACATCAGATGCAAATAAAACTGCAGTACTTAATGTCCAATATCTTATTTAAAAATGTTCTTTCATTCCTTAAATTCCAATATTTTTGTATGCATATATTGTAATTTTTGTGAAACTTATGTAAATACTTAAAATTGCAAATGATCAGCTTAGTTATATTTTTCTTTGCTAGGGTAAAGGCCTCTTTGCCCTCAAGAAGTTTAATGCAGGTGATGTAATTTTTGAAGAACGTCCACTTGTTTGTGCTCAATTTCTTTGGAATCAAGCTTATGGTTATCTTGCCTGTGATTATTGTATGAGACCACTTGAAACAGCAGAAGAAAACATTCGAAGATTGTCAGGAGCCCTAGATATCTGTCTTCCATACTCAGAATGCTGCGGAACAAAAAAAGATGAATGTATGGATTGTCCATACTGTGAGGTATTGTTTAAATTTAAAATTCATTGATTTTATAATATTCAAAATATATTGTTAAATTTACAACTCATGCAAAATTGTAGCTGCTAGATACTGTGGAGGAACAGAGTAAAAGCACAAATTTTGGGTTCAAAAGTGATATTGAGAAAGAAGAAACATATGAAATATTGGTGTGTGAAAGAAATGAGGTCTTTAAAAACTGCATTTGCTTATTAAAAGATTACAAATAAAGAAAAAGAAAGTGTAAGTTGAAAAGAATTAAACTTTATTAGACCAAGAAGAACTCACATTTAGATTAACTTTCCTTCTGAACTAAGCTCAGAGGATGATCAATAAATCAGAAGTTTTAGCTTGAGCATGACTTCATATGTGTATTTTTTATAAACAATATAGACTGATATTTTTTTCTGTAATGTTATGTAAAGATTCATGTTAACACCTTTTCTATGATTACTTAGCTAATGTATGTATCTGGCATTTATATCAATTCAAAATGTGGAAACAGGCTGCATAAAGGTAACAGACAATCACTAACTATAGAAATCAAAGTCAACAGAAAATATCCATTTGTAACATACATCTCACCCAACATTTTTAGCATTTTTTAGCATCTGCAGCTAATGATAAGACATCATAAGACCAAAAATACAGATATATGTGCCCCAGTATATAATGACCTGGCTTTGCGCCACAGTACAAAATTTAAGTAACTGCATCATAGCACCCCTCCTCTTTAAACTAATTTTCCTCAAAACGAAATTGCAGGAAATAATATTAAATTTTTTTTTTTATTAAATACTAACTTGATTCACAAAAAGTGACTTAATTCAATAAATTTAAATTAGAAGAGGATACTGGAGTAGGGTTTCTTTTTTTTTTTTTTTGTAAATAATTAAAAGTATAATATTTTTCTTTTTTTTTTTAATGTTTTGAGCATGGCCGAAATCTGTACCTCTTGTTTAAATAACACGGGAGGTGCAGGATTCTCTATGCTGAGAATTCATATTTTAATAGTGTATACAATTAAGTGTTTTAAATTTTTGGCTCTTGGGACAGATTTTTGTAAAGATATAATTTATTTTTTTAAATTTTCGAATGTTTGAGGTACATGCTAAGATATATGTACCTTCAATTAAAAATAATGCGACTTTCTGAGAAAAGAATTAGCAATTCAAATCAATATACATAATCTACATTACACAAACATGTCTGACCATATATATGTGTATCTATATTAATTTAAAACACAATTCTTGATGTTGAAATAATTCTTTTTAGTAAGAGGTATAATCTTGGCATGTGCTTCAAACATTTGAAAATTAAAAAAAAAAAAAATGAATGGTTTTTAATTATTTATAAAAAATGTCCCAAATTTCAAGACACTTGATTGATCTGCAATTTAAAATGCAAATTCTCAATGTATAAAGTGGAAGGAATTAACTGGAAGGTTTAGATCTTGGCATATGATCAAAATATTAGAAAAATTAAAAAAATAATAGAATTTAAATTATTTATAAGAAACCTGAACATTAACTTCCAAAATTATGATTTACTTCGAAATCATCTGCTAGCCATTTCATTTCCAAGAACCTAGACAAAGAAGTTTTTATCTACAGCGCTCACAGACAATTGTTGCATCAGTGATTCAGAAGTAGATACATGTGATTAATAGTAGAATGATGGAAGCAGTCATTTTGAGCGCATAACTACTTTGAGAAACGATTCCTCCAAAACGGCTAATCCCAGCCCATTGAAATTTTATGACTTTTCTTATTTTCTTAAAACTGCTGAAACACAGAAGAAAATTATTCTAGGCTTTATGATAAGAGAATATTGACCGCTGCCTATTGTTCTAGGTAGTTCAAATTATCTGTTGTTCTAGTGTTAATAAACAGTTTAAAAGTACAGAATTTTAATTTTTTAATTTCCTTGCTAAATATATCAAATAGGATATGTAAGCAAATGATCTGTGCTGAAATCATGGGGATTAGATAAGAATTACCCCCATTTAAGAATTTATTCTGATTTTACAATTACTATTCAATATTCTTTTTTTATTTTACATAAAAGATGATTTATTTTGTGAATCTGCTATGCAAATTGTGTATGCTTTTGCAATGGACCCACATTTTACTTTAATATTTTAAAACAATAAAAGACAGTTTATTTTGTGAACCCTTTATGTGGATTGTATGACTTGATTGTTGTTAAGAATCATGTATGTTGAAAAGGTTCAAAATTTAGTTAATGAATGTCTGACTGTGCTTTTTCCAAGGATCCCCAGTAATTCAGAATTAAATTTAAAGCATATCCACAGGCCCGGTTTAAGGCATGGGTACAGTGTCTAGAACTAATAGTGTGCCGACCGCCTATACCTCCCAATGCTGGGAGATGTTCCTGAAAAGCCACCTCCGCCAGACGGCGTTGGTCTCGAATAAGTGGTCTAAAGCGGAGGAGTTAACATTGAAACAAATGGGAATTTATTGCAAATGAAATGACTGATATCCTTCGAAATAACTGAAGAATTTGTGTGAAATTGGGTGCGATTATTGTAAGTGGTATACACAAAAAGTCATTTGATTTTCAGAGAGATTGAGCTAGGGATATATTCTTATTTTTAAAATTTTATCTAACTTGATCTGGTGTTCGTTCAAACTTTTGAGGTCCAAAATAATCAGGTTCATTTATCATAGTAACATGAAATTCGTTATGACGTTTCCTCTTGTGGTACATTTCAGTTCTTTCGATTTTGAAGCATATCGGGCTAGCCCGTCCTGGGCCCGCCATAGGACATTACCTGGTTTTAGAGAATATCTCGAAAATCAGAGAACGTTGGAAATCTAAGTTTAATATATCGTTTTCTTTTGGGGTGTATTTTAATTCTTTCAATTTTCAACCGTACTGGGTTAACCCGTCTTAGGCCCGCCTTAGAAACTCACCCGTTTTTGCGGTATAACTCGAGAACAGGTGTATCTAAAAATTCGAAGTTTAAAATATCCTTGCCATTTGCTGTATATTTTAATTCTTTGGATAAAAATTTTATCGGGCTAGCCCGTCCTGAGTTCAACAAAAGGAATATATCGTTTTTTGAGAATAACTAAAAATTCGGAGCATCTAGAATGTATAAATTTAATATGTCATTGTCCTTTGGGGTATATTACATTTCACTGCTTTTCGAACCGTATCGGGTTAGCCCGTCTTGGGCCTGCCATAGAAATTTCCTCGCTTTTAAAAAATAAATCGATCAATCGGAGTAGCTGAAAAATATAAATTTAGTATATCATTTCCGTTTGGATGGATTTTAATTTAGATTTTGAAGCTCGTCGGGCTAGCCCGTCTTGGATCTGCTGAAGAATGCATTCGTTTTTGAAAAATAGACGAGAACCGAAGTAGCTAAAAATTCCAAATTTAACATGTCGTTGGCTTTTTGGGTATATCTAAGTTTCTTCGGATTTGAACTTTATCGGGGTGGTCCGTCCTGGGCCCGACATAGGAATGGACCCGTTTTTTAGAATACTTGGAAAATCGGGGAAACTAGAAAATATAAATTTAATACATCCTTATCTTTTGGGGAATATTTTAATTCCTTTGTTTTTGAACCGTATCGGGCCAACCCGTTTTGGGCCCGACTTAGAAATTCACTTTTTTAGTGGAATAACTCTAGAACCAGAGTATCAAAAAGTTTCAAGTTTAGAATGTCTTTGTCATTTGCGGTATGTCTAAGCTCATTGGATTTAAAACCTGATCGGGCTAGCCCGTCCCAACAAAAAGAATGCACTCGTTTTTTAAGAATAACTCCAAAACTGTAGCAGCTAGAATATCTAAATTTAGTATATCATTGTTTTTTAGGGTATATTTTATTTCTTTGGATTTTGAACCTTATCAGACTCGCCCGTCTTGGGCCCGACATAGTGGTAATGTACTCATTTTTCGAGAATAACTCGCAAATTGGAGCAGCTAAAAAATCTAAACTTAGTATATCAATTTCTTTTGGGGTTTATCATAATTTATAATTTGAACCTAATCGTCTTGAGTCCATCTTAGGAATGTGATCGTGTTTGATGAATAACTCGAGAATCGGAGTAGCTAAAAATTCAAAGTTTAGCATGCTATTGTCTTTTGTGATATGTTTCATTTTTTCGAATTTGAACTTCATTCAGCTAGCTCGTGCTGTGCCTGTTATAGGAATAGACTCATTTTTTTAGAATAACCCGAAAACTGGAGCAGATAGAAAATCCAAATTTAGTATATTAATTCCATTTCGGGTAGAATTTAATATTTTCGGCGTATATATAATTATAATTAGTGGCGTAGGCATGGGAGATAGGATGTGTGGTAAGAAACCTCATTTGCCGAACAATTACATTAGTTCTCAAAATTGTCTATATTTAAAAAAAATTAATTTTGTACTATAAGCTCTATTCGATCGTCGACCCCCTTGTGTCCTAAATACATAGTTACATCCATATGCAAATGAACTAAGAAGTGCGAAATTTGTCCACGGATGTTGGGTCGGTGCACTGGGAGTACGAGTGAAGGTTACGGTTCTGCGTGATCTGACGAAGAAGGTTTTATGCCTTCGAAACCGGTCGATATTAGTATTTTGAGTGGTATTCTGCTTTTTACGAAGATAATTTTATTTCTTTAGCAGAAATTTGGACCGCACGTATTGATTTTGTTTACTTGAAATTGAAATTTTTCAATAATTTTTAAAAGCATTATATGAATAACTTGAACGAATGCTTTAAAACCAAACTTTTGTTTTGCATTTTGATACATATTACCATGTAAACCTAAAAAAACAATGTATGAGAATGTCTGGCAAATATTTTGTTTTATCTCATATGTTCGGCTACTAGGAAAAATGCCTGTGGGTGGCCCTGTGAATTTGGAAGAAAAACATGAAACACCATTGCCGCTTGAACATTAGAACAAGGTGGGGGCTGCCTACAAGTGCTGTCTCTTTGTACGGTGAAAGATAGCGCTGATAAGAATTTTGATTGAGGGTGGACATGTAATCGACCGCTATTTTATTTCGACAGGCGCGTCTCCTTTACATACGTTTCCGCAAGTTGCCACATCTCTTACACGAACAATGCTCATAAGATCCGCAAATCAGCGGGGGCTCTGGAAATGGGTAGAATACCAGGAAAGGGCATTTTGTACTGCCTTCAGGGTGGCCTTTAGATACAATAGGAAGTATCTCATTAGCACATTGGTCATCTGAGATCAAATTTGTTTTTACTAAGAACTGTCACATGTACAATATTCTTTTTCGTTCTAAGATTGGACAGGATGGACCCACTCAGAAAGAAAGATTTTTCGAAATTGTAAGCAGCAAACTTTCACTTATTTGATGTTTGTTGTAACTGACGTTGAAAATCTATATTTGGATTAAAAAGGGCTGTTTTTATAGATATACCATTATTGCCTTTTCTGTGTAAAATTGCCTAGAAAAATGTATTAATTCGATTCATCCAGCCTATTACTTTATTTTGCATTTCGACGAATAGGCTAAAAAATAGCTTAACATTTCATAATCTGCGAATTTCAGCATCCAAAAATCCCGTCACAAGACTTTTCTTACTATTATACTATGTAGTACGAATCACTATATTACTATGAATCTTTAAAGTGCACCGTGGACTGGTTTCGCATTATTTAATTCTCTTGCATATAAGCGTAGCCAAGATCTAGGATAAGGGGGGGGGTCGACGATCGAATGTGGGTTTACACAACAGTACAAAATACTTTCTCAAATATAATCCCTAAGGAGAACTAATGTAATTGTTTAATTGTTTGGTAAATGATAATTTTTCTCCAATTTTCGAGTTATTTTCCAAAAACGAATGCATTCCTAAGGCTGGGCAAAGATGGGGTAATCTAATAAAGTTTAAAATCTAAAGAATTAAAATATATCCCAAAAGAGAATACTGTATTATAAATTAAAATCCATCCAAAAGGGAATGATATACTAAATTTGCATTTTTTAGCTACTCTGACTGATCGAGTTATTCTTGAAAAGCGAGTAAATTTCTATGGCGGGCGAAGGCGGGCTAGCCTGATAAGGTTCGAAATGCGATGAAATATAATATACCACAAAGGGCAATGATATATTAAATTTAGACATTCCAGATGTTCCGAATTTTGAGTTATTCTCAGAAAACGATATATTCCTCTTGTTGAGTTCAGGATGGGTTAGCCCGATGGGGTTCAAAATCTAAATTAAAATCCATCCAAAAGGAAATGATATACAAAATTCACATTCTTTAGCTACTCCGTTTGATCGAGTTATTCTTGAAAAGCGAGTACATTTCTATGGCGGGCCAAGAGGGGCTAGCCTGATAAGGATCAAAATGCGATGAAATATAATATACAACAAAGGGCAATGATATATTAAATTTAGACATTCCAGATACTCCGAATTTTGAGTTATTCTCAAAAAACGATATATTCCTCTTGTTGGGCTCAGGACGGGCTAGCCCGATAAGATTTTTAATCCAAAGAGTTAAAATATACCACAAATGACAAGCATATGCTAAACTTCGAATTTTTAGATACACCTGTTCTCGAATTATACCAAAAAGTAAAGTCATATGGTGGGCCCAGAACGGGCTAGCCCGATAAGGTTCAAAATCGAAAGACTTGAAATGTACCACAAGAGAAAACGTCATACCGAATTTCACGTTACTGTGATGAATGAATTTGATTATTTTGGATCTCTAATGTTTGAACGACCACAGATAAAGCTAAATAAAATTTTTAAAATATGGATATATCCCTAGGTCAATCTCTCTGAAAATCAAATGACTTTTTGTGTATACCACTTGCAATAATTACACCAAATTTCAGACAAATTCTTCAATTATTTCCAAAGATATCAATCATTTCGTTTGAATTAAATTCCCATTAGTTTCAATGTTAACTCCTCCGATTTAGACCGCTTATTCGAGACCAACGCCGTCTGGCATAGGCGGTTTTTAGGGAATCTGTTTTTCGCCTCGGTCGGCATACTATCCCTTCTAGCCACTGTAGCATGGGCAATTGCCCACTGTGGCCGAATTAGGGGCAGCCATTTGGAAGTGAAATTAGGTGTACTAAGAATGGCTTTTGTAGTCACATTAAAATATTTTTTAAAATTGAACCTATTTTGTGCCACTTTAATATAAATGAATTAATGTACTTTTTTAGATTAAAACATTAAAAGGATAAAATTGTTTTTCACCCATAATTATATCTTTTTTGAAGCAATGTTCTGCTTGAAAGTATGTACGTTCAAACACTTGGGGGATTACTAGATTTTATACAACTTGCACCTGGGTGCAGCCTGCAATCCCTAAGGGAGACTTTGTTTCCCTATATACTGGAAAAAACTCAAGGGGTGAATCTCGGAATTTGTTCCTGCTTTCAAATTCAAATTGCAAACACATGGATGCAGTCTCTATGATCACATTTCTAAAAGGATGGGAGGGAGATTAATCCAGATGGTCATTCTTATGGTCATCTACCGTTTTAGCTCATTTAGGTATTGAGCCTAGCTGGAGGCCATATAGATAACACAGTGACTAGAAGTAAAAAGCTTGTTCTTAGTGTTCAGAGTGTTGTGTTATGTTGCTGTGCGAGATTCACAAATTCATCTTTATCAAATATGGCTTCTTTTAAGTATTCGGGTAACTTTTTTTTTCAATTATTCAAAATATTTTCGCAAAATTTCTTAATTGACTATGTCTTTTGTTGATTTTTAATGTGTTTTAACAAATAAAATAAGTTTGATGCTGAATTTAGTCTATGGCATTATCCTCAGAATAATACTTATAGAAGAAGAATTTTTTCACGTTTTTATCTAAAATAATATTTTATAAATTAATACATTTATTCTATAGACCCAATCTGCGAATTTGTCAGATTCTTTTGCTCATGCATACAAATTTCTATCTAGATATCCATTTAATAATCTGTAAATATTATTTTATTTTTTCATAATTACACTTTTAGTTGTAATTATAATGTAATATACTTTTAGGTAAAATGTTAAGTGAGCAATCTTAAAATTTGTAATATACATTTTGATATTGTGATTTTTTTTATTTCTACTCAAACAATTTATTACCCCTATCCCCAAATTCTAGTCAACTTAAAACATTCGAGTTATTATTCTTATATAAAGTCTTATTATTCTTCTTATATATGTGGTATTTTTTTGTCCATTTTTTTTTTCAAGACCGAGAAAAAATGAAACATTGTATTTCCTCTTTTCCAATGAACGGAATTCCTTTTATTCTTAATATGCCCTATTTTTATTACCCCACTCGTAAGTCATATTTTTGAATTTCTACCCTTCTACCCCCCCCCCCCCATTTTTTTAAAATGAATTTGGAAGCACCCCATGTTTTTGTTGGGTCCACATATCTCTAAATTCTTTTCAGATGTTTTTGTTTATTATCTTTTTAAAAACTACTAAAATAATATTGCGTTTTTTACCACCTTGTCCACCAATGATTGTAAATATGATTTTTCCCCTCTCTTAGTTTTGTGATGCACTTTATTTTTTGGCAGAATATTTTAATTTTTACCCCCTTCCCCTTTCTTTCCTAATTGTCCCCTTTTCTATTTTATGTATTTTTCCTGCCTTTGGATTAGGTTTTGTATCTTCTAACATTTTTATATATTTTCATTCACTTGTTATAAACTCAGGGACATTTTAAATAAATAAATAATTTGGCATCACGTCTGATGTTAAAATAGCAAAATTAAACACACATCCATAACAGAAGGTCTTTATTTCACTTCCTTATGACGTACAAAAGTTTAAAAAAGGCCATAGCGCTTTCGAGCTTAGGTCGAAAGACCATAGGTCTAGTTTTCCATATAGTCCTACGATTTTCCGCCCCTTTATCCAATTTTGTTCCGAGTTTGGTTTCAGACCTGCACATTCTAATATTTCTTCTTTATTTAACCATATTCGGTCTGATAAACTGGGTGATAGGGATGACTTTAAAAGCTTTGCTGGGGTGTATGTTGTTCCCCTGTTGTCCACCGATGGCAATTTTAAATTTTATATTGGAAGTACTAAACGCACCGTTGGCATCCGTTTAGCAGAACATGCTCGGGATGTCAGGGATAGTAAACTTTCTACGGCTCTTGCTCAGTTTGTTGTTAAAGATAATTTTCAGCCTCTTTTTGAAAAGACTTTCCTTTTGATGCGTTGTAATAACCCTCGTGATATTCTCCTTTTTGAATCTCTTTTTACTTATATTTACCGTGAGTCCATTTGTAATTTTGACCCCGTTATGAATTTGAGTTACGCTTGGTGACTCATTCTCGACTCTATGCAATTCAAGTCTCTGCAAAGTTATCTTTGACGTCTTCTTCTTTGGGATTATGCTTGATTGCCCCCCCCCCCTTTTTCGATTTCTGTAATTAAATTGTAATTTAATATACTGTTTTTTGTTGTTAAAATTTTTGAAAAATTGTTTACGGTTTATCCTTGTCTAAACGTAGATTCTTTTGTTAATTGTATTTATGCAAATTTTGTCGCTATATCTGGTCTATATACGAACGATTCAAACTTTATTTCCATGTAGCCACTGATGAAGAGCATACTTATGCTCGAAAGCGCTATGACCTTTTTTAAACTTTTGTACGTCTTAAGGAAGTGAAATAAAGACCTTCTGTTATGGATGTGTGTTTAATTTTGACATTTTAAATGTTACATTTCTATCACCCCAGTGAATCTATAATAATAAAAATAAGAATCTGTGAGTTTGTTTGTCCACAATGCCTCGTGATATCTACTGCACTGAATTTTTTTACACAGTCTCATCTGGGACGCTGTAGCCTAGTGGTTAGTGCACGGGAATTGCACTCGGTAGGCCCGGGTTCGATTCTCTCCGCTGCCCAAACTGCTGCCGTGTTCACGTGGAGTACGATCACATAAAACATGCAGGTCAGTAAGTTTTTCCGAGAGGTTGGTGGTAGGGGAAGGAGGGTACGGTCCCTGTGGATGCCTCTCCCACTGGGTTCTGGTCTAAATTGGGTGGCTCTTCCTAGTCGTCGAAACTGTTGCCTTACATCTTTCTGGTAGGTCGGACAGTCTGGATCTCAATAACAACACAGTTTCATCTATACCTAAATTAATGCGTCTCGAAGGCCTTTTCCCAAAAATTAAATTAGATTTTTTAACAAAGTTTTAAATTTCAAAATCAGATAATCTCCAACTGCTGATATAACCTAGCAGCTATATTCACAATTTAACAGTTACAGAACCTCCAGCCGTTGATATGATCTAACAGCTACCCATACTATTTAACAGCTCCCGTAACAATCTAATGCCACATGCATCTCCTAAAGGTTATTAATCTTCCATTCATTTACGTTTTGCATTACGGTGAGCGTGTATTTCCTTTTTGCTTTGGGCATAGCATACTGGCAATTTGGCGTCAGTTTAGGATTTGAAGAAAATTAAGTAGTGTTATCTGTAAATGTATTATTTAAGTAGTGGGAGTTTATTTATGTCCCGGTAAACACCAGGTAATTCATTCCAGTGATACAATAAAACAAATGTTAAACTCTTCAAAGTGTAAAATTTTCTTGTAATTTGTTTAGTATTCCATTATTCTGTATCTATGTCCCAGCAGTATATGAATCAGATTTTAGAGGGACTACAATGGACAGTAACAAAAAGTTTCAAAATAAGATTCCAAGTTTTTATCTTCGAAATCAAAAATGCAATAAATTTAAATATTTTTGCTTTTATAATTTAATATTTAAAGATTAACTATTTAAATAAACTACTGATAATAACTTGCAAAATTCTGAATTGTCCTGTTATATTATATCTTAACTTTTTAGGGATTGAAATGCTTTTCCTTCATCTCTCCTCTTTCCTAATTCAAGCATAAGACCATTTGTTTGATTTGCTTATAATGTTTTACTGCTAAGATGTACAAATAATTCACAAGATTTATGCAATTACAAATTCAAATTTTATTAAAAACAAAGATGAGGGCAACTTTCATGACACTACTTAATGCAGTACGTTACTTCTGACTCCTGATAAATTCAGAAAAATATAATCGGTGGTGGGAAATTGTTTTGCATGAATGATATTTTAAGATAAAACACTAGTAAAGTTCGATGAGTTTATTCGATTTTTACAGACTCATATGTTTTGTTTACAGACTTTCAAAGTAATACAAATTACTCGCTAACTATTTATAGCTAGCTAGCGCTTTTAGTTTTTGCCACGATTTCATCTGAAAACTCTGACCATAGACTCCACTTTAATGTATTCGATTATTTTATTAACTTGATTTGCGGTATAAAAATTAAACTTACTGACAAGATTTTATATTCTAGTTAATGTATAAACATGCCTGGTGGCACATAAACATACTTGAATAAATATAGTTCCACCTATTCTGTTCAAACATTACCAATCATTAAACATCTTTAGAATCCCCAAATTCATTTAACTTCCTAAGTATAGTGATTATGATTTCGATATGTTGAAATATCGAAATTAGAACCATTATACTTCAAAAACCAAGAAAGTGACCCAAAATCCAATTATATACACCTGTAAGACTTTTAAAGAGCAATAAATTCATGCTTATTGCTTATAGCTATCACTTTTAGTTTTCAAGATAAGCATTACAAACTCCAAAAACCTCAAATTTTCAAGTTTCTTCCACTTGACAAAATGATTACTCAAAACTATAAAAGCTTTTTTAAATATACATATAAATTTAGAAACTAAATTTTTTCATACATATTTTTGTCGCTTACGAATTATAAGTTTATTTTCTTCTTCTTCTTCAAAAAAAAAAGTTCGATTAAAAAAATAAAATCCAATTATATACACTTGTAGAGCTTCAAATTCGTGCTTATTATTCAAGGCTAGATTTTTCAGTTTTTGAGATGTTACAAACTTTAAAAATGGAAAATTTTCAATCTTCTTCAATTTGGCAAGACGAATACTCAGGAACTATAAAAGTCTTTTTTAATAATAAATATAGATTTTGATACTAAATTTCCTAGGACATATTTTTGTCGTTTACTGTTTATATATATAGTTTAAAATGAAAACAAGAATAAAAAAACACTTGATCGGACAGATATCTTTTTTGTTTTCTTAAAAAAAAATTCTAAATATTAAAATATTGAAATTATTATTATAAGCGCCCAAAGAGTTTACATTTTTTGTAATGCTTCATTTTCCTCCCCACAGAAACTCCAAACATAAATGTTATTCACATAAAAAAAAAAAAAAGACTTATATCCGCGTTCTAGAATTTATTTCATAATTATATTAGCAGTGTATTAATTAACGTAAACAGAAATTTATAGCATTATTAAACAAAACAAAATTAACTTGTCTTTTCAAGTGAACGGAACACTCTATATATACCAGAATATCGATAATAGATTTATCATATAAATATTATTTTATTAATTTTATGCATCATTTTTTATCCATATATTCGAAAAATATGCAATAGCACAAGAACGGTTCATGCTATTGTTACATTCAGTAAGTTCCACTTGATTTTTAATGAAAACTTACATATAACATGATTATTTATTTAATCTTTTTGGATGCCGTTTGTTAATGATTTAAAAGAAGTTTGAAAATTTGCGACCTTCCGAATGTTCATTTCCCTTTAAAATCATGAATTTTATTCACTTCATTCCATTTGTTCTAGAAATTTTGTTTTGTTAGACTCCTATACATGCCAATATATACACTACACTGCACTCACTTACAGACATTCTTTTTAAATTAATTGATTCGGGTTAAAGGATGTCCAAAACGTATATTAATTTAAGTTTTTGACCCCATTAATATTTTTCCTATACGTTATTTGTGTGCAGAGAAATTACAAATAAAGTCCAAAATTAAGTTATGTATTATAAATTACTGTTGCATTATATATGTATATATGTATGTAGAAAGAAATGTAAAGCATTACATTTTCTAAACCACTAATTAGAGCTCTAAATTTAGATGAGAATAAAATTTGGTAGGTCGTTGAAATAAAATAATTTTCGTAAGGTGATGGTGATCCTGTTTCTAAGGCTGATTAGCCCCCTCCTGCTCTTACCTATTCAAGATGCTTTGTTCTTAATAGCTTTCTTGTATAATCATGAAAAAAGTCCAGTCTTCATCCACACACCAATACAGGCGGCAACCACACACCAATACAGGAGGCTCTGCCTATATGTTGAGGGTTCAGTGGTAGCCGCGTTAATGGACATCTATACTTAATCCCACCTTCTGCCAGTCTTCTCCGAATAATATACATTGATACAGGATGCACAGAGGATGGCAAATGCATTCAAATGGCTGATAGCGACGCCATTCGTGTAGATGTGGCTCCTCTCCTGACTGCACGATCCTCTCGAGCAGTTGTCGAGCCTGAGGTGCTCTGGGTCTCTGCGACGGTTACATAGTTCTTCTCTCATCCACTGTTTCCATCACAAAGCAACTACCATATCGCTCCCACCAAGATGTCGACATACATCTGTTGGACCAATCAGTTTTCCTTGGGCCAATGATGTGACTTCCCTCTACATCCGACAATTGTTCGTAGTGATGTCGAGTATGTCTCAAAAGCCTCTTTGTACACAATTTTCAGTATCAAAGCAGAAAATCCAGTTCCAATTGCCCATAAGTAAGAACATTGGTTGTTTTAAGTGCTGTACGATACGTGATTCTCATGCTGATTGCATAAGCCCTATAACGTCACTGGCGTTGACTTTCAGTTTGATCATTTGCTTAACTCTTAAAACGAAACTTGCATGCTATTAATTTCCAGGACTGATGTAACTGTATGAGAACTATAAATTGGTAGAACGTATTAATGCTTGTATTTGGAAGGTAGTGTATCTGCGCATGCCCCATGAAGTGCGTATCATTCTGAAGCAAGAGGTTGTTGTTGAAACACACATTAAAACATAGCTGTTAAATTGTTGTTGTCGAAGTGCAGATATGGAGCAGAGGATTAACATCAAATTTTACTTCAAATTGGGCAAAACTGTGAAAGAAACTCATGAAATATTGAAACAAGCATACAGTGATGAAGCATTATCCTGTTCCTGCACTTTTGAATAGTTTAGATGTCTTCGGGACGAGCGCAAAAGCGTCTGTTGGCTTTAAAAATTTAAATTAAAGTAATTTAAAAACATTTCTTATTGCACATCACCATAGAGATAGCCGTGGTTTCTTATCTAGTAATATCTTTTTAAAGTAAGGCGACCTTACGTGAAATAACTTAGTTTATTTTCACAAAAGCAACATCAAAGATAACATAAATAATACGCATATCATTTACTTTGTTACAGTATCTGCAAAAGTTGAAGTCACATTGTCTTGAAAATTTTTACATCAGACAGAAATTAGGACTTAACAAACTGGCCACGTATTTTGCCAATTTACCGACAATCATACTTAAAAGATTTACATTACGATATACATAGCGTGAATACTATCGGGACAACTTCCCAGTATCAGAAACAGCAACACTAATATATGAGTAATACACAGTAAGTACACGTATCCGTATATCCTCTTCTACTGACACATCCACAAGTTTAAATAGTGCTGCGTCAAAGAAGTAGAAGTTAATGTTTCCGGAGTATGCCAATCTCTAATTGGATGATGTAGAAATTAGCATATTCTGGATGCTGATGTCTCAATTTGCAGAAATACGGAACATGGGGTTAAAACTTTTTGACAAACGATCCTAAAGTGATTAGCCTATCAGCATACAGTAACTTTTATGGATTTTGACCGTACGTCAACCGATGTACGTATTGCTTGTTTACATTTAAGTTTTCTAACAATCAACCCCCTCTTGCAGACTGAGTTGCTTAACCTTATAATACAAGTTACATTTAAATTCATATTCATGTTGAACATACACTGCTTTATAGAGTTTCAAATATCATGTATAAATTTTAGTGTATAATTACATTTCAAGACAATGTTTTAAAAAGTATAAACACATCATGATACATTTTTACATGAGAACAAAAGGTTTAAATATATCTGTGTTAAAAACAGGAGATACGATTTTTAAATTAAAAAAACTCTTAAATCATCACCACGCAGTATAAACTCAACAGTGCTTGGTTGTCACTACATGTTGAGGGAATGTCAAAAAGTTTGGATATCATATTGAAAAATTTTAAACTTTTAAACCTTCACCACACAGTTTAAATTTATTAGTATCTAAACTACTAAATGAGGGATTAGAAAAATATGGTATAAGTTAATTTAGTGTATATCAAAAACCTTAAAATTCTTCGCCACACAGTATAAACACATTGGTAACTAAACTATACAATGTGGGTTTTGAAAAAGAGTTGAAGTTCATTTGAAAATGTAATTATACAATTTAGACAAGTTAAATTTTGATTTCAAATTACATTTTTAAAATTTTGAAGAAGTTTTAAAGATTTCACAGAATTTAAAGATTGCTTCTTTGGTAATAGGTTTTGTAAAACCATCAGCTTTGTTATTTTTGCTGTTTACAAACTTCTCAAAAAGTTTCTTTTCAACTAGATTTCTCAAAAAATGATATTTTACATCAATGTGTTTTGTTCTATGATTCTCAATGGGTGAATTGGAAAAGTTAATGGCTGTTTGGTTGTCACAAAATAATGTACTGTTTCTTAACTGTATGCCAATTACTGGAATGTATCTGTACATTCCAGTAATATGTTTTGTACCCACATCATTTCCTTTGCAGATTCAGTCAATGAGATATATTTAGTTTCCATTGTAGATAAACTCACACATTTATGCTTAAATGTCCTCCATGAAATAGTTACCCTATCTACAAAAAATATCATGCCTCCCATTGATACTCTATCATCCCTATTAGCTGCAAAGTCAGAATCAATAAAACAATTTAAATTTACAGATTGAATATTAGATAAGTTTAATTTAAAATCCCTTGTTTTATCTACATACCCTAGAAGTTTCAGTAGAACATCCCAGTGTTTAATGCCTGGGTTTTCCTGAAATCGGGATAAGATATTTACAGCATAGCTTATATCGGGTCTAGTTCTGCTGGCAAGAAATGATAAACAACCTAATAAGTTTCTGTAAGGTGTATTTTTAATTTGTTCAATTTCAGAATGATTTGCCGGACAATCTGCTTTGCTTAAAACTGCACCCTTTGCCATGGGTCAACTTGAAACAGGATATTTAAATTTTGAAAATTTATCACAAATTTCAGTAATGTATTGATTTTTATGTATAAAATGTTTATTCTATTTTTCCTCAAATTCAATACCTAGTAACATTTTTGTTTTACCTAACACTTTAATATCAAATTTAGACTTTAGAAGAGAAATTATAGAATTTAGATCATTTTGATTTTTGGTAAATAATATTAGTCATCTACATAAACAATTAATAAAGCTTTATTGTTAAAATTATATGCGCAATTGCACCACCTAAACTTTATGAAATTAAGTTTTCTGAGAACCTGGTCTAACTTAAGATAGCATTCTCTGCCACTTTGGTGCAGGCCATAGATTGCTTTATTTAAATGACATACATATTTACTTTTATTTTTGTCAAAAAATCCTGGGGGGTTGACTCATGAAAATTTTCTCACTTAGATTGGCATATAAATATGCACATTTGATATCAAGTTGTATATGGAACCATCCTAATAAGCATACAAAAATAGTGTAAAACTTTCTAACAATTGTAAAGTTAATCACCGGACTAAACGCCTCTTCATAAACTTGCCCCTTTTCCTGGTTAAACTCCTGTGCTACAAGTCTACTGTCCTACCACCACAAGAAAGTCCCCAGACAGCAGACGTTTTGGTGGTGGTCGCTATGGAAACAGGTTATTCCACTGTATTTTAGGTGTGACGGAAAGTGCTTTTTTCGATTTGGCGCAGATAGAACAGACGAAAGTCGCATTTCGCTTTGTACTGGGGTCAATGCTAGACGCTCGCATTCTGTGAGTTTTAAAGCTGTTAACCCTTTCGGGACGGCAGCATTCCGAAACTACCGTGGCCCAAAGGACGAAGCGCTTCGTTTCCGAAATGTGCGTAAAAGACGGCTACTTTTTTGCGCTAAGCCTTACTCTCGAAAAAAATTCACTAAAAATCACCCGTTCAACACAGCATTCTACTTTTTTCAGGAAGAAAGGAAATACTTATTTTCTATTTGATGTATATTTTTTATTCAAATTTTCTTTTATCAAAATATTAAAAATTTTAGTGTATATATGTTTTAGGTACAGATGGATAATTCTTTGGCATGTCCTTCCGATTTTTTAAAACTGTACCACATATATGCGTATTCTTAGACAACAAATACTTTGCAAGTACAGGAGAGGTAAAAAATTTATCCAAATACAAAGTATATCCTTTTCCTGAAAGTTCACTTAGAAGTGCTTTCACAACGCGTTCTCCATACCCACCATCAGAGCTTGATAATCCCGTGTCCTTTCCAGTATACACAAGGAAATTCCATTTATGGCCTCATTCCGATTCTGACGATTTATATATTTTTATTCCATATCTGGACCTTTTCGATGGGATATATTAACGAAATCCCAGCCTTCTTTTCCATGAGAACATAAATAACCTAATCATTTCATTGCCGCACATTCCTTTACCCCCCCCCCCCTCCCCCACCCACTCAAAAAAAAAACCCTCTCTTATATTCCTCTAATTCAACAACCAAATCAATAAAAGACAAAATCAGAACGAGACCCGGAACTCAATTATAAAATTGTTGATGCTACGAGAAGTGCTATGTTTACTTTACAGAACCATGTGTTTCACCGCTCCAAATGGAGAAATAATTCATTGGATTCTCCTTGTGCTAAGGTCAAACATCTACAAAATACATTTAAGTTGCTTCCACGGACATTTAGCGCCATCTAGGAGACAAATACATTCAAACTAAAACGTTCCACATAGAAACACCCATACGTGCCAGTCGTCCTTTAGGGTAAAATTTCCTCCGGCCCGCGGGAGTGCCGTTCGTCCTTGAATGCAACTTCACAGCTGGCGCGTGGGCGTGCCACTCGTCGCGAAAGGGTTAAGTAACTTGTACTGTGTTGCACACTTTGTGGATTTTGTCTAGTTGAAAAATGACTACATTTAAAAGTGGAAAGACTTTGCATTCGCAAGCACGTGCAATAGTCTACAATGTTACGGCATTTTTTGAAGAGGAAAAAACTGCAAATTCTCTAAAAATACCAATTTCAAATTTCAAATGCAATGAAGAGAACTGCGGAAGCGACAGGGGTTTCAGCGTCATCAGTTAAAAAGATAAAACGGAGAGAAATCGCTTAATGACATTGAGATAAGTATTTTATCTATTTGAACAATTTACAATTATTCCTTAAAGAAGCTATTTTAAAATTAACACAAAATGAATGGAAAAAACACTGTGAACAAACACATTGAAAAAATATTTATTGGAAGAAAGATGAACTGATAGAAGATATTGTGGATAAATTAGTGATAAATCCGTCGGATAGCGATTCAGACTCTTCTTCAAGTAAAGACATTTCAAGTGATTCGGACATAGTAGATAATAGTTATTCCAATGAATGTGAATGAATATTTTATAATTGATTGAAAAATATGAAAAGAATGAATATTTTAAAGTCACAATTTTGCTTATTTATCATTTATTTTTTTCCTTTTTTCTGACTAATAATTGTGTAACTTGCTGATTGAAAACTGTAATAATTTTTATCTAATTCAAAATTTAGTTTTAAACAAAATGATATAAATTCTAGTTTTAAATTGTATGTTTTCTCTCCCAAAACCACCCGAATCTAAAAGAAAATATCTAAAACTACTTTGTTCTAATAGATTGATGGCTTCCTGTAGCCGCTGTCGCCTATAATAACAAATTATTTTCTGAGTTTAAATGACGAGAAATTTTAGTTAATCTATAATTTAATGTCATTTAATACGAAAATTTTGTTTAACTGTCCGATAAAAAACATCTACTCTTTTCTTTTAGTACATGATGATAGATGAAATGGATTCCTCGCTTAATGAAGTGCGCTTGATTTGCCAAATGTTGCAGTCAATTTTAAACCTTTCTCCTTCCTTTCTTCGACTCGTCTATTTGCGGCAACCCTGTTCAGAGACTTTCTCGTGACGGTATGACAGTAGCCTTATATCTGCTAATTTCACCCCTTTCATCTCTTTCGACTGTATATACCCAACAGCAACCGATTACTTTGTCGAAAATAGGTGCAGGCACTAAGTCCCAGACACCTCTTTCCTTCATGACACCTAATTCGTCTGCCGATGTGGTGGCCGAGCGGTCAAAGAAGCAGGCGTTTCCTCATGATGGCTCGGTTGCCAGATTGCGGGTTCGAGGCCTGCCTGCGGGCATGGATGTTGTGATGTCTTATTGGGGCAGAAGTCAGACTTCTACCTTCGGGTGCCCCGGGTCTTTGACTAAACAGAAGCAGTGCACACATTCTGTCTTAATAAAATATGTTAGGGACATGACACCAACCAACCAACCTAATTCGTCTGCCATGGCTATATTCCATTCTTTGGATTAGGGTGAATTAGCCACTTCCTTGTAGTTCCTAGGGATTTGGATTTCTACAATGTTTGCTTCTGGCTGATTCCCTGATCTCCCTTGAAATTGAAAAGTTTTTCATTAAATTTTATTTTATTTTTCTCACAAAAACTTTTTACTTCTTTAAGTGACTTTAACTTTGGTTCTTTTTCTTTGTAATAGTAATATACATCCTTTCTAGATCCTGTCATTCTTGGAATGACTTTTCTGACCCAAGTAGTATCTGGATCGAGAATTGGACGATTATCACCAGAGGACCCCGTTTCCTCACTGCTTTCCTCAATGTCTTGATCTTCCTCTGATGAATCATCCCTTTCTCTTTTCACATTCTTCTCGTCAGACGAGTCTAGATATGTAGGTTTGTGACATAAAAAGGTGAATTTTTCTACTGGTTTTGGTTTCTCATTAACATTGGGTCCCAGATCGCCTTTCTCTGCGTTGCACTCTTCATTAAATTTTACATTGTTTGTCTCAATTATCTTCCCCTCATTCAAGAGCCAGATCATATATCCCTGAGTTTTTAAAGCATACCCTACCATAATGCCGTCTTGTGCCCTCATGTTAAATTTCTCCCTTAGCTGTTCAGGCTTGCCTACAAAATCTTGGCATCCAAATGCTCTGAGGTGGGCAATTTATGATTTCCTGCTGCTGTATAACTCAATCGGTGTCAGATTCTTGAATTTGTGGCAGATCCGATTCTTAACATACGCAAAACAGAGTAAAGCTTCTGCCTAAAAGTCATGTTTCACATTACTGTTATTTAACATTGCCCGAACACAATCCAAAGCTGTTAAATTAAATCTCTCTGAAACCCTGTTTTGCTCCGGTGTGTATGTGCTTGTCCTTTCTGCTTTAATGCCTTGTATTTCTAAAAACTTTTCAAATTCAGTGTGGCAAAATTCCATACCATTGTCAGTCCTTACGCTTAAAATTTTGGAATTCAAAAATTTTTCCACTGTGCTGAAATTGTTTAAATCTATCAAAAACTTTGACTTTCTTTTCATAGGATAAACTGTTATGTTACGCGAGAAATCATCGGTTATGCTAAGGAAGTACCTAGCTCCTCCACGTGTTGGTTTTGGCATAGATCCGCAAACATCCATATGGATTAGTTCCAATCAGATCTACTTCTTCCTATGGGTTTAAAAGAAATTCTTCTTGTTTTTGCTAATTTACAGCATTTGCAATTGATTTTTGTAACATTGATGTTTTGCAGTCCTTTAACAGCAGGTACTTTACATGCATGATGTAAATAGTCAAAGTTAATGTGACAGTATCTTTTATGCCATAGCCTTGTATTTCCTTCGACTTCAATGGTTGATTTTACATGATTAGAACTTTTAAATACATCATATTTGCAAGGCTTGTTAGGTTTAAAAACCCTAACACTAGAATTTACAGCTTTACTTTTAAAAACTTTACTGGTATTTCTATTTACACTTTGACTTTTAACATTATTGCAATTGTCATTACTTTTTACAGGTTTACCAGTCTTAAAATTACTATCCACATTTGAATTTTTAAAAGAAGTACAATAATGTTTAAAATCATGATTAACATTTTTAGTTTTACAAGCATATGAATCATTACTTTTACTTTTACTTTTAAAATTGTTAGAAATTTTAGACTCAACATTTTTAACTTTAGGCTTAATAATTTTTCTGCTTGTTGACTTTTCAACATTGAAATTCCTGGCTTTTATTTCATATTGAAGTCTGAAGAAATACAAGCCATTCTGCCTTTTGGCATAAAACCATTTGCTATCATTTGGTTTGTAAAAAGTAATGGTACCATTTGTACCAGTGAAACTGCAATTTTGCTCTTCTAAAATTGAAGCAGCAATTAAATTTCTCCTTAATTTAGGAGAATACGTGATCTCGTTTAATTGAATTGTACTTTTTAGCATTATTCATCTTTACATACATACTGATCGACCCAACACCTTCGATTGGGCTTTCTTGACCGGCAGCTAAGAGCATTGTTGTCCCTTCAAGCTCTTTAAATTTGTCAAACAATTCTAAATTGTTGCAAAAGTGTCTAGTTGCTGCCTTGTCAACAACCCAACCGAATTTGTCGGTCGATTCAGTATTACAATTTTCAATGCATGATTGAATTTCACTTAATTTTGCTTGATACTATTCACATTCTGCCTTTAAGTGGCCATATGGTTTGCATATATAGCAAGGGTCTACACATTTATTTGAATTTACACTTCTATAATTTACATTTATAGTATTATATATTTTAGCATTTTTAGAAACATTTTCAGAGTACACTTATCCCCCGATTTACACGGCACTTGTTTTACACGATTTCGCTTTTACATGGTTTATAAATTAACAGATTTAAAAAAATTGATAAAAATGTATATTCCGCTCCATATACGCCTATACAAAGATTTGATGACATTTTTAATTTTATTCCTTTGGTAACACTGATGAAAACAGGAGATTCCCGGTGTTGTAAAATGTATACATTTAGGGGAATCCCCGTAATGGGGAATCCCCATATAGGGAAATCCCCATATGTATTTCACAACAGTAAAGCTATCTGGTTAATGCAAGTACATAGTGCAGAAACATTTTAGCAGCAAAGCTTATATTATTGTGCGTTTATCTTTTGAACTGGTAAGTTTATAACATTTATAGTTTTTCTTGCATCTTTATAGTTTGCGTAAATTTGTTAAGGTTCTATAATGTCAAAGGATTTGAAGAAAAATCAAATGAAAAGAAAAGTTATTTCTTTAGAAACTAAAATTCAAATATTAGACCATCTACGTAATAGAGAAAGAGTAACGGATGTTGCTAAATTTTACTCCATGAATGAAGCTACAATAAGGACAATAAGAAAAAATGAAGACTTCATTAGAAAAAGTGTAGCAACTGGAACCTGCAGCAGTATGAGTACGACTTCATATGTTAGAGATGTTGCAATGGAAAATATGGAAAAAGCCTTAGTGATATGGATAGAAGACCAAACTCAAAAGCGAATCCCGATAGATACCAATGCTGTTACAAATAAAGCTTTGAAGATTTATCAATCACTTAAGAATCAGTCGCTGTCGACTTCGTCTGATGAAAAGAATGTATCTTTTTCCGCAAGTTATGGGTTGTTTAAGAGATTCAAACAAAGACATTCTTTACATAATCTGAGAATGAAAGGTGAAAGTGCATCTGCTGATTCGGATGCGGCACAACAATATCCGGCAAAACTTGCTGAAATCATTGCCGCTAACTCCTGCACTTTTAATCAAGTTTTCAATGCTGACGAGTCCAGATTATTCTGGAAAAAAATGCCGGAAAGAACCTTTATAGCTAAAGCTCACAAATCATCTAGTGGTTGTAAAGTAGCGAAAAGTCGTATAACAGTTCTTTTCTGTTGCAATGCTTCTGGCGATTATATGAAGAAACCATTGATGATTTACAAATCAAAATCACCATGATCATTCAAAGGAATAAATATCAAAAACCTTCCTGTCTATTGGATGGCTAATAGAAAAGCATGGGTCACTGCCATATCTTTCAATGAATGGTTCCATAACTTCTTTGTTCCAGATGTCAAAAATTATTTAACTAAAAAGGGATTGCCTTTTAAGGCTCTTCTATTAATTGATAATGCACCAGGTCATCCTCCAGATTTACAACACGAAAATGTAAAAGTTGTTTTTTTTCCAAAGAATACAACTTCCTTATTACAGCCGTTAGATCAAGGGATAATTTCGACTTTTAAAGCACTGTACATCAAGCAAACTTTCAGGTATATCTTAGAACAAATGGAGAATTATGAATCTCTTACTCTGGATGCTTGGAAGAAATTTGCAATTTTAGATTGTGTTAAGCATGTTGGACTGTCATACACTCAGATCAAACAATCAACACCTGCTGGAAAGCAATATGACCGGATGTTGTTGAAAGTGGAAATGATAAATCACCAATAGAGCATGAATATTCTCAGATCACTGAGTTGGCCCATACTATAGGAGGAGAAGGTTTTGAAGATTTAGCTCAGGCAGATATTGAAGAAATAATGGCTGATGAAGAATTGAATGAAAAGGATTTAATTAACATGATTCGTGAAACAAACAAACATGATGAAGACAATGATTATGATGAAGAGCAATCTGAACCAGTTGCATTCACAGTAAGAATCATAAGCGTAGGACTTGATTTGGGAAAAAAATTGGACAATCATTTCTTACAATATGACACAAATATTGATCGAGCTCTCCAATTCCAGCGAGACCTTCGTAAATGCTTAAATCAATATGAAGAGGTCTATAAAGATTTAGCAAAAAAACCCTACGCAATTGTTAATTACTGATGTCACGACAAAGTCTTGTCAACCCGAGATCTTGCCTAATTCGTCAACCATTGAGCCAGTATCGCATCAAGAGAGCTCAAGTGATGAAAGTGGCATCATACCTATCAGAAAGAAAAGACTGATAGTACATGAAAGTGATGACAGTGATTAAACTTATAATTAATTTTTAAGGGTCTTTTTGTTTTTTTGTTCTTTGTTCCTAATGTACAATAAATTAAATATGTTATATTACTACATTCATATGTTTGTTGTTTTATAAACTAAGTATAATTTTAAGTTTTCTAAGATGTCTTACTTTTGTTTTACTTAAATAAATGACTGAATATCATGCACATTTTGGGGTTATTTTCGTTTTACACAATTTTACTTAGCAAAATCCAAAATTTCAATTTACACAGTTTTGTGCAGAACCTATCTTCCGTGTAAATCGGAGGACAGGTGTATTTAGGCTTAAGCATACAGTAAGCTAAAGTCTTATTTCCATTTTGCTGCTCATCATGTCTTTACTGGGCAATTCGGTCCTTTTCCGCTATTAACTCTGTCTCTATGTGTCTTAGAGTGAACTGGTCATCAGGTAATCTGTAGAAGGTCTGCACTATTCCTTTGTATTCCTCACTAAGATGACATATGGTCTGGAATGAAACTAAGACCTCGGCCATTAAGTGACCGGCATCCTTTAGCTTGGACACCAACTTTTTTATCCAGTGGGTTCACCCGTGTATTGGTCTTTCGTTGAAGAAACTGTCCAACAATCTCATCAGTCCAGCGCTGGACTTTGGCTCGAATTGTTCTTTCAAAATTTCCCACTCTGTTAACGGTTCATCCACTGAAGAAATCAGGTCGTGGTACTCGTTTTCAAGATTATAATATAATTTCGATAACATCTTTTTTTTCTGTCTCTGATATTCCAGTTTTTCCTTTCTCGTAGTATCCTCTCCTAGTTTTTCCTCCGTTTCTGTGATAAAACCATACAGTTTTATCATTCATTAATGTGAACTTAATATCGACTATCCATGTTGAGAAATTGTCTTTCCCCAGCCTCTCCATATCAGCCGTCGCCATGTTTCTACTCAGTTATTTTGCCACAGCCCCCGTTCAGAGCTCGTTCAAACTTCAAAAATGACTAGATAAGAGCAGCATTTTTCTGGCGGCCTGTAACCACTTGTTTGGCATGAAAAATTTTAAAAGGCAATTTTAAAAAGTAAATATATTGTGCATAGCCGTTCTTAGATGTAGCAGTGCGTGGTTGTGTATACTTATCCAGTCGTAACTTCTTGAAGTAGGAAAGAGACTTAATGTGAAAAAAACTCAATTTATTTTCACGAAATAAACATCAAATGGAACATAAATGATACACATACCTGAAGCTTTGGTATGGTATCTGTACAGAGTTTGAAGTAACTTTGCCTTGAAAATTTGACATCAGATAAGAATAGGCCTAAACAAATCTGGCCACGTATATTGCCACTTATAGCAGCAAACATGCAAGAAAAGCTTACATAAACAACGCATAATGATGACTGACCGATCGACATCGAACACACGATCTACGATCTGATATGATATGAGACAACACCCCCCCTCTACTGACACATCCACTAGTTTAAATAGTACTGCGTCATAGAAGTAGAAGTTAATGTTTCCGGAGTATGCCAATCTCTAATTAGATCCGGAGTATGCTAATCTCAATTAGATTAGATCTCATGAAGTAGAAATTAGCATATTTCAGATGTTGACGTCTCAATTTGCAGGAATACGGAATATGTGGTTAAAACTTCTTGACAAGGTATCCTAAAGTGATTAGCCAATCAGCACACAGTAACTTTTGGGATTTTGACCTTACTTCAACCGATGTATGTATAGCTTGTTTGCATTGAAATTTTTCTAACAATTAGTATAACGGGCACGATATGCACCCCCAAATCACAAAACCAAAGTTTATCATTTTCGGAGACTCTTTACTACATTAATGGACGCAATTTCAACCTTATTTCAACAATTTTAGCATAATTAGACCAATTCAAAGTTCGTTTGAAAGAAATTTTTTTGATGTTTCCAATGGTATTACTATAGAATGTGTATCATATTTTGTTTCTAACAATTTTTCAATTTATTGTTGAAAATTCTGAAATTTGAATGCTAAAGGACATTCTTCTTATATACCATTATTTATGTAATCTCATAGTTATTAAAAATCCATGCACAAAATGTTCTTTTAAGTATAATCCAATGGCATTACGTTACTCCTGTAAACTTAAATTATTTTAAACATTTGTTAGTTCTGCATAATCAAGTGTTGTTGTTGTTGAGACCCAGACCGTCCGACCTACCAGAAAGGTGTAAGGTAACCGTTTGGACGGCCGGGAAGTGCCACCCAATTTAGACCAGAACCCAGTGGGGGAGGCATCCACAGGGACCGTACCCTTTTTCCCCTACCACCAACCTCTCGGAAGGACTTACGGACCCACATGTTTAACGTGATCATACTCCGCATGAACACGGCGACAGTTGTGGCAGCGTGCAAATCCAGCGCGCAAACCACCGGGCTACCGCTCCCGAAATGTGCCAACAGCACACTGTGTTCCCAGGTGGTCACCCACCCAAGTACTTACTGCACCCGATGCTGCTTGACTTCGGTGATCTAACGAGAACCAGTGTTTTCTGCACGGTAGGGCCGTTGACCGTGTAATCGAGTGTGTACCATTAAATGTAAAATCAAACTTAATTAATGAAGGACTTAATTTTACATTTAGGATGGTGGCACCACCTGTTGTATTATTGGACGTTATAAACTTAGCAACCATTTTTATTGTAAAATTTCCCCAGTATATTTTTTTCTTAAAAACCAAATTCTTTATTCTTTTGAAGAAATTTGATTTTATTTAATATTTTGATGTTTCTGAATTTAAAATATATAATTTTGTATCATTAAAACATAAGCCTTTTTATTGCTTTACTTGAATTTTCCAATCAACGGGATAGGCATAAACCAACTTTGGCCATGGATAAGTTGAAAATCGAGCTGATTTAACTTTGAATTGATAATTGTTTACAGTTGGCACTACTGAAAACACAACTAAGCTGTAAACAGTTTAGGAATACAAACATTTTTAGTTTTTTACATCGTCGATGACGAGGTCACGGTAGTCCAGTGGTAAGCATGTGAGAATTGCAACCCGGGTTCGATTCCCTCTGCTGCCAAAACTGCCGCCGTGTTCACGTGGAGTACGATCACGTTAAACATGTGGGTCCATAAGTCCTTCTGAGAGGTTGGTGGTAGGGGAAGGAGGATATGGTCCCTGTGAATGCCTCCCCCACTGGGTTCCGGTCTAAATTGGGTGACTCTTCCCGTCTGTCCAAACAGTTACCTTACACCTTTCTGGTAGTTCGGATGGTCTGGGTCTCAACAACAACAGCATCGTTGATGACAGATTAATAATTTAACCCATTCATGATCTGAGAGTGAAGGAAGCAGCGTTTTTCTGCGGGCTCACTCGCAGCAAGAATCGTCTGCTACTCCAGGCTCAGGCACTTTTTGCAGCCTAACATGGCAAAAATATCATATTAAATCAACTTTTCTTTGAAATACATCTACAATTGGATTGTTGTATAGACACCAACTTACCGATTGAAGGAGTAATTGTTTAGCAATATGAAATATAGCAGAAATATAGTTATAAAGTAATTAAATGAAAACTTAATACTAAACTAAAAAATCTAAATATTGATGGAAAAAGGCATCGCTATAGAAAATTTGCGAAGCTCCTAGATGTACTTAAAATTTAATGAAGTACATCTGAATAGCAGAAGTTGCGTAGTAGTAGTTAGGACATCACAAGAGTGGTTTTTAGATACTCAAAGCACAACAAGGTAGGTTCAAAATGAAAAATTCATTTATTACTTAAAAACTGAAGCATAATGAACATAAATAACTTGTATCATTAATTTCGATACAGTTAACAGGCAAATAGATACAGCATAATTGAACATTGTCTAAACTGACAATTTACTAATATTACATCATCAGTCATAGAACTTAAGTCAAATAAACATGACTAACAGAAATTCAAGGTCACAACTGGCTGACTATACCGATCTGTTGTTGTTGTTACATATGACTTTATTGAGGAATTAAATCCATACAAGAATAGGCAACGCAATACATCACAAAAAGATCAAATCACAACAAACAAAAACAGTCAAACAACAACGAAAGAAACAAATTACAGTTCAAGAAAACAAATAAACAGCAGCTGTAAACAAGGAAGAAAGAGGGGTAGCGTTCGATTACCAAGAGTTCATGCAAGTCCTTGCATCCTTGCATCCCAATACAGTTTGCCAAGGTCACCACATCTTTAAGACTCTTGATCGAGTCCTGGGCACACAAGAAGATGTCCAGCATTCATAACGCCCGCATTACATATCTGACACATGTTCGTAGGTAGGATTCCGATCCTATTTAAATGCTCTGCCATGCAGTCGTGTCCAGTCTTTAATCTGAAATTAGCCGCAGCCTCCTTACGGGATCTGTTGCAAAACTTTTTCGAATCGTTTTGGATATTGTCCCAAGATTTATCCTTTGACATCACTGCCGAATCAGATTTGAGATTTTTCTCAATTTTTTCCCAACCGTATCTTTTAAGTGACGCTGGGGGAGCAGGTTTATTGGCTTGTTGTTCCAGGGTTCCTCTCTTGGCTAACGAATCAGCCTGTTCGTTGCCGACGATACCCACATGCGAGGGGATCCATTGAAAAATGATAGTTTTATTGTTAGTTTTGAGAGATCTCAGGTCTTGTTTCAGTTTCGAGATGATCGGCATCTCTGTGCAGTGGTTTATAACGACTGCCTGCATGGCTGCCTTAGAGTCAACCAGAATTACCACCTTAGAAAAACAATTGATCCATTGACTATACTAATCTACATATCGATCTACTGACCTCCTGACACATCCCCACACCAGGTATATTTATAACAATTTGAAGTTGAAGTTTCTTTTCCCTGATTATGTCAATTTCCCGTTGAATAGAAATTAGCATATTCCGACCAAATTTTGTCATGATCTGCAGGAACTTAAATGAAAGAGAGGTGAGATATAAAACAAACGATCCAAATTCCAGACAGTTAATTGGGAGAAATTTTACCTTTAGATTTTGACCGTACCTTTACTCAGATACGTGAGTTTGTTTACCATGTGTTTCTAACATTCGGCTCCCTCCTGTAGATTGTGTCGAATAAACACAGAAAATCAATTCAAATTTATAGTGAAGAATACAAATGTATTGAGTTTAGAAATTTCAAAAAAGTAATTTTTGTGTATAAACAAGTTATAGACAATGTTAACTAAGATGTATAAACACATTCATGATACAATTTACAATTACTTGAAAAAAATATCTAAAAGTCTCTATGCTTGTAGCAGGAGAATTATTTTTAAATCCTTTGTAAACATTGTCACACAGTTGAAACTCAATAGTATCTAATCTACTGATTGAGGGATTTTCAAAAATTTATATATTTTATCAACCTTTAAACATCACTACACAGTTGAAACTAAATAGTATCTAATCTACTGATTGATGAATTTGCAAAAAGATGTATTTGGTAT
The DNA here is from genome assembly GCA_951213105.1 of Amaurobius ferox. NCBI lineage: Eukaryota > Metazoa > Arthropoda > Arachnida > Araneae > Amaurobiidae > Amaurobius > Amaurobius ferox. The sequence continues at coordinate 37,263,042 of OX578142.1, forward strand.
ATAAAAATTTTTAAAACTTTAGACATCACCACACAATAGAAACTCATTTGTAATAAAGTTACAAAATGAAGGATTTCAAAAGATTTACTCACTTTATTTTATTTTTGAGTAACCTTTTATTTTATAAAAATTTCACAGAATGTCATAATCATTTCCTTGGTTATTGGTTTAGTAAATCCATCAGCTTTATTACTTTTACTGTTAATAAATTTAATTTCAAAAAGTTTCTTTTCTACTGAATTTTTTAAAAAAATGGTATTTTACCTCTATATGTTCTGTATGGTGATTCTCAATGGGTGAATTTGAAAAATTAATGGCTGCTTGATTGTCACAGAATATTACACTATTACCTAATTCATTTCCAAGCTTTTTACATTCCATTAAAATGTTTTGTACCCACACCATTTCTTTTGCAGATTCAGTTAGGGAAATATATTCTGCCTCCATCCTAGATAAACTAACTCATTTTTGCTTAAAAGTCCTCCATAATATAGGAACATTAGCAATTAAAAATATCATGCCCCCCCCCCCAATGACACTCTGTCATCACGATTGACTGCAAAATCAGAATCAGAAAAACATTTAAGGTTTATACTTTAGATATTAGATATGTTTAATTTCAAATCTTTAGTTTGATCTACATACCTTAACAATTTAAACAAAACATCCCAGTGTTTAATACCTGGGTTTTCTTGAAGTTGTGAAAGGATGTTAACTGCATAGCAAATATCAGGTCTAGTTTACTACAAGAAATGAAAAACATCCTAATAAATTTCTGTAGGGTAGTTTTTTCATTTGTTATCTTTCAAATTGATCAGCAGGATAATCTGATTTACTAAGTATAATTCCTTTGGATATTGGCAAACTTGATATTGGATATTTGAAATTTGGAAATTTTTCTAATGTATTGGTTTTGATGAATGACATAGTTATGCTGGTTTTCCTCAAACTCAATACCTAGTATCAATTTTATTTTTCCCAAGACTTTAATATCAAATTTAGATTTTAAAAGGGAAGTAATGTTTTGTAAATCATTTTGATTTTTAGCAAATACTATGATGTCATCAACGTAAACAATTAACAAGACATTGTTACTATAAATATAAGCACAATTACACCATTTCAATTTAACAAAGTTTAGCTTTCTGAGTACATTATCAAGTTCTAAGTACCATTCTTGACCACTTTGATGTAAACCATATATGGCTTTATTTAATAGACAAACATAGTTATTCTTACTTTTATCAAAAACTCTAGGAAGCTGGTACATAAAAATTTTCTCATTTAACTTTGCATACAAATATGCACATTTTACATCAAGTTGAATGTGTAACCATCCTAACATACAGACAAAAATAGTGAAAAACATTCTTACTATGGTAATATTTATAACAGGACTAAAAACTTCTTCATAAGTTTGCCCTTTTTCTGACTGAATCTCTGGACAACAAGTCTAGCTTTGAATCTGTTAATTTCCTCCCTTTCGTCTCTTTTGAGTGCATACACCCAATGGCAGCCAATTACTTTGTCAAAAACAGGTGCAGGCACTATAAATCCCAGACCCCTCTTTCTTTCGTGACACCTAATTAATCTGCCATAGCTGTATTCCACTCTTTGGACTGGGGTGAATGAACAGCTTCCCTGAAGTTTTGGGGGATCCTTATTTCCACACTATTAGCCTCAGGTTTGTTACCAGATGTACCCTGATCTCCCTTGAGATTAAATAATCTTTCATCAAATTTAATATTATTTCCCTCACAGAATTTTTTAATATCATTCATGGATCTGAGTCTTGGACCTTTCCCTTGATAGTACTAATAATAAGCATCAACTCAAGATCCTGTTTTTCTAGGAATTTGCTTTCTGAACCAAGTAGTACCCTGAGAGGGAACCAGACTACTATCAACAGAAGACCCGTTTTCTCATTGAGTTTATCAGTGTCTATTTCTTCCTCTGTTGTTTCCATCTGCATCTCTATCCATATACTTGTCGTCAGACGAATCTAAATATCTCAATTTTTGAGTTGTAAATTTAACCTTTTCAAAATTAATTATATTTGTTTTTTCACCTTCTTTGGGTGCCAGACTGCCTTACTCTGTTTTGCTACTCTCATTAAATTTTACATTACTGGTTTCAATTATTTTGCAATAATCTAAAAGCCAAATTCTGTACAATCTTGTCTTAAGGGCATATTCAACCATTATCCCTTTCTGAGCCCTCGTGTCTAGCTTTCCCCTAAGTTGTTTTGGTTTCCCAACAAAAGCTTGGCTTCCAAAGACCCCGAGATGAGATACCAATGGTTTCCTGCCACTATATAATTCCAGAGGTGTTTGGTTTTTGAATTTGTGACAAATGCGATTTTTAACATAGGTGAAACAAAGGAGAGCTTCTGCCCAAAAATCATCAACTAAATTGCTGTCATTAAGCATAGCTTTAATGCAATCTAATGCAGTCAAATTAAAACATTCTGATACTCCATTTTGTTCAGGTGTATAACTATTTGTTCTTTCTGCTTTTATTCCCTTACTTTCTAAACTTTTGTTAAATTCATTGTTATAAAACTCCATACCATTGTCAGTGCGTACACAAATAATTTTGTGATTTAAAAATCTTTCTGCTCTGTTCTGAAACTGTTTAAACTTATCAAAAACTTCCGATTTTTGTTTCATCGGGAATACAGTAACTTTTCTGAAATAATAGTCAGTTATGCTAAAAAAATATTTAGCCCCTCTATGTGATGATTTTGGCATAGGACCACATACATCCATATGGATTAGCTCAAGTGGTTTTTGAGATCTAATTCTTGATATTGATTTGAATGAAACCCGTTTTGATTTAGCAAGTTTACAGTATTGACAGTTAATTTTCCTTTTACTGATTTTTGGTAATTCATTAACAGCAGAAATTTACATGTATGGTATAGATAATCAAAATTAATGTGCTAAAACCTTTTATGCCAGAGTCTAGCATTTCCCACTTCCTCAGTAGTAGGCCTAACTTGCATTTTGCTTTTATATACATCCTATTTACAAGGTTTTTTTTACTTTTAAAAACATTTGCACTTGAACTTACCTTCTTACTCTTAAAGATTTTACTGGCATTAGTATTACTATTAAAAATTTTGTCACTTGCACCATTAATTTTATTATTGTTTCACAATTTTATTTCTAAAAACTCTAGAATCATCAATCTTAAAATTATTATGATTTGCAGTTTTATTTTTAAAATCATTAACTTTAAAATTACTATGATTTGCAGTTTTACTTTTAAAAACACAATAATCATTAACTTAAAATTACTATGATTTTCACTTTTAAGAACACTACAATCATTTACCTTAAGATTACTGTTTTTAGCAGTCTTAGATTTTTCACATTTACATTTTTCTTGAGACTTAACACTTTTAGTTTTAATCTCTTCAATATTATGACTCTTAACCCCTATGTCATACTGAAGTCTGAGAAAATACAGACCCTCTTTCCTTCTTGCATAAAAATACTTAAAACCATCTGGTGTAAAATAAAAAACATTATGGTACCATTAGTACCCACAAAACTGCATTTCTTTTCCTCAAGAACTGAGGCAGCAATTAAGTTACGTCTTAGTTTAGGTGAATACATTACATCATTTAGAACAATTTTATTTTTGTGACCATTTAAATTCACATATATATTTATCGTACCGACACCTTCGATTGGGCTTTTATAGTCTCTGGCAGCTAAGCACATTGATGTTCCTTCTAATTTATTAAATTTTATTATTACAAAAATTTTATTATTACCAATCTTTATTATTACAAAAATGGCGAATTTCTGCCATGTCCACTACCCAACCGAACTTGTTGATCGATTCTATATGGTTATTTTCTAAATAACAATTCGTTTCAACTAATTCACTTATATTAGCATGAAATTTGTTGCAATCAAATTTTAAATGTTCAAACTGTTTGCACAGAAAACATGGGACCTATCTTTTTAGCATTAAGTTTGATATTTTTACACTTATATTTAGACATAAATTTTGGTTTAACATTGTATCCAGAAAGTGTACTCACATCCCAGCTTTGGTCTCGATGTTGTTGAGCAAGGAGATCTTCCTCTGCCAAGAGCTCGACCTCAATTTTGTCCAAGGTGAATTCTTTGTTTACGTTTCTCACGTTTTAGACTTGTTTTGTCTTGTTGAGACATTTATGCTGTGTTTAGTTATATTCCAACTTGTGTGTTCAGATTTTCTGGGTTGTCCTTCATTCTGTTTTTTGATTTGCTTTTGTTATAGGTACTTTGAATCTTCCTGTAGTTTGCTGTTTTCTAATTGGTTATTCACCTATTAGAAAACATTCACCAATCAGATCCCTTAGGTTGCTGTTTTCTATTTCTAATCCACCACCTTCGATGTATTCCCCTATGGTTCTTCCATTTGGGCCCAAGGCCCATTTTGTCTTTTTGACTGGGCTTGCTAGTTTGCTTAGCACTGTCAAGAAGGATCCAACATAACCTGAAAAGAGTTGTGTACTGTGTTTGATAATTTATGCATAATTGTAGTACTTTATAAATCTTTCCTTATTCTTTGTACAGAGTTTTTTTACATTTTAAAGGTAGTATTTTAACTATAAAGATTTATACCATCCTATTTTGCCTATGTTGCAGGTTTTGCTGGGGATGAGAAGTCACTAACAAGCCTTAATATTTAATAGCTGTATATACTAGTATAAATTATTAAATAGTATCTGTCGTGGGACAGTATAGGAATTTTCCTGTCACCACTTCACTTCCAGAAAGTATTACCCCCCCCCCCCCTTCTCTCTTTGGAAACGGTTGACATTCCATGGCTATGAGTAAGAGACCAGCTGCAGTGGTGAGAAAATGGCAAAGGATGCTATCTTATTTTTAAATAAAATGGACACCTGCAAGAGGGCTAGAGCCCCCCAATTTTTAGCCAACCCTTTGGAAGGGGCCAAATCCAGTGATTCGATGGAGCCCGGCCGCGTCACTGAATTTATGGGTTTTCGAACCTATAGCGGCCAAGCGTCAGCTATGGAGCCCGGCCAGGGGGCTGTCCGAGGTCCCGACGAGGAGAAGAAGAGCGGAGAGAGAAGAGTTGGTAATTTTCAGAGTTAAGTGCTGGTCGTGCTAAAAAATCGACGGAGGTCATCCTCGATGCCGTCCTACCAGTCCCTAAAAGGGGTAAGTCCTTTTGTCCTCTCCCACTGCAGACTGAGTATCAGAGAATATTATTAGAATTTAATAAGGAAGTTAACTGCCTAACTTGAGGGCTAATATGATATTTAATTTAACTAGAGAGGGGGGAATGATCAGATTGATCATTATCCAATACCTACTACTTAGCGAATGTAAATATGTTGTATGTAATTAAGATGACATTTTGTGGTTTTTGAATTTTAAGTAACAAGTTTTGAATATAAGTATTTTAAAATAAAAGCTTTATTAACTTTTAATTAGTATTTATTGTGTGTTCTCGTGATGCATTTTCCAATTAATCAGAACCTGGAGATATGCTCGGTAATCGAGCAAGTGGCGTGCAGAAATACGATTAACGGCCAATGTGTAATTGTAAGATTTCAGCGGAGCCACGCCACATATTATGGCGCCGAGACCAGTCTTGCGCACAGTTATCAAAGTGCCTCGATTAATATCTGACTGGATAATTTAATTATTCAAAATTCAAAATTCAGAGAAATTTTTTTTGTGAAATGAATATGCATCATGGGAAGATCTTTGTAATATTGTAAATAATAAGTGAGTTAATATTGAGTAATTTGAAAGTATATATAAAAATTGTACAAGATGCCGGATACAAATAGTACAGAAGCGCCCGAGCAGGGAGGCGAGAATCAAAGTCGTTTACAGGGGTTAACCTTTTTACTTGGGGTTTTCGAAGGAAATGCTGAGACAGACTGTAAAATATTTTTCGATCAATTTGATTCGATAGTCAAGCTAGGAAAATGGACCGAACCAGAAAAACTCGTAGTATTAAAGTCGCGTTTAAAGGGAAATGCACTAAAATTCCTAGCGAGTTCGGCGGAATTACGTAAAGAAAGTTTGTAAGGAGGGGAATCAAAAAATGATTACGGGTGTTACGTAAGGAGGGGAATCAAAAAATGATTAGAAATAAATAGAGAAATGGGTAGAGAATTAAGTAGAAATTAGTAGAAAAATTAATTAGAAATGAATAGAGAAATGGTTAGAGAATTAAGTAGAAATTAGTAGAAAAATGATTAGAAATGAATAGAGAAATGGGTAGAGAATTAAGACTGAATTAAGTAGAGAAATGGTTAGAGGATGGATTGAGGTGATTGATTAAGGTCTGGAATGAAATAAGACATTTAAGAGGGCTCTTGAAAGTAAGAATAAATAATTCTTAAGAAAACAAAAATTCCTTTTTCAATAAGAATTTCTATAAAGAATATGTATATAAATGGTTAATGTAAAATAAATGTGATTAAGAGAAAAAATGTGTTTAATGTAAAATAAATAGGGTAGGAATGTAGAAAACATTAAAAGTAAATTGTTCTCTGATACAATGCAGTGGACAGAGTTCAAGGACTCTAAACCTCATACATCTAGTTGTATATTAAAGTACGAATAGAATGTCTAATGTGAAATTACATCAGTTATATCGATAAAGTACTTTGTACAAATCAAGACTATGGCCAGTTATATACACTTACTCTGATTATCGGGAGAAACCGCAGAAGGTCGCAGACACGGATCCGGTCTTCAAAAACGAAAGTTGCCATTATAAAGACTTTTGCAGCAACAAAGGCGTAGTTTTACAGCTCACATAAGCCTTTACCAGCACATGTATGCAGCATCATTAACCGAAAATGAAATCATTCCTTTCTTGGACCAAAGAGTACCAAACAGTGCAACTTCAACTTCATTTTCATCGTTTTAATGCAACGTCTTACTGCAACTCCATTTTCGCAGTGTTAAGTGCAACGTCATTTACACAGTTTTAGTGCAACTTCTTTTTATAAAGTGTTGACACAGCTGAGCCTGCTCAGAGAATATTCCTTCCATATGGAATATCACTAATTTTGTCACAGCCTACAGAACAATATCAATCCTTTAGTGTATAATGTGAACGAACAATTGTTCCCAATTCATGTGTTCTCATGACAAACTTTCATATTATGTGAACACACTTAACAGACTAGAAAGTACAATCAGTATGCTACATCGGACAGTGACAATATTTATACCATACGGACAGTGACAATATTGCACCTTAATTAGTCTTTGGACATACTTGGAGAGACAGAATATCTCCATACCTATAGGGCGTGTCATTATGTATATAATTTAATGTATAATTTTATTGTTAAATGTTATTGTTATCTCTTTTTATATATGTATACTGTGCATAATTTGTAACCTTTTTTTGGTGGTTTAAGCATTTGAAAAAGAAACTTGGTTTCTCTTCCCTTGTTGGGGGGAAGCCAGTGTCGTGGGACAGTATAGGAATTTTCCTGTCGCCACTTCACTTCCAGAAAGTATTACCCCCCCCCCCCCTTCTCTCTTTGGAAACGGTTGACATTCCATGGCTATGAGTAAGAGACCAGCTGCAGTGGTGAGAAAATGGCAAAGGACGCTATCTTATTTTTAAATAAAATGGACACCTGCAAAAGGGCTAGAGCCCCCCAATTTTTAGCCAACCCTTTGGAAGGGGCCAAATCCAGTGATTCGATGGAGCCCGGCCGCGTCACTGAATTTATGGGTTTTCGAACCTATAGCGGCCAAGCGTCAGCTATGGAGCCCGGCCAGGGGGGCTGTCCGAGGTCCCGACGAGGAGAAGAAGAGCGGAGAGAGAAGAGTTGGTAATTTTCAGAGTTAAGTGCTGGTCGTGCTAAAAAATCGACGGAGGTCATCCTCGATGCCGTCCTACCAGTCCCTAAAAGGGGTAAGTCCTTTTGTCCTCTCCCACTGCAGACTGAGTATCAGAGAATATAATTAGAATTTAATAAGGAAGTTAACTGCCTAACTTGAGGGCTAATATGATATTTAATTTAACTAGAGAGGGGGGAATGATCAGATTGATCATTATCCAATACTTACTACTTAGCGAATGTAAATATGTTGTATGTAATTAAGATGACATTTTGTGGTTTTTGAATTTTAAGTAACAAGTTTTGAATATAAGTATTTTAAAATAAAAGCTTTATTAACTTTTAATTAGTATTTATTGTGTGTTCTCGTGATGCATTTTCCAATTAATCAGAACCTGGAGATATGCTCGGTAATCGAGCAAGTGGCGTGCAGAAATACGATTAACGGCCAATGTGTAATTGTAAGATTTCAGCGGAGCCACGCCACAGTATCCTTAAGTCTCAAAACAAGAATAAAGTTTTAAAATGTGCCAATTTTGATTAATAGCAAAAATTAAAAAATGATAACTTTTGTAAATTCATTACAATTTGCTGCATTTTTACTGAAAAGGTTTATAATTATTTGGTTCTCATTGTTGTGTATTTGCTAAATCTGTTTAAGGAGGAATAAACAATCTTAACTACTGGTTATTCCACCCCCTCCCCTTTTATAGTAAAATCATCTTGTACAAGTTTTTCTATGGCTAACTTCAAAACAGCAATTTTTCATTAAATAACTTAAGCATACTCAATTTTTTAATCCAATAAAAAGAGCTTAGCAGGACATAGTGTAGTGTCACTGCAAATCATACTAAATCCAATTATCTTTCAGAATCTAACATGTCTGCATATTAGTAGTCCAGAAAGTGCACCAAAGCAAATGCCGAAATAATGTGGCAACATGCATTTTTCACCGATTCTGGTAAACTGGCTCATTTAGCGTTTAACGCAAAACATGGGGCACTATCATTGAAAGTGCTTGCCTGTAGATTGCTAACCCTGTATAAGGAGAGAAGTGAATATATTTTTGTTTTTGCTGAATAATGTTGTTTTTGATGACATCACGCCAATGTGGTATGGTATTAAATGCATTTGTTTTGGATTATTGCTCGATATTACAGAAAAAATTTGGAGTTGAGATAAATTTTATTAAATCAAGTGATAATCTGTTATTCTGTGAGTTTCTTTTCATGAAAGGTAGAATTCATACTTGTTTTCAGAGGTGTCTTTTAAGGGAGCCATGGTGAGATGTTGCCCCTCCCCTCCTTAACCCTTTTGGGACGGCGGCATTCCGAAACTACTGTGGCCCAAAGGACGGAGTTCTTCGCTTCCGAACTTTTTCCAAAGGACAGCTAATTTGTTGTGCTAAGCCTAACTCTCGAAATAAATTCACAAAAAATCATCTCTTCAACACAGAAATCTACTTTTTTCAGGAATAATAGAAATACTTATTTTCTATTTGATGTATAATTTTCATACGAATCGCAATGCAAAATACTTGTTAGTTGCTTTTACTATGAATTCTACTATTCATCATCGAAAAATATGTTAAAAAAATTAATTTCCTTATCTAAATTAAGCGGCATAATATTGTGATTGATTCCAAGTATGCTAAAAAACTCAAAAGAATTAAAATCTTTCAAATCTCCTGTCCAAAAACATAATTCTCAGAAACAGCTACTGAAGCTGGCGACGTTGTAATAATAGTATGCTCAGAATCTGAAGAATCATTTGTATTTTGTTATCATTTGTCCATTCTCTGATCCGAAATAACCTAATGATTTCACTGCCGCACATTCCTTTAAAACCCAAACTAAAAAAAAATACTCTCTTACATTCCTATAATTCACCAAAGAAATCATTAAGCTAAAATCAGAACGAGACTCGTAACTCAATTATAAAACTGTAGATGCTGCAAGAAGTGCTCTGTTTGTTTATATTACAAAACCATGTTTCACTGCTCCAGATAGAGAAATAATTTATTGGATCCACCCCTAACCAAGGTCAAGTATCTGCAAAATACATTGGAGTTGTTCGTATGGACATTTAATGCCATCTAGTAGACAAATCAATTAAAATGAAAGCGTTCCATATGAAAATGCGCTCACGTAGTCGTCATCTTTTAGGGTAAATTTTTCCGAATGCAGATAAGTGACCATTGTACTTAATGCAAGTTCGCAGCCGACACATGGGCACGTCAACCGTCATGAAAGGGTTAAGCTTTGACAAGTTTTTTTTAGCTAACCACAGAGAAAAGTCTTTGTCACTCACTGTTATTTATCTAATTGTAGCTGGCTTCCAGTCAAGAAAAATGATTTGCATCACCTCAGTCTCTTATAAAATACTACCAGTTAGACCTATCAAAATGCATTGTTTAGTGCTTTTATGGAGCATCTGTATTAAGTGGGTGGTTTTCAGGTTTACATAAAGAAAAGAGGTTGTACTTCAGGTTCTATGTCTGCTGTTATACATAATATCTAAATTTATATTTAGTCCACACTATTAGGGCTTTCCCCCTGGTAGTGTAGACTTTACACTCTCAGGGCTGTCAAGTGGGAAAGCCGGGTCTGTAGCCTCAGAACCCAACCCAGCAAGAAGAGGCAAAATTAGGTACATCCAGGAGGGGGTCAAGACAGACCCTAGCCCCAGGGTCCATAATCACTTTTCACTGGCCTGTGCATTATAAAATATGTGGTGGGGCTGCATTGCATCACTCACTGCTATGAAAGATATCCCAGGTTATTCTCTCGGCTTTGAAGAATTCTTTTGGGCCTGATGGCATAGCATGGGATCAGCAATCTAAAGGTTACGAGTTTGAACCTATCCCCCTCACCATTGGGGGATTGGCGGCCCCTCACAGTTGGTCACTTTGAACATACAAGCATGCAACTTTCTCTCTCTCTTTCGAACTATCTTACCTCTCTCATGAGATGACAGCACTACAGATGATGCACACTGTTTCCTCTCCTCTCCTGCCTGACTCACAATGTTGCTCACGACAGTTGCTCACAATACCACATGATGAGGTACAACATGTCTCCTGGCTATTCAGCTTCTGACTGAGTTTCAGCTTAAAGACACTTTGAGGGTTTTTTTGGCTGCCCCCCCCCCCTCACTGAAATTCGACAGAGCTTCTCACCCATAGATATCCTATCTGTATGCTCACCAGAAAGTGGGAAGTTTATGGTGGGGCTGCATTGTGTCACTCACTGCTACAAAAGACATTCCATATTATTCCCTCAGCATTGAAGAATTCTTTTAGATCTGACAGCATAGCGCAGGATCAGCAATCTAAAGGTTCTGAGTTTGAACCTATTCCCCAGCATCGGAGGATCAGCAGCCCCCCACATACTCATTTACATAAATTTCAGTTATCTTTTTTAACTGAAGTAATTTTATATACACATTGAATAATTAGAAAAGAAAATTTATACTTGAAAAATTTAATGTTTTTACTTTGTAAAATTGTGTTAATAACTTATGTTAAAGTCTAACAAAATGCATAAAACTGCCATACCAACTAGTAAAAACTATATCTTTATATCCTTGAAACAAATTTATTAGTTCATTACTGTTAATAAAAGTTACAAGTGCTAAAATAGTCATATTGCAAGTGACAATAAAGGCATATTGGACTTTGCCCCCCTCCCCCTCCCTCCTTAAAATATGGTAAAATGATGCCCTTTCTTGTTTTCAGTTTCTAAATACATAATTGAAAATGTGCTTTAAATTTTGTTTTGCTTTATTGAATAAAATTAAAAAAATTTCTTTAAACACTATCTTTTCAGGTTTCTTATTGTAGTAATCTTTGTCGAGATCAAGCATGGGAGCAATACCATCAAGTTTTGTGCACATCATCCTTGTATGGAGACACAAAACATCCTCTTGATCAATTGCAAGATGCATGGAGGTAATACATGAATTAAAGTTTAAATGTTATGGTATAAAATAGGATGACAGTTGCTTAATCATTATAGTTCAAGCTTAATACAATGAAACCTATTGACGGTAAGTTTTATCAGGGCATCTTAAACAATCTGATTATTTACTATCTAGTAAATAATTTTTGTTCCATGTTAACTATTGCAAGTTTAAAATAAATAAATTGTTATTTAATACATGCTTTAATTCATTTAGATAAATGTCACAAATACATACAGCAATACTTTGCATAGTCCAGCTTTGATCAGTCCGGATTCACTATAGTCTGGTTTGGAATTTTCAAAACAAACTAAATTTTAATTGAACAAAATAAAAATAAATTCTAAAAAATTAGTACACAAAATTATTTTTTTATCCATAAATGATCGCTTTTTTCTCTTTATACAGTCAAGTCTCTTTTTGTGTGGTTTTAAAGTTATGTGATACGATACAGATTTCAATTTTGTCTGGGGGTTCCCCATTGTATATGTATGTACTTAGACACGGCGAGAATAAATATGTTTTGATGGTTCCTCTTTCAGCGTCTTAAGCACTGGTTTCACATAGCATTAGACAGCCATACCAGTGACTGCTTGATGGGCATGATGATACTGTCGGATGATTATTGATATAAAAGACGCTACTCTGATTGCAGTTCAGTACGATCACAACTGCTGTCTTTAATGTGCAAGCTATGTAGAACGAGTAATCAGAGGACATTTGTGAACTACAATGTTAAATTAACATTTATCTATCAGTTTTTGATGCACAAATCTACAGTAAAGTCCATTTGTGATAACTAAATTTTAATACACATTTAAAATAATAATAATAATAATAATAATAATAATGATGAGTGCAAAAAGAAAATGTGAAAATGATTCTGTTACCAAGAAATTTAAGTGACTCACTGTAGAACAAAAGCTCGATGTAATAAAGCTTAATGAAGAAAGTGCATCATTTGCTAAAATAGGCTGTGAAAAAGAAATGGATGAGTCATCAGTTCGAAAACTTATCAAAAAGAAAGCTCAATACAAATCGCAAGGTATGGCTATGGCTTCTTATTTATCAAAAGTAGTGACCAAAACCAGAAGCACTCAAATAGTAAACATGGACCGGCTATTATCCATATGGATCGAAGACGTAAATGAAAAATGTGTTACACTTAGTCAAATGGAAATTCAAGCAGATTTAATTCGTTACAATGACTTGAAGACTATTGATGATATAGAAAATGAAGGTGAGGGAACTAATGAAAGTTTTACAGCAAGTTGTGAGTGATTTTTCCATTTTAAGCAATGAACTGATATTCACAATGTTTGTATTGTTGGTGACTCTGTAAGTGCAGATAAAAAGGCTGCTTCAAGATATCTGGAGTTAAGTGAAATCATACAATAAGGTCTCTACAAAGATGAATAAATATTCAATGCTAATGAAATGGGTTTATTCTGGAAAAAGTTACCTTCAATCACCTTTATAGCAGCCTATGAAAAGCTGTGCCCTTTATATGAAACTTCAAAAAAACGTCTCACTCTGTTTTTATGTGGAAATGCAGCAGGGGATTTCAAAATAAAACCGATACTTGGGTTATTGGAATGGTTGAAACCTTGTCAGAGTATATTATGGAAGTTGATCCCAATGTTGAACATAGCCTTACAATTTGCTGAATGATAAATAATGCAATTCGTTGTTACAAAGAAATGTATGAAGAGAAAATGCCAAAGAAGAAAATTATGCAGGCATCGATATTACAATTTTTAGAGAATAAAAAATGAATTATGAAAAATATGCATTTTTTTAAATTATTTTTGGCGACCTGCCAAATTAAAAGCAACTTACTGCAGACCCCAAAAGTGACTGGGCGTATAGACACCGAACTGCAAATTGCATTGAATAAAGAGCAAGATTACTGGCAGAAAGTTTTGAAAAGGATCGTGGAAGTAATCAAGTTTCTGGCTTCGAGAGGCTTACCGCTGAGAGGAGACAATGAAAAGATTGGATCAGTTAAAAATGGGAATTATTTGGGTATTCTAGAGTTATTAGGTCAGTTCGATCCATTTCTCCAAGAACAAACACATCAACAAATATGGAAATGCAAGAAAAGGAACGCCTTCTTATCTTTCAGCCACGATTTTTGAGGAGTTCATCGAAATCATGGGATAGAAGGTTTTAGAAGCTATTGTCTTTGAAATTAATGCAGCAAAGTATTACTCGATTTCTATTGATTCGACAGGCGACATCTCCCATATTGACCAGCTGACATTCATTGTTCGTTATTTGAAAGCCGGGGTGGTGATAGAAAGGTTTCTGTAGTTTATCCCTATCCTTGGTCATAGTGCAGAATATCTTGCCGAATTAGTCGTAATGTTCTTAAGGGAACACAAGATAACACCACTTATAACACCACTTATAAATTGCAGAGGCCAGTCATACGATAATGCATCCAATATGACTGGAGAGTACTCAGGATTGCAAACAAGAATCAAGAAAGAAAGCGAGTGTGCTGAGTTCGTCCCTTGTGCAGGACATTCGCTGAATCTAGTCGGGTTCTTATTTTTCTTTTATCCAAAACCTGTATAATTTCTTTTCGGCTTCACCACACCATTGGGATGTTCTAGTCTTAGCCTTGGGTCGTAAGAAGAAGGTTATAAAAACTTTGTCGGCGACTCGCTGGTCTGCAAGAGCGGATGCAGTTGCATAGTTGCGCTATGACCAGATCAAGGCAGCATTCGACGTCTTTATCGACGATGAGGAGGCGAAGCATGATGCTCGTCTTGCTGCAAGCGGTTTATGAAAGCAAATGAACAGATTGGAGACAGTCTTCTTAACCATCCTGTGGAACGTTATCCTGTCAAGATGTAACAAAAGCAGTACATTCCTGCAGAACGAGCAAATGGATTTATCTGAAGCTGTCAACCTTATCCAATCACTGATTTCCCAGATTGAAGTCAAGCGAGAAGTGTTTGAGGTATATGAAGCCAAAGCAAAAGAAAAGTCCGGCGACTCAAACCAGGATTACAAAGATTCAGGATCTTGCACGAAAAATCGGAGCTGTCGGATTGCATTATTTGATGGAAATGCGCCTGGCATGTATTTGGAAGGTCAACAGAAATTCAAGGTTCAAAGTTTCCTTTCTATAACCGACTGTCTAACATCAAACTTAACAAAACGTCTTCAAGCGTATGAAGTAATTTTTGAGAGATTTGGATTTTTCGAGAGGATTGACGACTTGGAAGAGGAAGAGATAAGACAGCATTGCGAAAATTTGGCAGCCTATTATAAAAGCGATATCGACAAGGAAGAGCTTATATTTGACAGCATCCATCTCAAACACTACATAAAGGAAGAGGTAAAACCCCTCCGAGAAATGTACCGATATAAACCATCTGAAAATCAGCAGAAGGAGCTGGAAGAAATGGAGTATGTCGTCCATGATTCTGAAGAGAAGGACAGTGGTTATGATCCGAAGAGAACGACTTTCAGCATCCCACTTTTATTTTGTCATTTGCATACCAGTACAAGACTTCTTCTTTCCGCCTTTCCTAATGTTGAAATCGCCATGCGGATTTTTTTGACAATGATGGTTACTAACACAAATGGGGAGCGAAGTTTCTCGAAATTAAAGTTAATCAATGACGATAGAAGGAGCATAATGACCGAGGAGAGACTGAACTATTTAAGCATTATGAGCATTGAAAGCAAGGTGTTGGAGGGGATTGATTTTAGTGATATTATAAAAGCTTTTGCACAAAAGAAATGCAGAAAGGCAAATATTGTGTAGCAAGTTTCAATATGTCATTCTCATGTATTGCAATCTAATTTACAGCTGAAGTAAAACGCTTTGTTATTGAATAAATACGTTTATTTAGTCTGTATCATAAAACATACATGTTAGTGAAACAATTAGTTATACGACATAACGAGTGATTTTCGACTGAAATGTTTCCTGAAAAAAGGCATGTTCTTGCTCGCTCCCCAGGTCTCCCTCCAAAGGAGCTGCAGGGACCTCTTGAATTACTGTGCCGGGAGCCTCAACACTTGTTAAAACGGCTCTGTTGACATAACAAGTCTTCATCAGAAAGTATTGTTCTTTTCTTTCTTGGATTCTTGCAACCATTGAATTGGCTACTAATACACTTTTGTACATCACAACTAATACTACTGGAGATCATGTAATTCCCCATGTTGACCAGATGAGAGATCGAGAATATTCATTACTGATTGGCCCAAAGGATGTAGAAAAGCCTTTAAATGAGCCAAATACTACTCCAAAGGTTTCACCATCAGAAGATAGAGGCACCAGAGCCTGCATCACTACTTTCAATTACATTTAGTCCTATAGTTCCTGTTACATCATGTCCTAAACCACCAGATTTAGGTAAACTATACTGTCAGATTGTCCATCCAAAGTATCTCTAAAACTACTGGACTGGGGAAGGAGTGTAATGTATAACTGTAACCAATGGTTATAATTATAAGTAACTTATAAATGGCAATGTATATAAGCAGTGATGTTGTTGTGGTCTTTTTAAAGTGTTATATCCACATGTAATACTTATTAGTTGAATCATGCTATATAGTCATAGTAGCATATTTAACATAATTCTTGTTTTGTTCATCCATTGTTGGGTATATTTTTCACAATTTTTAACCTTTTGGTATGTGCAGTAACAGAAACATTGGATATTTTGCTATCTGTTGAGAGATGTGCTCCTCATGATGTTCCCAAAACAGATATACTATATTTTTTATTAATTTATTTTTGTTCTTTTTATTCAGTAAAACATTTTTTAAATGTTTCTGTTTAATCATTTTATTTGTTAAACTGTCTTCAATGGACAATGTCTCTGTGTAGACAATTGTTCATTTTAGATAATGTCTCTTTTGTTTATACTTTCATTTCTTATTTAAGCGAAAGATCATTTAATAATTTCATTTTAAATTATTTTCATTTCTCAATGTAGTGAAAGGGGCTATTAAAATGCAAGGTATTACAGAGTTTCCCCCAGGATTAAAAAAGGGCAGGGTGCTGTTACTAGAAAAAGGGCACTTCTTAGAAAAAAAGGGCACATATTTTTTATGTTTGAATAACATTTATGCTTGGGATTTTTATGACGAAAATCAGAGCATTGCAAAAAAATGTAAACATTTTGTGGCGTATACCTCTAAGTCTAATAGACAAAAATGTAATTTTATTTTCTTGTTTTGTAGGAAATAGGGTCAAGATTTGTGAATATATAAAATTAATATAAAAGAAAGATATAAATAGTAAGGAATAAAAATATGTATTAGGAAATTTAATTGCTAAATCTATTTTTTGTAATAATATTTTAAAAATGTGCTTATAGTTTTCGAGTAATTGCTTTGTCGAGTTGAAGAGTGAAAATTTCCCCCTTTTCAAGTTTGTAATGCTATCTCAAAAACTAAACCTGTAAACAATTATGCAAAAATATAGCTTTTGAAATCCCTACAAGTGTATAAAATTGGATTTTGGATGAGCTCTTTGTTTGCAAAGTATAGTGGTTATAATTTCGATATTTTAGTATTTTAACCTGGGTTTTCCAATGTATGGGAAAGCTTTAATTTACATCCAGATAAAATCATTGTGAAAACTAAAGTACTAACTAGCTATAAACAGTTAGCGAGTCATTTGTAGCACTTTGAAATTCTGTAAACAATATAAATGAATCTGAAAAAATCGAATAGCTGCATTGATCTTTACTGAAGTTTACAATTATTGAATTACAATTATTGAATTTATATAAATTTAGAGTTTATTAAATTTAAAAAGGAGAATATTAAATTTTAATTTTTAGTATTTTCTCATTAGTCAATGAAGTTTGATGATTTTAAGGGATAAGATATATTTAAATGTTGAAAATATTTGTTAATTGTTTGTTGTTAATATATTGATTACAACCCCCCCCCCACACACACACTGATTTAAATAACTACATAAAATTCCAGAAAGCTCCATAATATCACCGTATAAAGTTTTGAATTATGGATTAGCAAATGTTTAGCTGCTAAGTTAATCATTATTCCATGGAGCAGAGTTATTAATAGTGTGAGCAACGTACATTCATGTGTCTGCGCAGCATCCGTATCTTTAGCCGTAAACTCGCGTAATGGGCGAGTACGTGAACACAACTACTGCATACGTCCCTAAAGTGGGCTTATCGTTATTAAATGAGCTTTATTATTATTATTATTGCATGTGTCTGCGGAGTGGGTCAAAGACGAGTCCGCTAATATGAGGGGGGGGAGGTTATTTTGTGTTTCAAATCTGCTATGAGGATGTCGTGCAATGGGCTAATCTGTTAATCCATAAGTCCGCATAGGGGCGTGTTCATAACACAATGTCACACGATTTGCACGCGTTTGCACAAGGTATATATCGTTATTGCATGCACTGTACGCGGATTACATACAATCGTTAAAAGAAGGCGCTTAATTTTGTAAATCCGCTACACGAATTAAATATGTCGCATCGTTATTGCATAGAGCAGAGTTATGGTTATATTATATATAACGCATATTGCATCCGTCTGCGTAGTAGTCTGGTCAGAACCGCTCATAAAAATTTCTGGGTTACCCTTCATATTTCGTTTTCCTCTTTTGTGCATTCTTCATGTTTTCTCCCTCAAAAAATTATTGGGGGTCCCTGCACTTGAGTGATTATATTGTATATAAAGCGTAGTGGTCAGATCAGGGCCGCCCATACAAGTTTCTGGGTTCCCCTTCATATTTCATTTTCCTCTTTTCTGCATTTTTCATGCCTTCTCCTCCCTCAAGAATTGTTGGGGAGTCCGGGTCCCACCACTTGAGTGGTGTCCGATCCTCTCTAAGGGCGGCGGTTGACAAATACACAGTCGATAGCTATTACACGAACTACAAATAAGAGTACTCTTAGCCATGACTTTCGTGCGTAGCTGAGATACGCAGTCTACAGCAAGAAAGCATAAGAGAATTTCCAAAAAGCGACTAGACTGGTAGCTAAAGGCAATTAATAAACAATATAAAGAAAATAAGCTCTCCCATATTTCATTCAAGCCGGCTAAAATCACCTCGCTAATCTAACTTTTCTCCCCCACCCTTGCTATCATCCTCCGGTTTTGACTGAATCGGCAGAATCAACGTAAACATCTTCCCGCAAATGGCACAAAGAACCCTAGTCCGGAAATCTATATTTTAAATATTCGTTTTAGAGCAAATATGCTTGCAGGGTTTACATTTACAGAACTTTATAACTAAAATGCATATCAAACATGAAATAATTTAAGAAAAATTTAAGTTGAAAAAGAAAACTGTTTTGAAAGTTTTCATCAGATGGAAGAAAGTGCGTGCTTAATATTCCCCTTTCCGTTTTGTTTCTTTTAGTGGGAAAAGAAGTGATATGGGGCTGTCAATCCTCTTTTTATTGGCACTAGATCACCCTTTTTCTCTCTTTGAAGGAGGAGGGAGCAGCGTGTGGGTGGGTGGAGATAGACATGCTCAAAATTTATGGTAATGAAGGACTCTAGGACTTATCTGAGGTAATACAAGAACTGGTTGATTTTTGTTTGAGGACAGACATTGCTCTCGTGACAAAAGGCTAAGCAGGGGAACTGATCTGCTAACAAAAGGGCAGGGAGGGCGCTCTTCTGGTACAAAGGGCAAGGAGGGCGCTGTTCTGGTAACAAAAGGGCAGGCAGGGTACTGTGCCCTTCCAAAAATGCCTGGGGAAACTCTGGTATTATGAAGTGGTGTGTGAGTCTATCTGTTTTATATTTATACACATTATTTATCTTATTCCTTCTCTCTCTGTGTAGTGTATATATATATATATATGTATATATATATATATATATATATATACAGGGTGTATATAAACTGTTTTGACAAAATAAGAGGGATGATAGTACTCATCAAGACGAACAATATTTACAATGGGACCTAGGGTCGCATTCCACTCTAAGTGTCAGAAAAGCATAAAGTTAACTTTCAACAGTAAACTTTCAACAGTGAAAATAAGAAGAATTAACGTAATCATAAGTTGCACAATCCTATTTATTTACACCAGAGAAAGACTCAAAGTTGATGCTCAAAGTGACGACTAAGGGTGACATTGCACAATTCACAATGGTGAATGAACGACTGGCGCACCCTTTCGAAGATGTCTGGTGTTGTGTTTATCCTGTCCGCTGCAACAATGATTCTCACGACGAAATTTTCTACAGTGTCCACAAGCGTCTTGTACACTAATGATTTTATGTGGCCCCAGAAGAAGTCCAGTGGGTTGAGGTCCGGTAAGCGTGGAGGCCAAGCCACAGGTCCACTATGTCCAATCCACTGTCCGGGATATGTGGCATTCACAAAGTGTCAGATGACTAGAAGTGACTGTGATGTTCTGGAGTAGTGATACTTCTCCAGCGCGACAGCTTTGTCGTTCGAAGTGGCGACTTGTGTTTGTTGGACGTGTTTTGAAGTTAGTCTTTTTTGACACTCAGAATGGAATGTGACCCTAGATTCCATAGTAAATATTGTTCGTCTTGATGGGTACTATCACCTCTCTTATTTTTTCAAATCAGTTTATACAGGGTGCCCACTTATATCCGTTACACTCCCCCTTAACTTCTAAATGGTGACAGCTTAGGCCATAAAGTTGGTGTCTAGGTATAGTAAAAAGGCTATGTGCTACTCGATGAGACAACTTACAATGCCATCTATCTGCAAATTTTGGAATTAGTTATCCTATCTCGTAAACGGTGAAAGATACGTGAAAAAAGTCAATAAGAAAGTTGTAGAGCACTCTCAATTTAGTATGAAAAGATACCTTGCGCACATTAATACTCAAAACAGAATGCAAAATATGAACATTTGTTTGATTGTGAAGCGAAAAAATTGTCTTTCCAAACACACAGCTCAACTCAACCATGTCTGATATAAAAATCATATGGATCTCATGTATTATGCAAATGAGGATGGAACGTCATACCTGTTCACTAGAGACTACTACTATAGAAAGGATGTTTCTGCTGGGTTGTACGTTAAAGCGGAGAGTTATGGCAAAATTTGGCAGTAATGAGTATTGCGAGATGTTGTTAATTTACGGTGAATGTGGGTGTAAGGCAAAATCAGCTGCAAGGCTGTATCATGAACATTTCCCTCAAGGCCCGCATCCTGCATGGCAGACCATCTTAAAAGTTTTAAAATGTTTAAGGGAAATGAGCTACGTGACCAGCCGACCTCGAATTCGTACACCTCGTAATGTAGGATGCAAAGTGCAACCTGAAGATGTGCTAGCATACGCTCTCGCCCGTCCTCAGAGCAGCACAAGAATGATCAGTGAAAATTGTGGCCTCTCAAAAAGCCGCTTCTGGAAAATCCTGAATGAATCAGGTGCTCATCCATACCGATCCACACCTGTGCAGGGATTGCTGCCAAGAAATGCTGAGAGACGTTACACGTGGTGCAACTTTGTGATGAATAACTTAGAGGTCCAATGAACATTCCTGACAGACATAATATGTACGGATGAGGCATGTTTTTTGAGGCATGGAATGTTTAATAGACAGAACGTTCATACCTGGTCACTGGAAAATCCGAGATATGCCGTCGAAGTTCGACATCAACAACGCTGGTCGATTAATGTTTGCTGCGGAATTTTTAATGACAGGCTCATTGGACCAGTATTTTACGAGGGCACGTTAACGGGACAACGGTATTTGCAGCTTCTGCAGGATGTAAACCGACTTTGTTGAGAATCTACCATTGCACCAACTCCTAAATATATGGTTCCAACATGACGGTGCACCTCTTCATAAGATTTCAAACGTTCAGCAGTACCTAATAGAGACATTCCAGAATCAAGTCATCGGGTATGGTAGTTCCGTCGAGTGGCACCCGCGCTCACCTGACTTGACCCCATTGGACTTCTTCTTATGGGGACACATAAAAGGGCAGGTATATGCGACCCCCTCCGCCAACATTGCAGGATCTTCGACGTCGCATTACTGATGCTTGTGCGTCCGTAACACCTGCCATGTTGCACAATGTGCAGCGAAAAATACAGTCCAGAGTGCAAATGTGTATAGTGGCTAACGAAGAGCATTTTGAGCAATATACTATTGTAAATAAATGATCCTGAAGACAGGGAAGTGTCTCAGCTTCTTTCTTCCACTCTTTATGAAATGACAATTTTCGAAATCGTGACCAAACAAATGTTCATTTTTTGCATTTTGTTTTGAGTATTAATGTGCGCAAGGTATCTCTTCGTACTAAATCGAGAGTGCTCTGCAACTTTCTAATTGACTTTTTTCACACGTATCTTTCACCGTTTACGAGATAGGACCTCTAATTCCAAAATTTGCCAATAGATGGTGTTGTAAGTTGTCTCATCGAGTAGCGCATAGCCTTTTTACTATACCTAGACACCAACTTTATGGCCTAAGCTGTCACCGTTTAGAAGTTAAGGAGGTGTAACGGATATAAGTGGGCACCCTGTATACACCCTCTATACAGGGTGTCTCAAAAAGATTGAAACATGCTTTAATTCTTTACCTGTTGGAGATAGTGAGCAATGTAAATTGCAAAAATGTTGAAAGTAAGGCAGGAAATATGACTACATTAATGAAATAGTCCTCCCATTAATTTTCAAAAAATTACACTTTTTAAATTGTTATATGACCCCTTTAGACAAATTTGGTCAATCAGAAATTTTTTATTTTTAATGCAACAAGATCATTAAAATAAACTGCATATCTGTATCTTTAAAATTGTGTGAGTTATATTTAATTGAAAATTGAACATTGTGAATGGGGACCATATATCAAATTAGAAATGTAAATTTGTGACATACCACAAAAAAGATAAAACTGGATGATAATACATAGAAGACATTTTTGCGAATTCCGCGTAGACTCACGATGCAATCACGGATTCTTAAGTGCTTTTCACATTGAGACATGCCATTTTTTATTTGAAACAATTAAAATAAATAAGTAAACAAATGCAAGTATGTATTTGATTTTGAAATTTAACATAATTTTTCAAAATGAAGAGTAGAACTCGCATACGATTCTTTCTTTCCTTTAACTCTAATTTAGTCTTTTCAAAAATTTATAGTAAAATAATTTTAAAAAACTGAAGAGTGAAATGCAGACGATTTATTTTTTGCATTTTGTGAATTGTATTTCTAGTATTTGTAACAAAATTTGTCTCTTTATATCAATGGTCTTCTATCAATGTATGCATATTTTAATTATGTGCCCCAACCATGTAGTGAGTACCATTGCTTTATGCAATCTCTGTCTGTGCAATGTTTTATTTAGATGCATTTGTGATAAAAAAATTTGACACATATTAACTTATTGATTTAAACAATTTCCATCGTCAATTTGTTTATGATCCCTATTATCATTGATGAAGCAGCCTTTCACATGGTATGGAAAAGTGCCATAAGTCAGATTTTTTCCTTTATTATAATTCAGTTGATTTTAAAGATACAGATATGCGAATTTTTTTATTAATGATCCTGTAGGATTAAAAATAAAAAAATTCTGATTGACCAAATTTGTCTAAGGGGGTTGTATAAAAATTTAAAACGTGTAATTTTTTGAAAATTAATGGGAGGACTATTTCATTAATGTAGTCTTATTTCCTACCTTACTTTCGACATTTTTGCAATTTACATTGCCCACTTATCTCCAACAGGTTGTGGCAGCAGCCGACTCTGCTCCTGCCAAAGACATCGATCAAAGATGCTAGGAATCAGTATCCAAATTATAAGTTCGGAGTTATAAGTTTCGGTAACCTGGCTCGACTCGGGACTAGCAACATCAATTACAATGATGAGCCTGAACATATGAGCACGCAACCTTCTCTCTCCAACAATCTCACCTCTCAACAAGAGATGGCAGCACCACGCTGAGGCAGAGGTTCCCTCCCTGATTGAGAAAAAATCACTATTCCTTCCTACGTCATTTTCCATGATATGATTTCTGAAAAATCGGGAGTTGTTACACGATTTTGAGTGTGGTCTATTATCATGAAATCGGTCCCTTGAGTATGATCTTGATCTAGATAGGCGTTCGATCTGGGAGGCTAAGTCAGCTATTTGCTTCTGCATGCTCGATAGCTCCGATAATGCAGCATTTTTATTACGCGATGCTACTGTGCAAATATTTTCCAAGCTTGTCCCTGTTGTGTATTTTGTCCCCTTCTGTATTTTGTCCGCCAAATTTGCCAATCGACTTAAATTTTCCGTGCTTGCCGATAGAAGTGTGCAGACGTTTGGCGGTAAGTGATCTAGCCATAGAGATTTTAAAAAATACTCGTTCACTTTATCGAGAGCTAATTCTCTCATTTGCCTCAATAATGCGGATGGTTTGAAGTCCCCTAGTTGCAACTCTGGTAGTAGTTTTCTCATCTGCATTAATTCCGAATCTGCAAATTCTGTAATTAGCCAATCTTTTAAGGCCCTGAATTTGTTTTCCAGCGGTGGATTCAGGATTAGATCACTTGCATGGGATAATGCTTCCTAGTCTATCGCTGCTACGAGATAAGCGTATTTCATCTCGTCCATTATGATATGCAAAATTTGGAATGCATTCTCAACTTGAGCCAGCCATAGCATTACTTTTTTTTTCCCAGAAAGGAGGGATTTTGCATATAACCCTGTTAATTTGTGGTTGCTCATCGTTTCCACCCATGTTTAAGATATAGAAATATATATATATGTATATATATATATATAATTAAAATACAAAATAATAGAATATAAACAATTTTTACACAGGGTATAAACAATTTTTACACAGGGTTCCCTCCGGCCACACAATTCGTTACCATAAACCCTTGGGTTGGTCGTGTGGTCTGGGCCTTCAACACAGGGTTCCCTAGAACTCGAAAGTCTGCAAATTAGTGATAATAACGCGAGTACAAACTGTTCCGAAATAAAAATAATTTTAAAGGAATGTTGGAAAAAAGGAACTGACCTGTGACCTTAATGAACTGAAGTTGTTTCGGAGGATCCTGCCTTTCAGCGATATCTGTGTTGGCATAGAAAGGAAGAGCTCCCGGCTGACGAAAAGGATCTCAGAGTTCAATAGCCGGGGTCCGAGGAAGGCGCTGTTGCTCCACGGGGGTTCTCCTGGGTTGACTTTCCGTTCATTGCTTGTAATCGGAAGCAGTCATTCATCGGAAACGTCGATGTCAGGAACTTAATTACTTTGCGAAGTTGTCATCAGCTATTGGGTAGCTATTTCCGTTTACGAACATGCTTGTCTGTGAGAGCATTTTTATATGAGCAGTAATTTATTACTGTTGACTAGTAGAGTATTGCTCAATATGCTCAGGCATTCAAATCCTTAGGGTCACCATTGCGGGGGTTTCGTACTCTTGTTGGATTGTGTGGGCTAATCCTGACATGCAGTATTAATGCCTGGCACAATCCCCCGACATTTTGTTGTTCTCTAGGCAAAACGTTAATGTTGCATAAAGTGACATTATTTACAGTAAAATTTACAGATCTATATACATCATAATAATACTTTGCAGAGAGATTCTGCAGCAGGCGGATAAAGTCCTGATTTTTGGAATGTTAAGTTCGAAGCAGTTGAACGGAGGTTTGAACAATCGAGATTTCAGGAGCAAGTCTAGTCCGAATTGATGAAAGTTACTCTCTCGACTGAATTTTGTATATGCCCCAGAAGGAGTGACCAACCATCTCATTGGTCGTCGTTGGTCTGGGGCTCATTTATGGGGGTATCCCCCATGCACGCCACATGTTTTCGATGTGCACCATCATATTGTTTTTCACGCATGCCGGTGACGAAAATTATGGCTTTCAAATGCCAGCATACTGTCACCAGCGTGAAAGTTGTCTGTAAATTTCCATCGGGAGTGTTCGGAAGTCAGGCATCCAAAACAGGAAATGGTATGCAGTTTCCTCAGTTATCAGATACACAGAGAAACACCGCTTCTAGTTTGTTTTGATGCAGGTGGCATAAATGGCGATAGTTAACCGCTACAAGGTAAAGAATTAAAGTGTATTTCAATCTTTTTGGGACACCCTGTATATATATATATACACACACACATACACATACAGTTGACTCTCGTTAATCTGCAATACATTTCGGATGTAAAAAATTAAATTTACAATAAATTACAATAGTGTATTAAATTCTACAAAAGTTAATTTGAAGGAGAAAAAGTTATTTTTGAGCTCTGGGATTTACATATAGGGTGGCTACAGAACCTGGAAATCAGGAAATATCAACATTCTGGAAATATCAGGGAATTCCTTAAAAAACTGTAAAATCAGGGAAATTGGAATTTTTTTGGTAATTACAGCCTTCGTCTGACTCACAACAATACACATATATAGAATTCCTTATTCATGTTTCATGTGATGGGAAACAGCCTATTTATTCAGCATCTCCATAAAAAGAAGAAAGTTTTAAAATTTCAACATTTCTGTGATCCCTCTCATCTTAATTGTTTTGAAAGTTAAGATATTTCATATGACAAGAAAAGCAGATTAAAAAAATACCATTTCTGCTTATGCATAGTTTTATTTCAATAAATGATATTTAACTGCCATACAAATTCTTGACTGGATTTTACAGAACACTACTGAGTTTTATAGCTTATCTAGAATTTTAATGCTTGAAAGATTAATATTCTTGCAATAATACTGTTCTTATATAATTCTTGCATAAATATTATACTTTGATTATTATACTTTTTAATTCTGAAAATATTTAATTTTTATTTTTTATTCTTAATTATCACTTTCAATTTACTTGTTAATTTACTTTCAATTTACTTGTTTTCTAATTACTTGTTTCTTCTAATGCATAACAGAGATGGCAAACAAAAGAAGGCAAAAGATAATTTAAGCAAAAAGACCTCCAACATCATCATCATGATCCTTTGCCATAGATCTCAAACTAACATGCCTTTTGACACACTAAATCCATTTATAATGGAAAGATTTAGATTATATCCTCTATAATTATCTGTTTTCTTAAACACTTGGTAGCATTTTTATTCATTTCCATTGATATTTCACATTAATATTCATCTAGTGTTAGTTATTGTGTTCAAGAAATTTCTAATCTAATTCAATTTCCTTCTGTAACGAATCCTGGTCTAGAAAGCAGGTCATATAGAAATGCATCTTACATCCCACCACCATGTTATCAATCGCACTGCAATACTCAAGGGATTTATTGGCGATAATAGCTATGATAGTTAAGAATGTTACTGATATATTGTATCTAGGGCAGGGTTTTTGTCATGAGTTTAGCATGGCAGTGCCATACCAAATTATCCCTTCAACATTTACTGCTGATTTCCTTATCATATTTTCTCTTTTAGGCACATGCACTATCCACCTGAAACAGCAAGTATTATGTTAATTGCTCGAATGATTGCTACTGTAAAACAGGTAAGCTGATTTATAGTTCTTTCATAAATATGATTTTTATTATTTATGGTTTAGAGTATTTATTGAGTATATATGATCTGAAAACTATAATACTTATAAAATATTTGAGAATCTTAACATAAGTATTGTTTTGAGACCAAATTTTGCACCTATAGGAAATGAAATTTAAAGAAAATGCTAGAATAGTATTTATCTATACTTTTTTCATACATATAATGTTAAAAAATTTAAATGATAAAAAAAAACTGCATTTCATGCTTAGCACTTTAAACCCAATGTTGATCAATATCATCTGGTACTTTCCAGCTTTCATAATAAGTTTTAATCACTGCTTCTTTTATTCAACAACTAGAAAATATACCCTGTGTTGCCAGAGATTTAAGAGACAAACTTCTGATTAAAACTACACTGGAACTCGAAGCGAATTCTCGAAAGCCAAAGAACACTAACAAATTGCCCCATGTAACAAAAATAAAATAAAATAAATTAAAAGCTGCTGCATAGATGCATGTGCAGTTATGTCACAACCGCTCAACTTAAATCTCAAACAACACTAGGTACATTTTCTAGAAAATACCTGTATCTCCACATATTTTACTTTCCATAGCAAACAGTTATTAACATTTTGCAATTCCAAACAGATGTTTCAAAATGATCCATGATTAAGGCTCCAATATACTCTATCTATGATTGAAAGGTATCCTGTGATGTCATGAATCGGCTGTATGCAACTTTTTTATTGACCTTGGAGAGCAGACTTGTTTCCCTCTCTTTTTTGTTTATGAATGTAATGAATGAAGAAAAAACATCCTACCCCATTCAGGGCCAAAAATAGGGTTCTGTTCGTCTGCTATAGCACATGTTAAAAATTATGAGATAATGCCTTATAAAAATCACAATTGATGAGCTGATGGCTGCAGGAACAAAAATTTTGTATTGGAGTAGTGGAGCATCTTCAAAGGAACTGCTGTTAAATTATAAAGATTGGGCTGTCATTCAATTTTTATATCAGAATTGTAAAATCTATTTTGTCTTCAAAACACAAAAAGTATATTCACGTTGTTGCAAAGTAATATATACAGCCATAAAAAATGGAGCTACAACCATGGTTCTTGGCATATAAATGTTGTTTTAAGAGTTATGCAAATTATCAAACTGTCAGTGCCAATGTTGTTATAGGGCTCATGCAATGCATGTGAGAATGGCTCATCATGCAGCATTTAAAACAACCAGTGTTCTCACTCACAAGCAATTGGAACTGGATTTTCCACTTTGATACTGTAAGTTGTTAATAAGGATGCCTTTGAGATATACTTGATGGAACTGTGAGCTATTGTCAGAATTAGAGAGAGGTTGCATCATAGGCCTAAGAGAAGGTGGTTGGTCTAATAGACGTATCAGTCACTATCTTGGTCAAAGTGATATGGTAGTTGCTTAGTGTTGACAACAGTGTATCAGAAAGGGAAGGCACATGTAACCGTCACAGAGGCTCAGTATGCTCCAGACAAACACCTGCTTGAGAGGATTGTGCAGTCAGAAGAGAAACCATGTCCACACCAATGATGTCGCTATCAGCCATTTGAAAGAATTAGCAATCCTCCACACATCCTGTATCAAAGGATACTATTTGCAGACAATTGACAGAAGGTGGGATTAGGTATTGACGCCCATAAGGCATCTACCACTGACCCCTCAACATAGGCAGAGTTGTCTGAATTGGTATTGAGCTTGGTCAGGCTGTACAGTGTTCGATTGGACACATGCTGTCTTTAGCAATGAATCCCACTTCTCTCTCAATTCTGATAACTGTTGCATACATGTGTTTAGGAGGTCTGGCCAGTGTTCTGATCCCACATTTGTTGTCAAATGGCACACGACTAATACACATGGTATGACAGTCTAGGGAGCCATCTCGTGGGACAGCTAATCTCCTCTAGTTGTGCTGCAAGCCAGTATGATTGCTCACTTGTATGTCGATGATATTCTGCAATGATTGTTCTGCTTATGCTGTCAAGCCGCCCAGAATCCATTTACCAACAAGAAAATGTTCGACCACATACTGTACGACTTTCTCAACAATGTTTTCAAAGATTTAATGCTCTCCCATGGCCATTCAGGTCCACAGACCTATTACCAATAGAACATGTATGGGACATGCTGGATCGGCAATTGTAGCCTTCTCAAAATACCACTGAATTAGCTGACCAGTTGCAACATTTGTGGTAGAATTTTCTACAGAAGGACATAAGCAACGTAATTGACTCTATGTCACATCGAATATCAGCTTGTATAGCTGCCAGGAGAGGATTTACCACTTACTAAAATGTCATTGTCGTGTTGCCACCATTTCTTCATAGAACATTTTTTTGCTCCCAAATTCTAATCATTTGCATATCTCCTCAAATGATGCATACATGCCAAATTTCACAGCTGTAGCTCAATTTCTTATGGGTGCATGTATTTTTTTGCAGCAGAGTGTATTTTTTTTTTAAGTTCATGAAAATTCACCAATTGATAGTATGGATTCCAGAAAACCAAGTTACCCCTATACCAAATTTCATTGCTATGCAATGTTTAGATTTTCCATCACAGACAACACAAACAGAAATTTTCATTTATTATTATAGATATGTATATTTCTTAATGTCCTGTGAATTACTAATCAGAACGAATCCTTAGTTCTTAAACTGTGTCCAATCTTTCCAAATTTTATGACATTATTTTTAAACTTTCAGCAGAAGCAACAACATGACAGTTGAGCAATCTCAGATATATTTTTCTAGTTTGTCTAACAGAAAATTCTGTGCCAACAAATAGCAAAGGAAAATTTAACCAATCATTTGAAATTTCAAACTATAATAAAAGATGTAAAAAGCTGCCCATAATATGTTTCACATAACATTAACCTCAATACTATAAGGGGCTCCCAATAATAACAACAAAAAAAAAACCCACTGAATTTTATTCGTAAGTGTAATATTTTTTCTTTTTTAATCAGTCGTAAAATCTCTTCAAAACACATTTACAGTAATTTATGGAGGAGATTGTGCCTCCTAATAAATTTTCTGAATATCTATTTTGGGTACCCCTGATGGTTGTAAGAAGCCTGAGCCTACCCAGTAAGATGGTACTGTATATCACATATATTTAGATTGGATTATTTCCCAAGATCAGTGTTATCCAAAAAGTAGTCTTTAAGGTATCAACCCACAGTTTCAATATTTAGTATGTAAAATTGAGAACTTAAGAGAAAATGAGAAATGCCCATTCCAAATTATCACTTAAGATTGTGAGTTTCATGAATAAGAGATAATTTTTTTTCTTGGTAACTCTATTAGAGTTGTACTTTTCTGTAACTTTTTATTTACAAATTTACTTATACATTTAAGCATACTTATCATTGCATGTTGCATTGGTGCAATGATATATTTAAATTTTCTGTTTACTTTTTAATAAAATTAAGAATTTTGCAATTAGATTTTTATCCTACACAATATATAACATAGAATTATCATTTGTGCATATATATATATATATATATATATATATATATATATATATATATATATATATATATATACATACATATATATATCAATAATTTATTTGCAAAACATCAGCACTTGTTACCAGTAAAGGATATCAGAATACAAAAATCATTCAAATATAATTTACCAATTGGTAGAACTATTTACAATTACAATGAAGTTTCCAGGACATTAAACTCCGATGATCTTACATCATGTGTATGCAGCAATCAAAATCTTGCCCCTTATGTCAACTCCTCTCATGGTCACATTATTACTGGGGATCTCAGTATAGTTCAGGATGATATACTTAGGGACATTATGAATAAAGGGTCTAAATTTCGCATTCCATTCTGCCATCACCCTAAACAACTTCTTCAGTCTCTATCATTTGATTTTGATAAATTCATATATCAACTTGCTTGTTCACATTCTATTCCTATTGAAGCATTCAATCTATGGAAGTATACTACCTTACATCTACTTAAAAATGTTATTATAAACATTAAATTAACGAAGCCTAGGTATCCTTATAAACAACTCCTATCTGCTATTAAAGAACTACAACAACATTTTGTCATAACTTATGTAGATAAAGCTTCTAATAATTATGCCATCATTTGTAAAAAATATTATGTATCTCTGTTACAGAATTACTTGAAAAATAATCAAATTTTTAAACCCATTAATAATCAATCTATCAAAATCAAAACTAAAATGCTAAAATTATATACACAATTAAATATTAATTGTAAGTTTTTTAAATTTCCTTATGTTACTTTGGTTCTTAAATTCCACAAATCACCTCTAAGTTTTAGAACAGTCACTTGTGGACATAATACCTTTACCACTACAGCTAGTAAGTACTTGCTTAACTGTTTAAATAGAATTAATGAATCTCTTAAATTCAGGAATTCAGGATATTTCATTTTGAACAATAGTTTTGATTTAGTTAATCACCTTAGCAAGTTTCCACAAATTCTTGGTTTCCAAACCTTTGATTTTAAAGACCTATTTAATAATATTGTCATTAAAGATTTATATAAAGTTATTATCTCTCTTTATCATGACTATATATCTTCCAATCATGTTGCTTTTAATGTCAAAAATTTTCCTACGCTCTTGCACCTTGTGTTATACAACAATTATATTATCCAAAGTGATAACATTTATTTACAAACATCTGGTGTACCTCAAGGTGGCTGTAGTAGTAGTATTCTCGCTAACTTATATCTTTATTATTATGAATGTCATTTTAACTCTAATTCATATGTTATATATAGATATGTTGACGACTTAATTTGTATTATCATTGATGATTCCTATCCCATTAATATTGATTTTTACCCTTCTAACTTAGAATTAATTCCTAATGAGCCTAGTGTTAGTCAAACTGTTAATTTTTTAGACCTAAATTTAGATACCCTCAATAATCATGTAATCACCAATCTATATGATAAAAAAGATTCTTACAACTTTACTATCATAAAGCTGCTATCATATCAATCTTGTAATTCTATTCAATTGTTTAGAAACATCAATTTAAACCAGCTATTTCGAATACATCGACTTTCTGATCCTCAGTTTCACTTTCTCCACATCAATAATCTTAAACGCATTTGTCAAAATTACCAATATCCGGAAGTATTTGTAAATAATATTATTAATAATTTCAAATATACCACGTAATAATTTTACACATGCATTATTTATCTTTGTTTGGTTAACTCATTTTTGAGAATTCACCCATTCTTATCACCTCACTTACCACTTGGCCTGAGTCTAATACTGTTTACTATTTTCGAATGACTATTTTCCACTTGTCCTGAGTCCTATACTGATTACTATTTTTGAAAGTCTCCATACATATTATGTATCGTTCAAATGTATTCATTCCGGTGCCCACTCGCATTGACGAAGTGAGGTGAAATGCTCAGTCACTAGTTTATCTTACATGTGGTGTAATGCTTGTGAGTTCATATTTCTGTTCGAGGAGGTATTATTTTTTAGATTTGTAATTCAATTGATTTATTTTTCTCCTTCCACTAGCCAGTAGACAGTTCCAATGGTGTCTATAGTTAAATACTATCGCCATTGTCAGAAACTGGCTATTCTATCGGTTTTAATTCTAATTGTATGGCTGTCCTGATGAGAATGCAATTTCGAACTAACCGCCATTTTTTGTGTAGTTTCAATTGATTGTTCTCTATGTCTTAATCTCTTATCTTGAGCTTATTATTATTACCTTTTCTCATTTTTGTCGTGTTTTCTTTTCCCTTTTTTTATTTTTATATTTATATACTTTTAATTGTGATTTTTGTATCCTAATATTCTTTTCATCCCCCTTTCCATTGTAGTGATATGTTACCTTCTATCTTTATCCTTAGTCTTGGTCTATAGTTACTCATTTGTAACAGATATGCTAGAGATGGGTGTTTTTGTACATACAGTAGTTTATGCATAATTTTCGATTAAAATCTTTCAATTTTTATTTATATATATATATATATATATATATATATATATATATATATGAGAAATGGTACTTAGGATCTACACTTATTCTTGCCCTATCTATAGGGTTATGCATTCTATACAAGTGCCACTAGAGATCACTGTAAAGTTTGTTCAGTTCATGCAAGCTGTGCTGTCTGTTAGAAATTTATTAAAAATGAATTTAGCCATATAATGGTAATTTTTTTAAGTTATTTCTTTTCATTATATATCTTTTACATGCATTATTTGTGCAAATATGAAGTCATGCCTGACAGAGTATTGTTTTAGCAACAGAAACATGTGTTTCAAATATCAAATTATGTATATCCAATAAATTGTGAGCTAGCATTGTTTGAATTGTAGTCTGATGTTATACCTTGAACCTAAGTAAGGTGTTGTACCTTGGACCAATTCAAGGTACAACACATTTATGGCTTACAGTGCAAGACTATTATATTTCATTTAGTTAGATTCTATATTTATTTTCAAATACTCGTACTGAATATAATTGCCAGTTGTTAAATTGTATTAAATTTTTCATTCATTTTTGAGTTTAAACAGTTTTTACTCATATTAAAGAGTATAAAAGGTTAAAAATATCATCATAATCTTCATCAAATTTCTAATTGGAAGAATAAGGCTATCTTCCTTAGTTCATATATTCTAGATTTTCCATAAGTCCAGTCTACTTATATGATTAGAAGGCAGCTGAATATAAGAAGGCAGAAATAATCAAGTGACGCCGTTGGTGACAATGACCGATTTACAAACTTTTTAACTTTTTTTGTATTTTTTAAAAACTGATTTTAATAAAAAGCATTAATTTAAAAAGCGAATAGCATATAATATGCAAGGGCTCAACACTATATGGGCTCAACATATTATGGGCTCAACACTGTAATTTACAATGAGACCTTCAATATGGAATATTGCAGTAATGATAAAACACAGCCAGTGTCAAGAACTTTTTCTCAAAGCGAAACCCATCGCTGGCATAGAGGGAAAAAACACAGAAAGATCAGTTATAAACGTACGGTAGAAGAGATCCAAAGATTTATCGAAAAATTCAAAAATGACACAACAACTAATATAAGTTGGATTAAAAACTTTATTTATGGAATAAGACTTAAATATCTGCCACGAATATGGCAATATATGTTGCAATATACTTCTAATGACCCTCATGAACATACGGAGGAGAATTGTAAATTTATGGCTATGGTATTGGATATGATTAAGCTAAAAGCCAGTAAGCATCGTATTGAATTGAATCCTCAAAAACAGAAGATAATTACAAAGGAATTTTTTATGACTACTTTTAAAAACAAGATTTTTTGACAGAATTCCTTTCACTTCTATTTTGAATGGAATTAATAAATTTTTACCAATCCCTTTTATTACAGTTAAATTGAATTACCTTATGTTTGTACTAACGGCAGAAAAATATACAACTATAGTCATATATGTAAGAATGCCTCGTTGTATGATGTGGAAGAGTGTAATTGCAAGAACAGTGTATATAGTGACCCATATCACAAACACATTATTACAGGAAACTTAAATTTTATTGAAGACCAACAACTAAAAAGTATTTTTAAATTGGGAACTAATTTTCGAGAACAAGAATTTGAGAGTGTATATGATGATTTACATAACGATCTGAATCAATTCATTTACCGTTTAGCTGTGAAATACAGCGGTCCTGTTCAGACATTTGATGAATGGAGATATCATTTTATTAATGGTTTCAAATTGTACTATCAAAAGAGATGCCAAAATACCAAAGTATCCTCCATACCTGATCAATCAAAAACATCAGAGATAGCTTTGTAATCACTTATACAGATAAAATCGGGGGTAATTACGCATTTACCTGTAAAAAATATTATATGGAAAATTTACAGAAATGTTACCTTGATCAGGATATGTATACATCGGTATCACATAATAGTAAAACATTGACCAATCGGATCAAAGCCTTATACAAAAGAATTGATATTGATCTTAAAAATGTTAAGTTCCCTTATTTAGTGCTTATACCAAAGATGCATAAGGAACCCATTAAATTCTGCACTGTCACCGAAGGTTGCGGAACTTATTTGACCATTGCTAACTTAAAACTTTTAAATATACTGAAGCAAGTTATGATTCAC
Organism: Amaurobius ferox; assembly: GCA_951213105.1. Classification (NCBI taxonomy): domain Eukaryota; kingdom Metazoa; phylum Arthropoda; class Arachnida; order Araneae; family Amaurobiidae; genus Amaurobius; species Amaurobius ferox. The sequence continues at coordinate 37,298,460 of OX578142.1, forward strand.
CTTCAAAAGCAGGGAACTGTTATTATCAAGAACAGCCATGATGTCATTAAAAGACTTAAATTCTGTGACAAGGAATTGCGATTCAGAAGTTATGATTTTCGCGATCTTTTCAATAATATTGATATTGCACAACTTTACCTTATATTGAAGGAATTACATGAGTTACATGATTTGAAAGAGTACATTACATGTCGAAAATATATGGACCGTATCAATCTGGTTTTGAGGGAAAATATCCTTTTTGACGGAAAATGCTATTATAATCAGATTAAAGGAATTCCAATGGGAGGAGGTTGCTCATCAATATTGGCTGACATATATCTCACTAAATATGAGGATGGAACACACCGATTATATGAGATACCGTACTTTCGTTATGTTGATGATGTGCTGTATGGATATTATTAAAATGCACCAGTATTGGAATTCGATTTTTACCCCAATGGCTTGGAATTGGTTGAAAATAAACATGCAGAGGATGGATCGGTGAATTTCTTGGATATCACCATTAAATACAATACAAGGAATGGAATTTATACGAGTCTACACGACAAAAGAACAAGTTATGGAATAAAAATTAACCATATCATCAATTGGAAAACGAACCTTTCAAGATTTATTTTTAGAAATATACTTTTGGGACATTTCAAAAGAAACCAAATTTGCAACACTTTAGCAAAGGATTGCATATCCAGTAACAAGGGGATAATATTAGAAGCATTAAGAAAGAATTACCCAGTTAATTTCCTGAAGAAATATTATAATTCATTTTTCAACAATAAAAATGAAGCAAATTCATTCAAAAGAGATTTTGCTGAATTGGGATGGTTTCTGCATACCACTTGAAGACTTGCACATGCGCATAGTTATTTATATAATAGGAGATTTTGTGTTTCTTCATTTGTGCGTTTCTTGACTTCCATTCTCTGTGGTATGTTTCTCCATGTTTGGGTGCTTCTGACTAGGCACGTATGGGGGATCAACCTTTGCAATGCATTGGTTCCGTGTGCGTTTGCCCGGGCTGGAAAAGCAGCTTTAAATGGGATTGAGGAGTCGCCATCCTCCTCTGCCATTGCATGCATTGTATTTGGTTTCCCCTTCATTGAACTTTATCCTCTTTTTTGATTTCATTTGTATATTTACTTCAGATTAAAGAGCAGCATTTGTGCCTGTTCCTTGGTAATATTAATTTACATCTTTGTGATTGCATATAGCACTTGTCGTATGTTATGTATGTATATATATATATATATATATATGTGTAAAATTTTTTCACTGTTCTTTACCACATGAATATCTTATTCCATACCTTAACTTATACAGGGAAAAAGGGGGTATTTTATACCAAATTAGTACCTGTTTTATTTATAATGCTTTATTACCAAGTTTTTAAATTATTCAACAGCTTGTCATATAGTCTTTTTGATATCACTTTTACATTTCAGTCCATCTTCCTTTCATTTTAGTTTTACAGCACATTTTCTATTAATGATCAATCTCAGGCATATATAATACAAGCAAAATAAAAATTCTTCAGTTATATATATGTATATGAATATATATATATATATATATATATATATATATATATATATATATATATATATACAGTGAAACCTCTGAACAACAGTCACCCGTGGGACTACACAAAAGTGACCGTCCTTCAGAGGTGGCTGTTGTTTAGAGGTTTAATATAAAAAATCAAAATAAACAAAATTAGCAATAGGTACACAAATAGTTATTTTAACTGCACTAAATCTCATTTATTTTAATTTACATTAAAAAAATCGGTTATTCACGATTGCTTTGTTTTAAGGCAAATATCTTTTTCCAAAGAAATAATAATATCTGTTGTTTTTCCGTGCAACTCATCATCATTTTTGATTAAAGCAAAATTTTGTATCACCCGAAAATTTGTAAGAACATTGGAGTATGTTTCGATATTAGTAGTACGTGTATCTTGTGGCTGTTCCACACTCTCTTCCATCCGGCCATCCACTTTATTGCTCTATGTCCTTGGATGAGTCGGCTGACCTGGGCTTTTGACACTCTCTTCCGCTTCCTCATCACTTATTTCCTCTTCTCTCATATTTTCCATCAATTCCTGGATGGTATCAAATGTAGCAAAAACTGCCAAATCTCCGTTCAGTCAAACAAACTCACTGGCTTTCACATTGGACATTCCTGCTATTCGAAGAATATCATCCAACCCTTATCACCGCTGTCATCATTTTCGGTTTCGTCATTCAAAGAAGAAACCTGCAATTAAAAACCCTTTCATAATTGCAGGCATTACAAAAAGGAATAGGGTAAAAATGAAAATTGTATTGAATTGTTTAACTTAGCTTTTTTCAATCTTTTTCAAAGCATGATCCCCCAACGGGCAAAAAAGAAACAACCAAATTTATCCACTCGTGACTCCCCCCCCCCCCCCCCCCACACACACACAAACTCTACTAAAAATATACTACGTATGAAATAAATTCAAAATTGGTAAACTTCGCTATCCCTGGGAATTGTTTACAACCCCCGAGGGGGTCGCGACCCATACTTTGAGAAGCACTGGTTTAACGTATGAAAAAATTTAATATTGTAAGTAAAACTTACCTTGAATCCAGCCTTTGCAAAGCATTTCTGCACAGTTGAACTCTTCAGTTCTTTCACTGCCATGTTAATCCAATTAACTGCGTCCAAAGCATTAAGTGATTTTATGAGAGCACTTAATGATGCCGCACCTAACATTTTAGACACCAATTTCTGCATTTGCATTTTCCTGTAGCGCAGTTTGAAGGATTGGATTATTCCATTATCCAATGGTTGGCAGAAGGTAATAGTGTTTGGGGACAAAAACACCACTTTCAGATGACTGAAAATATTGTCAATGGAATGACATTTCGCATTGTCCATAAAAAGAAGAATGTTTTGTTTTTTCATGTTCTTGTTCAGCTCAGTAAGCCATTCGTCTCATAATATACAGCGTCATCCATGCTTTTCTATTATGTCTCCACATTACAGGTAGCTTTTTTATGTCCAGGTTTTTAAAACACCGCAGCTTCACAGCTTTCCCAATCCCAAGAGTTTTTTCAAAGTCTCCTTCCATATTACAGCATAAAAGTACAGTTAATCTCTCTTTTGCATGTTTCCCCCCTTTGCAAGCATCAGATTTCAAACATAAAGTTTTATCAGGGATGGAACGAAAAAAAAAAGTCCGGTTTCGTCACAATTGAAGACGTCTTTAGGGTCATAGTCTGTAATTATAGAAGGCAATGTTTCCATCCAGTCACTAACTTCATTGGGCAATCCACCGCTTCTCCTGTCACCTTGCGAAATACGATGCTATGTCGGGTCATAAATTTTTCCAGCCATCCAATAGATGCTTTAAAATCTGCAATTCCAAGTTTTTCCGCAATATTCAAAGTACTCTCTTGTAAAATGAGTCCTGAAATTGGAATGTTTTTTGATCGACAGTTGGAAAACCATTCCAACAACACTTCGTCAAGTTCTTCATTCCCAGTCTTTCGACACTTCGTTTTGCTATCTAAGTTCACACCTCGAAAGGACTGGTCAAGATAATCTTCACTATTTTTTAAAATCTCATTTATCTGTGACCTTCCACAACCGTAAAGTGTTGCTAATTTTCTTGCACTTACACATTTCTTACTATCATGAATAACTTTGATTTTCTCCTTTAAATTTAAGAATTTTCATTTAGAACTCATTGTGATTTTACACGCTCCACACCTCGACACAAATGATGCAGCTAGCTTGAAGACACTACCAACGGTGACAACGCACGAAGGATCGTAACTGATAAGAACCCGTTTCTACGTAGGGGTCAGTATGGTCATAGGCTAGGCGGAGATTAAAGAGAATTCTTGCCCCCCTCCCCCGGGAATTTTCTTTATCTCCGCCTAACTGGTTCTTTTCAGTGCCGATCATTTGTGCGTTGTTACCAGAGAAGTCACAGATACAGTAAATAAGATTTTAAAAAATTAGTGAAGTTTATCTTGACCAGAGGGGGGAGGGGGAACAAGTTGATAACCGGGAGAGGGAGGGGCTGACTGGGAATAGCATACCGGTCTTTGCAATGCACCCTTGTCCCCCCCTTCCCGTTGGCAGCCCTGATTGTGGGCAGGGCAAATAAACTTTACATTGTTTCCACACATGGGTTGAAAAAAAATTTGAAAAGCGCATTTGGGTGTTTTACGTGATGCCGGTCTCCGCCTAACTCCGTGACCGGTCTCCGTCTAACTGGTTCTTATCAGTGCCGATCATTTGTGCGTTGTTACCAGAGAGGTCACAGATACAGTAAATAAGATTTTAAAAAATTAGTGACCAGAGGGGGGAGGGAGAACAAGTTAATAACCGGGAGAGGGAGGGGCTGACTGGGAATAGAATACCGGTCTTTGCAATGCACCCTTGTTCCCCCTTCCGCCCTCCCGTTGGCGGCCCTGATTGTGGGCATAGCAAATAAACTTTACATTGTTTCCACACTTGGGTTGAAAAAAAATTTGAAAAGCGCATTTGGTTGTTTTTCGTGATGCCGACAGGCTTCCGTTGTTCGGAATTCATTGTTCAGAGGTTAGCTCTAATGTTAATTCTATATAACGCGTTCGGTACCATTGATATGTGACCGGTCTTCGGAGGTGGTTGTTAAAGGAGGTTTTACTGTATATATAAATAGAATTGAAAATTTGTCTGTCTGTCTGTTCCATCATCACAGGAGAATGGCTGAACCAATTTGATGAAATTTTGTGGATATCCTTGAAATGGCCCCACTTAAAATTTAGTCCATGTTTCGAGTTTCTATGATTAGTGGTTCTCAAGATATTAGTGAAAAACAAAACTTTCATTTGTCTCATCATCACAGGAGAACGACTAAACCGAATTTAATGAAATTTTGTGGGTAGTCTTAAAATATTCCTCCTTAAATTTTATCCAAGTTTCGAGTTTCTAAGACCAGGGGTTGTCGAGATATTAATGGAAAACGAAACATTTTCGTAAGAGTTCTACTCTCTAACTCCCTGGTTCCTCCGAACAAAAAGGTTAGAAATCGCTTGTTTAAAACGTGAAAGTGAATTAAAACTTTATCTCTGAGTTTAGTGGGAGAATTTTGCGCTAATTAGTCCCTATCTAAAAACATGAATGTTTAAAACATGAATTTAAATGGAAAATTTATCACCATGGTTTATTTTTCACAAGCTTTCAACAATGAAAAGTATTAAATCAAAATGGTTATTTAATTATTAGCATTTTATGAGGAAGATTCTATCTTATATCATGTTACTCAGTAAAGCAATTAAATTAAATGTGTTTGTAAATTTTTATTATTACTTTTTTCGATTTGAATAATAAATAAATGGATATAAAATATGTCTTATAAATGAACGGTTTGATTTTTCTTTTAATTATAGTAATTGAGGACTGTGTACATCATTATAGTAATTGAGGACTGTGTACATCACTTTCATTTATTTTAAAGTGTTTTCAAGCTTATATGTTATGTTTAGCTAATAAACTCATATATTATGTTTAGCCAGTAAACTTAGTTAGCAGATTTTTGAAATAGAAAAAGAGTAGAATGGGTATATCTTCTAATACAATTTTAGTGTTTCTATTTAGTATATACAAACAGGATCAGGATGTTTTATTCAGATCTGCAAATTCAGAGTTACGAATTTGGCAGGATATCGTTAACGTAGCAACTTTTTTTAAACATTGCTAAATTGACGGAAATGTCACCAAATTGATAAAAACAATGCAAATCAATGAAATTTATTTTGTTTTGTTAGAAGAGAGTACTGAAATGATGTTTTGTTAGCATTTGTCGGTCAGTCCAACTATCCTACTTAGTAACACATTTAGCGAATTTTTAAAATGTCACCAAATTGATAAAAATGTTTGTAAATCCATAAATATATCTTGAAATTGATAAAATTGCACTAAAATGAAATTAATTGTTTCGTTAAGGAATAGTATTGTGATGATGTTTCATCAATTTGTGGCCAAGTGGGACTATCAGTTCTACAGTCCCACTTGGCGATAAATTTGGTGATTTTTTTTAAATATCGAGAAACCTTCCATAGAGATAGCATTATTCAGGCGGTATTTTGTCCACCAATTTATTTGAAGCAAATGATATCATATCGCTTAGTAATGGATTTAAATCCAATGTGTTTATGTGGCAGACGATTTTTATTATACCTTTTTCGATTTGAATAATGAAGATATGTATATAAAATAAATTTCATTGCCATTGCATTTTTGACTGGATAATATCAATTACGGTCTTCAGGTTTAAACATTATTATTATTGATATTTTTGGGAGATTATTAATTCAGCGATTATTGATATTTTCAAGTTATTATGCCGTTGTTTTATTGTGGCAAAAATTGTTGAAACTCATATATTGTACGTTGCACGAGTAATCTTCTACAAATGCACAGATATATCTTCCAATCTGCGAGAATATAAGTAGTACAGGTATATTGGCATATATTTTGATATAAATTGGAATCAAGTACGGCCTTCTGGTATGAAGATTACAGGAATTATTGATATTTTCAATTTATTATGCCATCTGTTTTATTTTGGCAAAGATTTTTTAGACTTATATTGTAGTATGGGTAATCTTCTACTAACATTCAGACATATGTTCTAATCTACAACATTATAAGCTGGTATATCTTCCCATGAGAATTTTCGGAGCAATATGTGAAGATGGACATTGGAGGAGTAGAACAAATAAAGAGGCCTATGAAAGATATAAAGAGGAGATAGATATTGTTACAACTATAAGGAAAAAAATAATTCAATGGCTCGGACATATGATGAGGATGGCGGAGGAGAGAGTTACTAGAAGGCTTTTGGAGGGAAACCCAGGAGGGTCATGATCCTGAGGAAGACCTAGGGTCAGATGGAAGGAGCAGGTAGAGGAGGATTTGAAATTGCTTGGTATTAGCGATTATAAGAAGAAAGTGGCCAATAGAAAGGAATGGTCAAAAATTTTAAAGGAGGTCAAGCCCCTACAAGGGCTGTAGTACCATGATGATGATATCTTCCCATATAATTTTAGCACTTTAATTTTGTCATATATTGGAATCAATTACTACCTTCTGGTTTAAAGGTTACAGGTTTATTGATATTTTCAGTTTATACATGTATTCTACTAATACAGGTTATATCTTCTAATATTCGCTTATATAAGTAGTACAGGTCCCATACAATTTTAACACTTTTATTTTGCATATATTGATTCAATTCCATATGCTTTGTAAATGTGCTTACAAAATGGGCCAGGATGTTTCATTCTTCAGATCTGCCCGTGAAGATAATTTTATATAGCTATAATAGAGATTCTTAAACTTCTTTTTAGAAGCATTATATTAAATACTTTGACAGAATATTTTGATTAAAAATATCATTTTGTATACTATAGGAATTTGCACATGATTGTGAATTTTATGTTTCTTTATATTATATACTCCGTACGAAGAACGGGTATGCTGCTAGTATATACACTCATGTCCAAAAGTTAAGCATAGTTGCTGTTTATGTGAAAATTTCAGGAAATCTACATCGGAATCTAATGAAATGCGGTATGCGTGCGTAATAAAAGAAGAAAACAATGCAAAACAAGGATAATAATGAGTTTTATAATTGAAAAAAGCATTAAAAGAAAAAGGGTCACAATACGAATGACAGCCTCAGTGAAACAGAATGATTAAAACAATGTGATTCTGCAGTTTAATATGGTGTGTGGGAGCTTTGAGTAGCCACATATGCTGCACAACGATTTCTTTCAACGAGGATTTGGATGAGTTGTGTTTTCGAAGAGTTCCAAGCTTTACGGAGAGCAGTTTTCAATCCCAGAATGGAGCTTGGTGGGTAGCGGAGGGCTGCAGCATGTCTCCCAGGCATATCCCCATCAGGAGAGTTGGCAGGCCACTGCATGTGCTGGATATCTTCAGTTTGAAGGAAGTCATCGACCAAGGCTGCACAGTGAAGAGGTGCATTATACTCCATGAATATGAAATCAGGACCACCAGCACCTCGAAATAATCAAACGGTAGGCTGAAGGACTTTGTCTCTGTATCTTTGATTGGTAACCAACTCTGTGTCAAAGATCTGAAGGTCTGTGCGGGCTGTCCATCATGATGCCTGACCAGACCATGACTCCCCCAAATGGAAAACAATGTCTTTCTCCCATACAATTCCCCACACAATTCAAATTGTTTCCTGAGTGAAAATGCTGTACACGTTCTCTCTAAATCGTGGTTCAACGAGAATCAGTTTGCAGGCTTAACTGAACTCGTCGCTGAACATGAAATTGCCCCACTGTTGACCACTGCACTGCTGATGTTCCAAATTCCACTGCAAACGTGCACGTTTCTGTGCAGATGTCAGAGGGGGAGGGGTGCAAACTGCTGGTCATCTGGCATAGAGACCAACGTGTCTGAGTCTCCTATAAACAGTTTGTCTCGAAACAATGACTCCTGTGGTGGCTATTAAGGCTGAACCCAGTTGTCTGGCAGAACGGTTCCTCTGACTTCCACTCAGTTATCACCAAATATTGGTCTTGCCGAGCAGTTGTTACCCTTGGCCAACTTGGTACTAGTCATCGGGTAACATCTCCAGTGGTTTGGAACCTCTGTCATAGTCTGGAGATCACATATTGAGGCACATTCAGAATTCGAGATGCTTCAGTTTGGGATCGATCGAATTCCGACATTCCAATAATTCGTACCTTCAAAAACATGTCCATTTGGCATCTTTGTGACATCTTTCATCCTTTTTTATTATTAACACTTTACAACAAAGTTGAAAAGTGTTTATGACTTTGTTCATTCTGTCTGTCTGTCTGTCTGTCTGTCTGTCTGTCTGTCTGTCTGTCTGTCTGTCTGTCCGTTAGCACGATAACTGCCGTAAAAATGAGTTTATCAAAATGAAATTTTAGTATGTTGTTCAGACGGTCTGTAGGACCTATGGGAATATAAATAAATAATATCACCCAATTAGTTTTTTATTGAACCCGGGTTGAAAAAATGAAATACATTGAACCCTATGGGACCTAATTTTTCAAACATTTTTTAAGTAAATTTAAAATTCACGAATTGCTTCGAAATTTTTAGGAAATATTCACATTATCCCATAGAATATATAAAAAAAAATTCAGTAAAATATGTTAAGTAGTTTTTTAATTAAAAAAATTATTTAATATAGGGAAAAAAACAAATTCAATTAAATTCTGACTTTGGGATATCTTCCAGAAAGAAAAGAGAGATATATTATATAATAAATATCTCTCCATTTGTTTAAACGTTTTGCATATGGGAGTGGCTTCATATTTTAAAATAAATTTGGTAGATAACAATTTTTCATTTTTTTTAAATTTTATATAACTCTTCATGATAAATTTAATTGATGGCATTTTAAATGCACTTTCCTACGTCCTAGAGAGTTAAAATTTGGTACACAGCTTAAATTTGTTGAACATTTTATTCGACAAAAATTTGATGGATCTTTAAATATAGATCATACATTTTTTTCGAAATGGCCTGAAAATAATCCCCGTTCACTTCTATAAATCATTGGTGTAATATTGTTAAAAATTCTGATGTGGACAGCACATGTCTTTCTCTGCAGACTCATATTCGTTCTCTTTATTTATTCAATGATAATTTGAGTTTATCTGCACAACATAAGTATTTTAAATGACATTGAATTTACACGTTAAACTTAAATTTGGTTCTCATTTGATAGCTGGACTTATTGTCAAAGGTGGCGTAGCGAAAACGCGAAAAAACTAGAATATCTCAAGAACGGCTAGTCCTAGAGTAATGGGGTTAGTCTTATTCTTTTTGTTGTCAAAAATCACATATAAAATAGGAATTTAATTGATATCATTGAGCACACGTAGTCTTTTATTTTTATATATAACGATTTTTGCTGGCCATTTCGCAAAAATAGCCCGTTCCTTTTTCCCGAATCTTAGTAGAATAACCTACAAATGATTTATATACAAAATTTTGTTAAATTTGGTATATAAATCACTTTTAGGTTATTGAAATATTATACTCCAAATTTTGTTAAATTTGGTTCATTAGTTTTTAGCTAGAGTGGATAAAGGCAATTTCTGCGGCCATTTCGCAAAGAAGGCAGATTCTTTTATTACGAATCGTACTATAATCTAATGAACATCAGGATTTCCCACAAAAAACATACCTACCAAATTGTATGAAATTCGGTCCATTAGTTTTTCAATTAGAGTGGATGTAATATCCACACAGACACACAGAAACATACACAGATACACCCTTACACACACAGACGTCTTCCTAAAAGTAGTTTTTTCGTGTTCTAGAAGTCCCAAAACATGTAGAGCCTTTGAAAATTCGAGTTCCGATCTTCGGCACGATTCCAATACTTTGAGTACATACACATACACATATATATTATCTGTGTATTATCTGTGTATCTAAATTCCGTGCCTATGCAATTACAATAGTTGTGATTTTAAATGATCCCTAAACTTTTATTATTTCTTCAAGGAAGCCTAATTTTAACATATGCAGAATGCAAATATCTCAAGCGATTGTAAGATGAATTACATAAGAATTGCTGAATTTTTTTCACACAAAATTATTTAGCTCTGGAGTCTGGAATGCAAGTTATATGAATGAAATATTCATTGATTTTGCATAAAGAATCAGATGATTTATATTTCGATACAGTTTTAAATATTTAAGTATAATAAATTACTGTAGTACTGTGATAATGTAAAAGATATTACCACTGAATGAATCACATTTTAGAAATTTTTAAATGAAATTACATTTCAGTTGGAAAGTGTTTCATAATCAATGCTTATGCATGATTGATCTTTCTTGTTAATAATGCTCCATACCACAGCAATTACGAAATTCTGCCTCAACTGGCCATGCCGCTCGAGGCTGTTTTGTACTCATTCCAACATGCGCCGGTGCTTTGCGTTGACGTCAACTGAACTGTTTTGCATATGCACAATGATTTACCTTTGTCCCATGATTCTCCACAACTGATTGTGAACCATTGTATCCATATTAAAACTATGCATAAACTACGGTATGTACAAAAAAACCCATCTCTAGCATATCTGTTACTAATAAGTAACTATAGACCAAGACTAAGGATAAAAATAGAAGGTAACTTATATGTATATGTATATATATATCCATGATTTTGATATAAATATCCCATGGTTTCTTCATTTGTGCCCATTTCATATTCTGATTTCAATTTGTGTGTCTATCTTGTACTGAAGAAGGGATTAAACGTATCTTCAAAACAGTTGTATGCTGCTTTGTTTTATTAATTTGTTCTTAATTTCGTTTGAGTTTTTCCAATGAAAAATATTTTATCCTAACTGACACCTTAGAAAAACACTGTATTAAAACTGAGAAAGCTGTTAAATCTTTAAAGAAACGAAAAAGTTATGCAAGATGAAGAAACATATCAACAGGACAGTAAAAAAAAATTATTTGAAAAATCTTGTCTTTCAGAATTTTTTTAAACTGAGTTGGAAGATCCAGATAATATAAAAATTGAAGATGTTAAGTATTTCATAGCTAAAATATATATAATCATAAAACCTTTGTAAACTTTTTTTTTAATTTGAGGATTTTATTAGAAAATAATATGCAGGTCAAGGTACAACATACCTAGAACCAAGGTATAACACAGGTGATGTACCTTGGTTCTAAGAGCAGTTTTAAACATCTAAAAATACATAGAAAGGAATAACTTAAAAATTTAGCAAAATTATAATTAATGCATAAGACCTCATAGTATTCATAGCAGCAAATATAATTATTGTTTTTAATATTGCAATCGGATTTAAAATTGAAATGCCCAAGGTATAACAACTTATGTATATCCTCATTATTTGCACCTTTTGTCCACAAATAAGGGGTGCCATATTATAATAAATAAAAGTCAAGACTTTTCTCATTCATAATATCATTGTTGAATTAAAGTCCATGGTCTTGCTGGGGAACAAATGTTTTCTTTTTTTATTATTAGTTTTGGAATTGTTACAATATTCTAGTGTCTTAATTAAAAAAATATTCACTAAATTTTATTTGTTTATAGTATATAAAAATAGTGGTTTCTTTAAAGCTTTTAAATTCTATGTTTTGATAAAATTACAGGTATTAATATTCTCTAAACACATTTCTTAAACTTTTGGAGTGATCCTGTTTATGTTGTGTCTGTTTATGAGGTTTGGACTCAATAACTGAAGAATGAATGTGCAGATTGCCATTAAATTTCATACTAATTACAATTTGTGACACTACAGCCTAGAGCAGGCCAGGGCTGTCCCAATTAGTTTTCTCCAGCGGGATCTATCATACGCCACACTAATTACAATATGTAAAAGTTTTATTGTCATCATCAATTCTTTTTGTGCCCCAAAGCACATAAGGCCTTCAATGTAGATTTTCAAGATGCTCTATCACATGCAGCATTCCTTGCTTTGTGCCAGTTCACTTATCCAGCCTCTTCTGTTTCAATCTCTACCAAATCATCTGGAGATGACTCTGGCTGTGCTTTCCTTCTGGTACCCATGTTAAAGCAACACATGGAATTTTATCTTTATTCATTCTCAATACTTAGTTAGCCTTCATCTTCTGATTCTTATTTCCTCATGTATTGTTGTGTTCTTCATTTATGATGGTATTTGTGTCTCATTATTCTTCTTAGACACTTATTTTGGAAAGTATTTAACTTATTAATATGTGCCATTGTTATTAATCTGTCCATGTCTCAGATCTATACAGAAGTGCATTAACAAGAGACTTATACAAATTAATTTTGACTTTTAAAGTCATTCTTGTTGTTCTAAAGAGTTAGTTGAGATTTTTAAAACAACTATGAGCTTTAGCAATTCTTTGTGTAATGTCTTCTTCAGTACCACTCTGATGTGAAAAATAAGATCTAGATATATATTTTTTCTTTTAGTAATGTGCACGATCAAAATAAAAGCAATATACTGCTTCAGACCCCATTCTTTAGTGCTAATGACATCCTTATAATGAAAAATACTAAAACGAAGAAAATTTTATTAGAAAAATTAAGCACTAATGTAAAGAAATTATTTCTTGAAACTTTTTATTTTCCCTCCAATATATAGTGTATATCTATAGGAAAAGTGTTGCAAAAATATTTGAAATCAAGTTTTTGATGAATTTATGTTTCATAACTTTTGGCATCTATATGTGCATGTTTGTACAATGTAGATTAGTGTTTATAAATTTCCAGCCAGATAAATTTTCATAATTCTTTTTTTAAAGCTCAAATGTTAGTAATATGCAAATCAGCACTAATGAAGTGAAGCCATCTTGGCTGCTTGACTATAAATAGAAATCTAATAGTGTTGTAGTCTATAGTTCATAGCTACTACATTTTTATTACAATTTTGACTTATTTTCATTCAATAAAAGCTATTCATTAATTTTGTTCAAATTAAGTAACTTATGACATCCTATGGAAATAACACATATCTTAAGAATTCAGTTGTATAAAGGATTGATTGGAAAAATTATCAAAAAATAGAAAATCCTCATGAATTTGTCTTTTATTGAATGGAAAAACATCAATAAAAAACCTTTTAAATCAGTATTATTATGAATATAAGCTTAAAGACAAGCTACAAACCGTAAAAGCATGAAAAAGACTACTAGAGTTGACAGAATAAAAGAAAAGCCCACTGTTTGCAAAGAAAATTGTTTAGATGTCACTGGAAATATACAATAAACATCCTAACAGCTGCATGAAGTGTCCCTTTTCATTAAAGCTAGTGTTAACAAAAATTGTGTGCATAAAAAAAAAACAGAAAAGAAAAAACAGGGAGTACAACTTCAGTTTGCTAGGAATCACAAGTACTGGTCATATAAAGATTGTAGCAAAGTTGTTTTCTCCAATGAGTCAAAACTTTAGTCAGCAATTCTAAACCTTGTGCTGTTTACCAGAGTCCATAAGTTCAAAGCTGTGGTACTAAGAGTAAAAACAAATACAGAAAGATTTTACAGGATATTTGCTGTTGGAATCTTAACGAAATTTGATTTGGAATTGTAATTTTCAACATAATAATGAACGTAAGAGCTCAAATCTGGCATTGTAAAGAACTTGTTATATGTAAAGAAAATCTGCACAAGGAAATCACCAGCATAGTCACCTTACTTAAATCTTATTCATAACTTTTAGAATGAATTTTAGAATTTATGAACATGTTTGTAAACAAAATATTTAACTTGGCTGAATTTTTTTTTTTAATCTCGAAACAGAAAACTAATCAAAATACCACTTTATTGCATCAAATAACTTATCAAATCAATGCCATGTAGTACTGCTGTAAATGTAAAATTGATGCTGGTGAAATATTAATTCTTCTTTTATTGTTATTTGTTAATATTCCTGTGTTTGATACTACTCCTTGGTTTTACCTTCAGACAACAATGGACAAAATTTTTTAAGCACTTTCAATTGTAAAAATTTAAATATTCTCAATATAAATTATACGTCTTTATTTATTATTTAAATCTATTAGTAGTGCTATATATATATATATATATATATATATATATATATATATATATATATATATATATATATATATATAAGGATATAAACAAGAAGAAAAAATAAGCGAGAACAGGAGTGACCATATGATTTGCATAGAATGGCAGGGGTGGATTGCGACACCCCTTTCCCGCTTAAAGCAGCTTTTACGACCCGGGCAACGCTCACGGCACCAATGTAACTCAATGGTCAATCTCCCACATGTGCAAAGACAGAAGCACCCGAACGGACACAAAAGCAAAGATGGAACCAAGCATGGAAGAGATACACCCTACAATCCAGCTTGAAAACACAACATTTTATAAGGGAAAGTCGCACATGCGCGATAAGACTTCATGATGATAGGATCGCAGATATGAAAATATATATGATTAAGAATACTCATTTAGAATCAAACAATGCACAATTTCTTTCTTTGAAAAAGGAATAGTAATAATGTTGTAAAAAATATCTAGGGTAATTTCTTTTTAATGCATCATTTATTATTTTGTTACATTCATAAATGCAGTCTTTTTTAAAAGTACTGTAGTTTCTGTTTCTTCTGAAGTACCCGACAATAATATTTCTGAATATATTTTTAGTGAGGTTTGAATTCCAATCAATAATATTATTAATTTTGATATTGTATGAATTTCTCTTGTCGTGTATGGTTGTATAAATTCCATATATATATATATATATATATATATATTGAATGCAAAGATTACACTAAAAGAGTCATGGCTAGAAATATGTGAACATCACTGTATGCAGCCACTTACTACTTTTCCATGTTATAAATACAAAAGTTATAAAAGTACATTCAGTAGAGCGTTCTTTTTCATCTGCCGGGTTGCAGCCCGGTACCGGACCCTGGCATCAATTATACCGTTCTGCAAGATATTCTCTTGGAATTTGTTGTTTAAGTTTTCCAAGCATTTTTTATGAGTAAATATTTCACTGTGGAAATATTCTAAGGACAATAATATTCATGAATGTGTCATAAAGTTGAGAACCAGAACACCTAAGTAACATCTCTGTAACAAATATCAGTAACCAAGCCACACTCAAAATTTCAATATGAATAAGAGACTGCTTAGCTGACTTGTATGGTGAATTACAATGAATAAATATTTTTTTCTCTTTATTCCATTTTTTTTTCACACCAACATCAGTAGAATCAATTTAATAATACAATAATCCATTTTATACTGAATAATATTATAAATTTTTGATGATAAGAATAGGATATGCTAATGAAAATCAGCACAAATTAATTGAAAGATGTTGGTTTGAGGAAATACAATATGCTACATGATTTCATTAGTCCAGTAATTGATACATTATTTAAATGTAATTTTATATGTGTCAACATGCCACACCATATATACATAAGTGTACTAATACACTTTATGATTATGCCCTGATTAATGATTAATACTTATGTTAGTTTAATGTATTAACTTAAAATAAGAATTAGAAAGGTATTTAAGAGTAAGTTTGTTAGGACCGGGCCCTCGTCTTATAAAAAAGCATTTACCAGATTGCGGTCTCACAAAGATTGAGAAGCACTGCTGTATAGCATATAAATGCTGTTAGCAACATTATGTATCTGTATGAACTAAAATATGTGTTTGTTGCATAAACTGATTAATTTAACATACGTATATTCAGTTTTCAAACATGTTATCAAATCATGTTCTGTTATCTATAGTACTTTCCTTATACGTTATGGATCAGGTTATATATATAAATGTACATTTTTGAAATTATATTTATTTTCTTATATTTAGTTTTATTATTTATTTCATGAATAATTTTTATAATTGGTGTTTATGCATGATTTTTTTTTTACTTGCTTAATTATTTTTATTTCTTTATTGTTTATTTAAAATCTTCCAGCATTTAGTGGGTGATGAAGGAAGAAGTTGAGTTTCATGAAAGTATGATTATATTTTTTGACTTATTTATTTTTAATTTAAAGAATTATTTTTCCAAAAATGAAATTGGTTGTAATGAATAACTTATATAATTTGGAAAAAATATATTTCATCATATGTGTACATTTTTAATCGTTTCTATAATAAATCTAAGGGCGAGAATAAACCTTAACCAGCCACTTGATCATGTAATTAAAAAGTCATTTGTTGGTGTATAACATATTGATAATTTTCCATTAGTTCAAAGCTCTTTAGAACAAGAGAAAGGAGAATTAAGGTTGCAATTTTCACATGTGGGGGAAGTTACATCCCATTTCTACTGCTCTAGTTCAATGTTGCTTTTGTTTAGACTTGTTCACATAATTAAGTGTTTGTTTTAAAATATTTACTAAACATAAACAGAGTTCTTAAAAGATAGGTCAGAGGGGCTAAAACATATAGACAATTGAAAAGTGTGAACAAATTAACTGTAGAATTTTGTGTTGGAAAGGCGGGAATAAATGACTTGGAAAAAATCATAACAAACTCAGAGTTTTGGGCAATATCTAACTAGTCATTACATTAACATCAAACCCCTGAAGGTGTCAACCTGTAATAAAGTTTGTGAAGCTTTATCTTTAGGGTTTACTTGGGAAAGAGAGAAAGGCATAGCTTTAAGTGGGCTTTTAATTCAGGAAAAGGTTCTATGTATTAACAATCTTGGTAGTGATGCATCTGTAGTCATTAGCAATATTTAGTTAGATAAATGGAAGAAGAGACATGGAGTTTTCCAATCAGCAGCAAGTGAAGAAAAATTGTCTTTTAATCAATCTGCTGTTGATGAATACAAAACTATTAAGTCTTGTAGCAACTTGAAATTTATCACTGGAACACATCTGTAATTGTGATGAAACTAGATTGAATTTTAAAATAGTTCCATATAGAAGCTTGGCATCTCAACAAGTATGGTGTTCCTGGGTTAAAGTAAGTAAGGAATGGTTAACTTGATTAACCTACTGCAATGTTATTGGCAAGCACAAACTGCCACTTATGGTTATCATAAAATCTGCAAACCCTAGAGCATTTAAACATGTTAACTGTCAAACACTTCAACCTGTTTATTACCGTAACTAAAAGAAGGTTTGAATGAATGGACAGTTTTTTCATAAAAACATAATGAAATAAACAATTTGAATTTAAGTGTAATCATTTCACTAGAATCAGTTTTTTAATATAGGTAGAAATAATCATAGCTTTAAATTTAAGTATAATTATCACTGGTAAACATAGATTTTGGCACATGGAACGTATACAGTGTTTCTAACATAACTTTCAGAACGCAATAAGAATTTTACCGTCATCCACAGTTTTTGTACAGTGAAATTTTTTATTGCTTTTCTGAAAATTTAGGTATATTTTTTCAGTGATAACAAATGTATATATAACAATATTTTAACTAATTTCTAACATAGGGTGGCCACAAACAATTAAACATTATGAAGGCACTAGCTATATGTGCTCCAGAAACTGGAAGTGAATGAGCTAGAGTCCAATATTGTACAGTGAGGACTTACTTACCTGTACACCATCCTCCTATACATGCTATAGTAGAAACTGAATTGGAACATAATTCAGCTACCGAAGTTGAAAATGAGGAGCAAGATGACCCTACATTTGAAGCAAGTACCTCTTTAGGTGCACCCTATCTGTTAACTCAAAGCAAATCAAACAAACTTGTTCAGAATTTGAAATTGTCAAGAAAAATAGTATGCCAAACTCTTGGGTTCTAGGCTGAAAGGCTGGAATTTCCTGTAGAATGACACAAAAGTGTGCTTTTATTGCAACCAGCAGGAAGAGTTCCAAGATTTCTATTCTGCAGAAATGAGTTAGGGTACTACCATAATATTTGCACTGTGATGGATGTTCTTGATCATAAGGAACAGTCTCCACAGAGTGGAGACTGTTCATTGACTCTTCGAAATGTAGTTTAATGGTGGTCGTCTTGCATATTAGGAATATCCTTCTGTGCCATTATCTTATACAACTAACATGAAGGAAACATATAAAAATATGCAAATCCTGTTTGAATAAATTCAGTATGATAAGTATTGTAGAACTATATGTTACTATTTAAAAGCCATTGCATTGTTATTGAGTTGACAGCTCGACTATACAACATTTTGTTGTTTCTTGTGCGAATGGAACAGCAGGAATAAATAAAAAAATCATAACATAAAAAAGGAATGGCCAAAGTGTGAATCACTGATGCTTGAACAGAAAAATGTTGTATATCTCCCACTAGTCAACTACATGATTCTTTTACCTCCACCTCATATAAAGTTATAGCTTTTCTAAAACTTTGTGAAGGCAGTGGATAAAAATAGTAATGGAATTCTTTAGCTGAAGGGAAAATTTCCCCATGTAAGTGATGCTAAAATCAAGGAAGGAATTTTTGTGGGCTCCCAAATAATAGTT
The DNA here is from genome assembly GCA_951213105.1 of Amaurobius ferox. NCBI lineage: Eukaryota > Metazoa > Arthropoda > Arachnida > Araneae > Amaurobiidae > Amaurobius > Amaurobius ferox. Next base: position 37,317,453 of record OX578142.1, read on the forward strand.
TTGATTGCAGATGGAAAATTCAAAAATCTTTTGCGCCACGTAGAGAAATCAATGTGGTTGAAGCATTAAAAGTATTGTGCAAAATTTTTTTGAAAATTTTAAAGCCCTGAACTACCGTGTTATTGTTGGTGAACTTTTACAATTATGCAAATATGTGGGCTGTAATAAGTCCCTGAAAATGCATTTCTTGGCATCCCACTTGCATTTCTTCCTTGACAACCGGGTTGCCATCACTGATGAACATGAGGAGCACTTTCATCTAGACATCTCTGCCATGGAAAAGAGGTACCAGGGATAATGTAGTACAAAAATGCTTGCTAATTACTCTTGTGCACTGAAGTGGAATGTTCCAGATGCTAAACACAGAAGGAAATCAACAACTGTAACATTTTAGATAAGTTCAATAGTGTCCTGAATGTATGTAAATATACACATTCTTTCACACTTAAAAAAAGTATCACAACAAAACTGTGAGTGATGGAAGAAAACTACCTACATTTCTGAATTCAGCTCGCAACACAAAATTCTATTAGGATCAGGCATTTTCCATTGTGTACCAAGAAAAATTGTAATTTTGTTTACTATTATTTTATGACATTGAATAAATATATGTAGAAACACTATCATATTAGAACAAATTATAAATACTTTCATCATTAACTCTCAAATTTAAGTTTACACACTTCAAGACATTTAATTTTAAAGTTTTAATATAATTATTTAAATTTATTGAAGTTTCAGCTAACTATATATGTTGAATCTTAAAATTTAAGGATAACTATTAAGTTTAAATGACATTTAAATTTAGGTATAAGCATCAAAAGTTCAATTCAAATATAAGTATACACACTTTATTTAAATAACAGTTATATATATATATATATATATATATATATAATAACTTTTATATATTTATATATACAGAGTGTCCCAAAAAATTTGAAATGCGCTTTAATTCTTTACTTGGAGATAAGTGGGCAATGTAAATTGCAAAAATGTTGAAAGTAAGGTTGGTAGGACATAAGACTATGTTAATGAAATAGTCCTCCCATTAATTTTCTAAAAGGTACACTTTTTAAATTTTTATATGACCCCTTTAGACAAATTTGGTCAATCAGAAAATTTTTATTTTTAATTCAACAAGATCATTATAAAAAAACGTATATCTGTATCTTTAAAATTGAGCGAGTTATATTTAATTGAAAATTGAACATTGTGAATGGGGATAATATATCAAATTAGAAATGTAAATTTGTAACATATCACAAAAAAGATAAAACTGGATGATAATACATAAGATACACAACCGCGTAGTGAGTACCACTGCTTTATATGATCTCTGTCTGTATAATGCTTTGTTTAGATGCATTTGTGATAAAAAATTTTGACACATATTAACGTATTTTTGATCTAAACGATTTCCATCGTCAATTTGTTTATGATCCCTATTTTCACTGATGAAACAGCCTTTCACATGGTATGGAGAAGTGGCATGTCAGATTTTTTCCTTTATCATAATTCAGTTGATTTTAAAGATATAGATATGCGGGGTTTTTTTTAATGATCTTGTTGCATTAAAAATAAAAATTTTCTGATTGACAAAATTTGTCTAAGGGGGTCGTATAAAAATTAAAAAATGTAACTCTTTGAAAGTTAATGAGAGGACTATTTCATTAACATAGTCTTATTTCCTACTTTACTTTCAACATGTTTGCAATCTACATTGCCCACTTATCTCGGAACAGGTAAAGAATTAAAGCGTGTTTCAATCTTTTTGGGACACCCTGTAGTAACCCATCTCTACCTCTTTTGGAAACCTGTTAAAATTTAAGAATATGGTTCTAAGAAAAGGCATCAATTTTGCAAATTAATATTTGTTAGACCAGATAATTTTCTGTAGTAATCAGATTTTTGCCTTAGATAGTAATTTTTAAGACAATTGTATCACTGAAAGATGCTATATACAGGGTGTTCCAAAAACATTGACCTTGGCTTTTATTCCTTAAATATTGATCTTAGACATATATAATAAATTACAAAGTTGCATAAAAAAGGGTAGAGAATTTTATGAAATCGATTAAAATTTTCAAGGGAATTAAATTTTAAGAAATTGCAAGGGAATTAAATTTTAAGAAACATTACAAAAGTATTAGAACACAAGTATTAGAGAAAACATGTTTAAAACCTATTTTTATATGACATTACATTAGTAATGCTTGTAGTTTTTAAATATAATTATATACAAGATTCCCAGATCTACTCAACTTATAAACAGACGATACTGTTTGAATTAAGGGAACATAGAATAAAGAATGTAAAGAACATTGAATTTAGAGGACATAAATTGAAATATAAAAGATATAAAATTATCTAATGTTATGTCAAATTTATTTAAAGGCCATATTTTATTTCTTAACCTGTTCGCGACCAGCATATCAAATATGCCTTGAAGAACTTCCTCAGCCCGATGGTGCAAGTTTGCTTCGAATGTGAGATGGCTATAGGATCCCATTGGTGCAAATGTGTATCACGAAACTAGGACGTTTTTATCAAAAAATTTAAATAACACTAAATGGCGCTAGAACCCCATAATTTTTGCAAAGCTAGTTCTTTGTATCATTGACCTTCATATTTGAGTTTCGTTTTCTGTTTTTCATTAGGAGGCTGACTAAGTTGATAATATAAACAAACGCACGTTACGTACAAGAACATATAATTGTCTGGCAATTCAAAAGGCACGTTGACTGGGATATTTAAAGGAAATATTTCTAACATGGTAGTTGTTTGGTGCTTATTTTAACTGAAATGTTGTGTGGTATGTTTAGCATATTAAGTGGGAGGGGGAGGATGGCAGGGATTTTGTGTTGCTGTTTTCATAGAGAAGAATCATGACAAAAAGAATTAACTAGTCAACATTTTCCTAGCTTGCATGTTAATTCAAATGGGAAAAAGTCTTGAAGAAGGTGTATAGTTTGTTTTAAAAGTTCCCTGAAAGAAAAGTGCTAAAAGCAATCGTTTTACAAGTGCAAAATTTGCAACGTAGGACTCTGTATTGAACCCTGTTTTAAAATATTTCATATGTTACAAAACATTCGATATTGATATGTGATTACATAAAAAATTGCAGGATATATAATAATATGTCTATAATGTTTTATGTTTAGAATAAGTGTTATTTTTAGGTTTGTAGTAATATTTAGATTTTTGAGTTTAGAATTAAGTTTTTATTTAATTACTTTATAACCACATTTCTGCTATATTTCATATTATATTTACATTTTATATTGCTAAACAATTACTCTTTTAATCACTAAGTTGGTGTTTATACGACAATGCAGTTGTAGACGTATTTCAAAGTAAAGTTGATTTAATATGATATTTTTACCGTATTAGGCTTAGCTGTAAAAAATGCCCGGACCTGAAGTGGCAGATGATTCTTGTTGCGCGTGGACCCAGGGAAACGTCGCTTTCTTGACTCTCTGGTCGTGAATGGGTTAAAATGATGGAGAAAATAGTTTACAGTAAAAAATTAATTAGCATTTTACAATAAAGAGAGGATTTATATAGAATGTATATATTAAATGCATATGAAACAGTAGAATGTATTTATAAAATGCATGTCATTTGTCTTTCAGCTCTCTAAATTTCAAATATTTGCATTTCAAAAAATTACTTTTAATGCAATTTCTTGTACATTTAAAATATCAAGTTCTCTGGTCAGTTTACATGTCCCTGTAATTATGTTGCATTTATAGCTAAACATCTTATTTTATCTAGGCTAAAGACAAAGCAGGTGCTGCTCATCTCTTTTCACAGTTTTGCCATAAAACAAGGGGGAAAAATGGAGAAATTGCATATAAGTTACTTGGAAGACAGTTTCATGTGAGTTATCTTTTATGTATATAAATATTATTGATCATAGTACAAAATATTGAAATTATATATTATATTTCCTACAATGTGTTTAGTTCTTTTTTATATTCATAAAATTTGTGAATGATGTTAAAAATTTACTAAATCCAAGAATTTTTATAATATATATTGTTTTTCATTACTACTTTTTAATTGAATTAATTTTTTTACCCCATGAAAACTGAAAATGAATATTACACTTCAGTTTGTTTTTATCACATATGAAATTATATTTTAGCAATTTCAGAGTTTATTATATTTTTTTAACAAATATATAATGCAATAGAAACTGGTTATAGCAAACATGTAAGCAGCAGATTATCTCATAGTACCAAATGTGTAAAGCTCTTATTTTGATATTATGTACCATATTTATAAATTCATTCAAAGGAAAAGTTTAGTAGTTTAAGTGCAGGAGTCAATGTTTTGCCTATAATTAAATTTGGCTATATTGATATTTTGATGATCCCTTCAGGGTATATTGTAATTAGTTCCCACTATATGTGTTAAAATCTTGTAATCGTAATTAAATTAGTGTAGTAAGAATTATATGTAGAGAGCATGTGATACTATCACAAATAAATGAAACTGCTACTTGTGAGAATACAACTTTCTAATACTTCCTTGTAGAAAGCAAGCATAAGAAAATTAAATGACCATTACAGAAAATTAGTCACCTAATTTTCTTATGCCTGTTTTTTTTTTCTTTTTTTCTTTTTCCCCAAAGAAAGTTAAATGTGATAATGTATTTGATAAATTCCCAACTTGCATATTTTGTTGTAAATTCTGAGTTGTGCTGTCAAAAATATTGTAATTAATTGCCAAATTTTTTTGTGCATTTTTGCACTCAGAATTGATCTCTGAAAACTTTGTGTTAAATCAAACATAAAAAACTTGCTGTAAAAGTTTATTTCTATTGGAGTGACCTAAGTTGCATTCTTTAAATTGCATTATGTTATGTACCATAATTTTTAGCATATAATTCACTCATTAGATATACAGGTTGTTGGAAATGCCAAAAAAAAAAAAGTCAACAAATTATTCATGGGCGGGGGGGGTGGGGGGGGTATTGGCCAATTTTAGCATTATACCTGGAAAAAACATTGCAATACAATACAAATGAATAATAATAACAAGTTAAAAATACTTACCCCTAAAACATTAGTTATATATTGGTAGGACAATCTGGGGGAGGGGGGGGGGACTTTAATTACAGAACATTTAAATTTTTTATTTTCTCCAAAATCCTTCAAATTCAGAATCATCTGAGTCTGAACAAAGTAAATTTGAAAGTTCATCTTCATTCAAATCAGCCACCCATTCATTTTCATTGCTAGAACACAGTTCGATATCACTGTTATCATTGAGAATATTTCATTCTTATAATAGAAGGTCACAGGAAGGGATAATTAATATTAAATATAATAAATCAAACTTTCCTGCTATCTTTCATCATAACACTGAGGGAACAGACATCCTCATGCAGTCATTAGGATATATAATTAAAATGCTATATTTAATATATTTAATGAAAGGGGCCCGTATATATATATATATATATATATATATATATATATATATATATATATATATATAGTAGTGTCATTTAGAATAAAAATATAATTATATGCATAGTGATTTTTTAATTGATAACTATTAATATGTCTGTATGTGAACACCTAAAAATAAATAAATTGCAATATAAAGTATAGAGGGTACACATTTTTCTTTTTAGTTATTAAAGAATTCAATTAATAATTCTCATTGATTTTGCATTCATTCAATCGTTATATATATATATAAGTTGAACTAATATCCAAATCATCAGTTCCAAGTACTATTAAGGATGTTCAAGAAAGATGTGTAATTACTTATACAGACAAAGTAGTTTCCAATTACGCCTTCACTTGCAAAAAATATTACCTTGATACCTTACAGAACTGTTATTCAAATTCTACTATGTATAAACCTTTATCTTATAATAGGGCTGTAATGTTGTTGTTGTTCGCGTGTCCATGGATAAGCAATATTGTAGTGGAGTAGTGGTCTAGATTCCTTCAAAAGCATTGATCACAGTCTCTGCCAATGTTGGTGCATCCCAGCTGTAGAGGATCTCCCGTAATGAATCCCTGAGTGGAACTATGCCAATCTTCAAAAGATATACCGCAACAGTTGAGCATTCCCAGAATAGGGCTGTAATGTCTAACAAAATCAAAGCATTGTATAAACGTATAGGCATCAATTTAAAATCTGTTTCATTTCCATATCTGGTCTTCATCCCGAAACTGCATAAAATACCAGTGAAGTTCCGTACTGTAACAGTGGGTTGTAGTTCATATTTAACCTTGGCTAACAAGAAACTTTTACATATCCTTAAACCTGTAGTTGGTGCTTTATTACAACATAATCCCATTATGATTAAGAACAGTTATGATATCATAAAACGTCTCAAATTCTGTAATAAAGAAATACGATTTACTAGCTACGACTTCCGAGACCTTTTCAACAATATAGAACTTTCCAAATTATATCAGATACTTCTTGTGGTACATGAAGAACATAATCTAAAGAATGTCATTACTTATCGTAGATATATAGATCTTATATGATTAGTATTATATGAGAATGTACTTTATAATGGCAATAAATTTTACCAACAAGTTAAGGGCATCCCTATGGGGGGGGGGATGCTCCTCTATATTAGCAGACATATATCTGTCATTCTTTGAAAGGGGCAATCACATATTACATGAATTACCATATTTTAGATATGTGGACGATGTGCTATTGGGACATTATATGCATTCTCCTGAGTTTGATTTCAGCTTCTATCCCCAAGAATTAGAACTTATCAAAAACACCAATACCAAGAAGGACGAAGTAAATTTTCTAGATATCACCATCAAATACAACAGAATAAAAGGAATTTATACAATATTGTACGATAAACGAGAAAGTTACAATATGCAGATTAATCAAATCATTGATTGGAAATCAAATTTAACAAAAAATATATTCAGAAACATCATCATGGGACATCTTAAAAGAAATCTCAACAACAATACATTCAAAAAAGATTGTATTAATTGTAACAGAAGAATCATTTATGAAGCATACAAAAAGAATTACCCGATTAATTTCCTTAAGCACTATTATAATTCCTTATTTAACAACAATGAAGAAGACAACTCCTTTAAACTTGACATGGGTAATATGACATCATATAACAGCGAATCTTGATTTACGCATGCGCTAATGAGATGTACATTAAGGGGTTGTCTTGAAGTAGTCTGGTTCAAATGGGTATCTCTTCGACATTTCGACATCTCTTCATATCTGTGTTTCTTGTCTGCCTTCTAGTCTGTCTTCATTCAGGTGCCTTCAAGTGCACATATACGGGGAGCTCATCATTATTTTGCATTGGTTCCGTGAGCATTGCCTAGGCAAAAAAGCAGCTTTAAACGGGAATGAGAGGTTGCCATCCCTCTCTGCCATCTTTCTGCAATATATCTGGCATTTCCCCCTCCACATTTTTTTTCGTTTAATCTGATGTTATCTACTTCGCAAAATAGAGCTGCATTGCGTCTATTCCTTAGTAAAATCCTATATTTGGTTTATACCTGAATGCTTTGTTATATACTTTAACAGGTGTAGTTTTGTATTTGGCATATATTGTTTATATATATATATATATACATACATACATAATACAGGGTGTTCCATAAATTCCGAATTAGTTTAAAAATTCCTAAAAATTGAAGGAATTGGTATATTTGAATGCGATTTGCGACAAAGTTAGTCTCATGAAGGGGGGGATTTTTTTTGGAAGAGAAAAAAAAAATTAGTTCAAAATTTTGTCAATAGAGGGCGCTGCACGCAAGCAATCACAGGAAATATGCAAATCAGAGTCCTATAAAATGCTGGGTGTATGATTTAAAGCTCATTTCTGAATTTTCCTGTTACTGGCTTTCATTGTGATGTTGACATTGGTGGATAAAGCACTATTGGTTAAGTGTTTTACCTCAGCCATGAATCGCAGGCTGAAACTTTACGAAGGTTTCGGACACAGAAGAGATTGAAGAAAGGTTCTGGTCCAATCGCTCCTGCCAGACTGGTTTCTCTGGTACGACATTTCGAAGAAACGGGAAGTTCGTGTAATCGCCCTCGCAGTGGTAGACCACGTTTGTCAGAGGTCCGTACCTCCGCTGTGGCTTCCCAAATGCACACTCTAAGGGAACAGTCAACGAGTGCAACAAGTAGTGCACAAGAACTGGCAAGAATAAGTGGTATACCGAAAACATCGGTATTCTGCATCCTTCATGGTGTATTTAAATTGTACCCCTACAAGTTGAAATCACTGCACTCTTACCAAATGACATAGCTAAGCGAGCGCAATTCGCAAATTGGGCTTTGTCGAAAATTGACGAAGATCCACAATGGCTGCTCAATATCTTGTGGACAGACGAGGCTCATTTTTCATTGCATGGAACAGTCAATACCCATAACTGTAGAATCTGGGCAAAGGAAAACCCACATGCCTACAGTGAGGAGCCCGTACATTCGCCACGTGTTACTGTTTGGTGTGGATTCACTGCGTCCATTATTGTGGGCCCTTTTTTCTTTGAACAGCCCTGTGCAAAAGCAGGATGGCAGACATGCTCAATTAATGGAACACGCTACTTGCAAATGCTAACGGAGAAAGTGATACCGTGCTTATGACATTCATGCAAAACGGGGCACCTCCTCATATCGCAAACAAAGTGAAGAAGTTCCTGAGCAGAAACTTTACTGAAGAACGATTAATCAGTCGTCACTGTACAATTGAATGGCCCCCTCACTCACCGGACTTAACACCCCTAGATTTTTGGCTCTGGGGTTATGTTAAGTCCCGACAACAGCCCATCTTCTTTAGTGCAGTTAAAGGATGCCATTCGCCACGAAATCTTCTGCATCCAACCTGATATGCTACATGCTGTAGTTAACGGTGTTGTCACTCGCTTGCAAACTATCATTTGTGGTGATGGCGGACACATAGAACAAGTATTCTAGTGCTGTGATGTGCTTGTAAACATTTGACTGCATGCAAATAAACGTAGTTTTCCACGGAATTCTGTGATTGCTTGCATCCAGCGCCCTCTATTGACAAAATTTTGAACTATTTTTTTTTCTCTACCAAAAAAATCCCCCTTTATGAGACTAACTTTGTCGCAAACCGCATTCAAATATACCAATTCCTTCAATTTTTAGGAATTTTTAAACTAATTCGGAATTTATGGAACACCCTGTATACATACATATATATATATATATATATGTATCTATGTAAATAATGTATAATATAATAATAAAAAAGTTGCAACTCAAAAATCCTAACTTTAAATAAAACCTACATAATAAAATGTATTAAATAGACAATCAGCAAGCAAATGGAAAAAAATGCAAGTTTAGAGTCATCAAGCTAAAGATAATCAACAAATATCAAAGTTATGGCATCGATAATAGAAAAACAAATAAATTCCAAGCATTTATGTGGACAAGGACTAAGCCTAAATAATTAAATTGTTCATTTCGAAATAACTCTTCGGGTTCAAGTATCTAATCAAAATGAACACAAAATATGCATGTTTTTGAAGAAATAGATAGATTATATCTATAAACTATTTCTACCTGGACAACACACATAAAGATAGAACAATTATAAGGGAAACAAGAATACCTGGATTATAAAACACTGAAAATGTGCTAACCATAGAAGCCGAAAATGAAGAGACCAGTATTGTCAATCGCAAAATAGAAAAGTAGAGATCCACCATTGCCAATCGTGTGAAATAAATAATGGTAATACTAAAAGGCAATAAATGGTGATATTCTATAGTAAGAGCTACAAAATAATGTGACGTATAAACAAAAACAGTGAGGCTAATATATAAGGGGATGTAATTAAAATGTAATGTTAAAACAAGAGAATGTTGATGTCTAGCCAATATAAGATACAAAGAAAAGAATTCATGAAAGTTCAGCTAATCCAAACTTTTTAACAATACCATTAACTAAATATGCTGGATATTTGTATAATTTGCTAGTACAGTACAGGATCTATTATCCGGAATGCTTGGGACTTCAGGCATTCTGGATAAGGGGCTTTTCCGTAATTCGGAACACTTTTTCTAAAACTTACTCAAATGTCATTATAGAAAATTATAATTCATTTTAAAAACATAAATGTATTAAAAAAAGTTTTTTTACAATCTATATGGGTTACCTAAAATGCAAATTACATGTAATTATTGTATCAAATTTAGTGATTAAGAAAAATTTTGAAAGACAAATATGTCTGAAAAAGTTGATTATTCAGGGTAGTTATTAAAGTCTTTTTTTTTTTTTTTTAACATTTCAACTAAAGTGGGCCCTCACCATATTCATCTAATATTTTGGCAGAAGCACCTTTGTTCATATGTTTCAAAATATTTTAAAGTACTTTTAATAAAATTAAGATGAGAAGGATGTTCATTTTTAATTGAAATGAGATATTCAACTATGGGTGCAAATATATCAAATTCTAATTTATGCTCTTCAAATGTGTTTCTAATAAGCCTTTATAATTCTAAATGCCTGAATAAATAAAAAAAAATTAATTTCATTATCCTAAACATATATCTCATTTTCACCAACAATATGTTTAAAAGATAATATCCAAGCATAAAAAGCACAAAAAAAAATAAAAATATTAGTGGATGGAAGCAGATTGAAAAAATGGAAAATATTTTAAAATAAAACGAAATATACCGGTGATCGTGTTTAAATAAAAAAATTTCGCGATATTGCTAAACTGTCTTCTATAAATTACTAATTAATAAATGTAACACGTTAAAACACCATAAATATACTGCGATGGAACTTTTTGCTAGGGTCAATTTTCGCTCCAAAATAGCCATTTTCATCCAAATAATAGGATTTAATTGAAAATGATTTTGATCTTGGAATTCCATCAACGTTTTTTAAAATATTGAAGATGTGTATATTTCCACGGAGATGAGAAAAAAAAAATGGATTTTCCCGAGAAAATGACAAGTTTATTACTTAGGTTAAGTATTTAAAGAGATCAATCAGAAGGCCCTGAATCACATTTTATAGCTGCTATACTTTTCTCTGCATTTCGGCAAAAGTTAACTCTCATTAATTTCGGGAATTCCTTACTTAAACGTACTTTCTATCCTCTAGTAAATGCTCTGATGACTCTCTTTTTTTTTCATCTTTTCCAATAAATATTTATTAAATTGTGCAAAATAGTCTGAATTCTGCACGGCACATCGCGTTTGAAGAGCATAGGATTTCTTTAGCGATATCGGGATATTTCTAGCGAAAAAGTTGGAATACTTTTACCGAAAATGAAGTCCCGGAATAAAACGCAGAAAAGAAAATGTAATGAATTCGGAAAAATTGAATCCTTTGTGCCTAGTGTGCTCTGCCCTATACACACCAGGAAAAAAAAATGAAACGCCATTAAAAAAGCACCTTGCCGCGACTTGTCCGTAACTAACTCCTGTATTATACTATGCATAAGTTAGTTACGGACAAGTTGCAGCTCCTATCAAAACTAGTGAAGAATGGAATGACTCGTCTCGCCATCAATATGATGGTCTCACCGGTGCTGGATCGTCACCTCTGAAAGCTACTACCGGGGGTGACGGCCGGATGCAGCCGCTTAGGAAATCTTTGGGAAAAACGGTGCTACTTCCGATGTTTTCTGGAAAAGAGGAATTGTGGAACTTCTCGGAAAAAACATGATCCACGGAATATTTTCATTCGCTATCGCGAGAATTCCTGGTGTTCGTTTTCGAAATTTAAGAAGAATCAGCAGCCGCGAGTGCGCGCGGCATTGTTTTCTGTGCAGGAATTTTGAATTTCGTGCGTGGTTTGCGCGTCCTATTTCAAACCCTCTAAAGTAGTAGGTTTCAATGCATTTTTTTTTTATTGATATTGCTAATTAAAGCAAAAAAGCATTTGACAGGATTTTAAACAAAAAATTGCTATTTGGCGCAATATTAAGCAAATAATCGCTTGTTGGTGCAGAATTTGGCATTATTTTGCCGTATTCCGGTTTTGGGAGAGTCCGGATATTGGAACGCCGGATAAGAGGTCGCGTACTGTAATTTTTAGATTATTTATATATGGATAGCATGAAATTTTTTCTGATAATCTATAAATTCTAAAAAGTTGATTAAGCATAATAATTCTAAACAATTGAATCAAGTTGCAGGAATTAAATGGTAATATTTTATTTATGTTGAAATTAAAATTGACTTTTTTATCATATAAATTATAATTATACCATTAGTAGGATCAATAATGATATTTAAATCCAAAAAATTAATATTACTACTAATAGTATCTTCATTAGAAATGAATTCCAAATTGCCGGGATAGAAATCTATATCTGACATAATTTTTAGTATATACTAAACATATCAGATCATCAACATATCTACAAGTTTTATAATCTATTGAAGTAAAAGACTGTTCATAATAATAAAGGTATAAATAAGCTAACATACTACTACTGCATCCACCTATTTAGTTTATGCTATTGTTAAAAAGTTTGGATTAGCTGAATTTTCATGAATTCTCTTTGTATCTTATATTGGTTAGACGTCAACATTCTCTTGTTTTAACATTACATTTTAATTATATCCCCTTATATATTAGCTACACTGTTTTCATTTATGCGCCCCATTATTTTGTAGCTGTTACTGTAGAATATCACCTTTTATTCCCATTTCGCATTACTGTTATTTATTTCACTTGATTGGTAATGGTAATCTCTACTTTTCAATTTTACGATTGGCAATACTGGTCACTTCATTTTCGGCTCTAATGGTCAGCACATTTTCAGTGTTTTGTAATCCAGGTATTCTTGTTTTCTTTATAATTGTTCTATCTTTATATGTGCTGTCCAAGTAGACATAGTTTATAGTTATAATCTATCTATTTCTTCAAAAACATACATGTATTGTGTTCATTTTGATTAAATACTTGGACTTGATGAAGAGTTTGTTCAAAATGAACAATTCAATTATTTAGGTGTAGTCCTTGTCCACATGTATAGCAATAATGCTTGAAATTTATTTGTTTTTCTCTTATCGTTTCAATAACTTTAATATTTGTTGGTTATCTTTAGCTTGATGACTCTAAATTAGCATTTTTTTCCATTTGCTTGATGATTTGCTATTTAATACTTCTTTTTATTATGTAGGTTTTATTTAAAGTTAGGATTTTTGAGTTGCAGCTTATCTCTATTCTATCATTGGAATTTCAAACTATTATTATTATTGAAATCATTTTATTTATATGCTCATGTGCACAATAAATTAAATGTATTTTGCATCGTCATTCTTCATTACTTAATAATTTTAATATTTTTTACTATTCATATTTGCAAAGTATCCTCAATTCGTTTAGCATGCTTTGGTAATTATGAAACATTTATATATATATGTATGTTTATATATACATATATACAGGGTGCCCCAAAAAGATTGAAACATGCTTTAATTCTTTACCTGTTGGAGATAAGTGGGCAATGTAAATTACAAAAATGTTGAAAGTAAGATAGGAAATAAGACCACATTAATGAAATAGTTCTTCCATTAATTTTCAAAGAGTTACACTTTTTAATTTTTATATGACCCCCTTAGACAAATTTAACATGTTTTTTGCTTACAATATCCATAGGTTTCAATCAAATCTCACGAAACAGAACATTTGTCAACGTCCAAGAAAAACATTATACTTCAATTGAAGATTAAAGTATTGAATATACAATAAGATATAAGCATTTGAAGAAACTAAGTTTTTATTGCGCAGGCGCGAAACATACCAAGTTTTCTTTCATGATTTTATAGTGAATACTGTAGGGCAATGTCTTTAAAAAATCCACTGGAATATCGTGAAAATTCAGAAAGATATTGACGATATAGTGATCAGTTTTTCTCTGACTCTATGAAAATACCTGGATGATAAGTGGTTTCCACAAATTGACATTTTACAAATTTATTGAACACCCGTTCTGAAAATGAACTAGTCCAGTTTTATGCAAATAATGATCAAAACTCTCCGGATACCCCTGTACGTGGTGATCATTATTAGCATAAAATTTGAATAGTTTATTTTCAGAATAGGGGGTCCGATGAATTTGTAAAATGTTAATTTGTGGAAACCCCCTTATCATCCAGGTACTTTCATAGAGTCAGAGAAAAACTGATTACTATATTGTTGATAGTTTTGTGCATTTTCACGATATTCCAGTGGATTTTTTTATAGAAGTTGTCCTACAGTCAGTATTCACTACAAAATCATGAAAGAAAACTATTGCTATGTTTCATGCCTGCTCAGTAAGATCTTAGTTTCTTTAAATGCTTATATTTCATTATATATTCAATGTTTTAATTTTCAATTGAAGTATAATATTTTTCTTGGACATTAACAAATATTCTGTAAGTTTCTTGAAATTTGATTGAAACCTATGGATATTGTAAACAAAAAACATGTAACAAAATTAGTTTTTTTTAAAGAAACATTTATATCTTCATGATTATATGTTTTTGTTTTACGAAAATTTTTATACACATTGAACAAAGCTAGTTAACTATTTTGTGAAATTTACAAATCATTTCTAGTTTTTTATGATACAGAGTGATGATGTTTTTCCCCTTTTTCAATATCTTGGTGATCCCCTAAATGCACAAGTCACCAAAACTTTACTGGAGGGTGTGCGTTCAAGCATGTTCTTCACATCGCCAAAGTTACAGAACACTTCACCAAGTATTTGTTTAGAAATTCGAAAAACATTGTAACATCCAAAGTGTCCGGATACTTTTGATCATATAGTGTATATAGTATATATCTATATATACAGGGTTTTCCATAAAAATTGACCTCAGTTTTTATTCCTTAAATATTAATCTTAGACATATATAATAAATTACAAAGTTGCATAAAAAAGATACAGAATTTTATGAAATCGATTAAAATTTTCAAGGGAATTAAATTTTAAGAAATACAAAATTTAAATTTTTATACGGCCCCCATACAAAAACATTTCCAATGAGTAAAATGTGCCCCATGCACCAATAAGATGATGTACAAAATTTCAGCATTTTATCATAAAATGTCCCAGAGATATGAAAAGACAAAAATGCTGACTTAAACCACTTTTCGATGCATCCCCTTGGATTCTCAAGGGGGGAAAATCATGTCCTTAGATCGTGTTCCAGGGATCGTACACAAATTACAAAAGAAAACAATGATTACATAAATAAATAATAATTTTGCTATTTATTGATACAAAAGTATCTACACTGTGTAGAAATAATAACTTTACACAAAGATTACAAAGCTTGTTCAAAATGTTTTCCATCCATGCCAATACAGAGCTGCATTCGCCTGATAAGAACCCTATGATGCATTTCTGCGTTGTGTCATTTGCACTCTTGCTGTAAGCATTTACATTTTAATTTGTGATTAATCCTTCACCAACTTTGTTTAAACATACCTCTGGGACTTTTTATGATAAAATGCTGAAATTTTGTGCATCACCTTATTAGTGTATAAGGTACATTTTTCTCATTGGAAATGTTTTTGTACGGGAGCCATATAAAAATTTAAATTTTGTATTTCTTAAAATTTAATTTGCTTGAAAATTTTAATTGATTTCATAAAATTCTGTACCTTTTTTACGCAGCTTTGTAATTTATTATATATGTCTAAGATCAATATTTCAGGAATAATAGTCGAGGTCAATGTTTTGGGGACACCCTTTATATATATATATATATATATATATAATAGTTTGAAAGTCCAATGATAGAAAAGTGAGAAGCTGCAACTCGAAAAACCTAACTTTGTAACAAACTTACAAAATAAAAGTATAAAATAGCAAATCTTCAATCAAATTGAAAAAGATACAAATTTCGAGTCATTAAGTTAAAAAAAATCAGCAAATTTAAATGGTATGGGAACGATAATAGAAAAACATAAAAAATCCAAGCGTTATTGCTATACACATGGACAAGGGCTAGTCCTTAAAAAATAGAATTGTTCACTTCACCAAAACTCTTCATGGGGTCCACGTATTTTGTTGAAGCAAACACAAAATATGTATGTTTCTGAAGAAATAGATAGATTATATCTATAAACTATTTCTACTGGGACATCAGACATAAAGAAGGACAAATAAAGGAAACAAGAATACCTAGAAAAAACACTGCATATGCCCGAACCAGTCGAACCCTGGAACCCTGAATGAAGAGACCAATTTTGCCATTTGCAAAGGAAAAAGAAATTATCTACTGTTGCCTTTCATAAAAAATATAAAACAGTAATGCGAAAACGTAACAAAAAGTAATAATAGACAATAAGAGCTACATAAAAGTGGGGCTAATAATAGTAAGGCTTATGTTTAAGTGGATGTAAAAATAAAAGTATTATTATTATAAGAGAATGGTGATGTCTGGCTAATATGAGATACTATGAATAGAATTCAAGAAAATCCAGCTAATCTAAACTTTTTAACTGTATCATTTACTAAATAAGAGGGATATTTATATAAATTGCTGGTAATTTTTAGATTATTTATATGCATAGCATGAAATTTTTTATCAGATAATCTATAAATTCTAAAAAGCTGATTAAGTATAATATTTCTAAACAATTGAATCGAGTTACAGGAGTTTATTAATGTTATTTAATGGAAAGATTTTATTAATGTTAAAATTAAAAAAAGTCTTTTTTATCATATAAATTAGTAACAATTCTATTAGAAGGTATATATATATATATATATATATATATATATATATATATATATATATATATATATATATATATATAGTAAATAGAATGTTTCTTTAATACGAAGCATACAAAAGGAATTAGGATAGTTCAGAAATGAAAAGTTAGATAAACTAAACATCGTAGTATAAGAAAGTGAATGACAATGCAATATACATTTAATTTATTGCGCAAATGCAGCTAATAAATAAAATGTTTTCAATAAAAATATAAATTAGTAAATCCAATGTTAGAATGTAAGTAGTAACTCATAATACACTATTCCAAAATTTTCTACAAAATACAAAGAAATAAAAGAAATTAAAACATAAAGAGGAAATTATAAAGCATAATGCAGGTCATACAGACAAAGACAATCAACAAATTTCAAAGATGAGGAATGAAAATAGGAAAACAAAAAAATCAAGCAATATATATATATATATATATATATATATATATATATATATATATATATATATATATATATATATATATATATATATATACATATATATATATATATACATATATATATATATATATATATATACATACATATATATATATATATATATACATACATATATATATATATATATATATACACCTGCTGTCTTTCACCTGAGAATCATATATGTATTTCAATGTTTTGAAATAATGGAGATAATGCTCTTAGAAAGTCTATTTGCAGAATAAATAGCTCATTAGTAATTAATCCCTCAAATGTTTTCCGTATTAAATTTCTTCATATCATAGCTCTAAGAGATTTGTTGTTCTTAATAAATCTTCATAAAGTGCACAAAAGTAGTATCTTTATAAACAAAATTTTTATTTTGGTATCATATTTGTTAGTGTACTTTTCAACTTTCAATCTTTTGTGTAATAACACAATCACATTCACAGTAGTAGAATTCAATTCTACACATTCCCATTCATGGGCTCCTTCTTGATAAATTTATAAATATGAGCAAAATTCTACTTGTAATTAGAAATATGTACTGTTTCAAAAGAAAACAGTAACTTCCGCATGTAATTTTAGCAATCACCGAACGTCGCAGCATATTGTGGTAAATTAAACAAAGCAAGTTTTCATAATTCATATTATGCTAAACACATGCTATTTCAATGGGGCTAGGGTATAAAAAATGGCAACAGCCAGAGAATATCAGGGTCTTCTAGTAAATCATGACTTCAAGAGTCATTGTAACTACTTCCATTATTTTTAGAAGTCATTATTTGTTGATGAAAAGAGATAAAGTTGTTTAACCTACAGATCAAAAATTTGTTGCTTAAAACTTTCAGTTATAACAGGATGAGGGGTGCATCTTTCATAGGGCAACAGCCTCACCTCCAGAAAAACAAACCTTCCTTCTCAAACAATCTCAGAGCAACTGATAAAAAGAAAGAGAATGTCCTGCCTACACATCTTTAAAAGGGGTTCAGTGAGTGAATCAATTAGGACACAGTCCAAATGATTGTAACATAACCCCCTTTTGAAAAGGGAAATAAAAAATGACTGACCTCGAAAAAGGGGGGAGCTGAGACAGACTTTAGACACATGATCCAATTCGGAATGAATTATCAATCTCAGCAAAACATAGAAGGGGAAAACGGATAATTCGGAATAATAGCGTGCATGTATTTTAAATTTAATGAAAAGGGATGAATTAATAACATTTTTGACAATGGTCAAAAATGTTAAATCAATTTTGAATAAGTTTAAGCCAACATTAATTAAAAGTAGAAATTATGAATTACTAAAATGGTGAAAATTAAAAGGAAATAAAATGTGTTATGATCTCAGCGTAATGCCCATATTCCAGATTTCTAGAAGATTTTTGATAGTCCTTTTGGAAATTTGATCTCACACTGTTTTAACCCATTGTGCTACTTCTTGTAGGGAAGCATCATGCATTTTTCCTATTTTTATGTATGATATCCCTTGACCACCCAGTTACCCCAAAGACTGTGTACTTTCCCTTTAAAAGTCTTTATTGACACCTATATGTAATGGCTGGTGTTTTTTGTAAGTCCACTGGAAATAAAGGACAGTTTTGTGCCAAGAAAGTTACATTTTGTCTTAAGGGTGAGCGTCAGTAAATTTTCTGCCCTATCCGCGCTTTGTTAACTTTCGCGGCACATATATTTCGCCGAAATTCTGCTCAAACAGTTGCGAAATATTTTCTGAAAGATAAAATGCAATGCTTAGATTATATTAAAACTAAATTTAATGCCCCCAAAAACATAGAATATATTTTTTATTTTAATCTAAAATATTTTTGGTGCTGCCATCTGTTGTCGTAATTTAATTCATACCGATTATTTTTATTTTTTAATGAACATTTTTAAATATCTATTTTTTCTAATACAGTGTTAAATACAACAACAGATCATATATAATAATGCCACAATCACGGAAAGGTAATTTATCATTCTATAAATTTGATAAGGGATCTGAATGTACATCACTGAGGACTGCAGTTTTGTCTTCAAGTTCCTTTGTCTTCAAGTCCAAGTTCAATTACTTTTCCGTGATTATGGCATTATATATGATCTGTTGTTGTATTTAATAGCGTATTAGAAGGAATAGACATTTAAAAATGTTCATTAAAAAATAAAAATAGTCGGTATGAATTAAATTACGACAACAGATGGCAGCACCAAAAATATTTTAAATTAAAATAAAAGATATATTCTATGTTTTATTGGGTATTAAATTTAGTTTTAATGTAATCTAAGCATAACATTTTATCTATAAGAAAATATTTCGCAACTGTTTGAGCAGAATTTCAGCGAAACATGTGTGCCGCGAAAGTTAACAAAGCGCGGATAGGGCAGAAAATTTACTGACGCTCACCCTTAATAGAGTTGTGTATGTGCAATCTCATAGTGTTCATAATAAACCTTGTAAATTCAGAAATGCATTCTTCCATCTTCTCTACTCAGTATCCAACCAGGTTGCCAAAATATCTCCATTCATCCAACCTTTTTCATTGCATTGGATGACAATGTCTTTTGGGAACAAATCTTTAGGTAAAGTTTTCCTTCTCAGAATGATCACTGTATGAAGTTTGTACCCAATAGGCTAGAACAACACTTTATCAAGGACTTTTCATGACCAATTGTACAAATATGACTGGTACTGGATCCATACACATTCAACATCGGTTTAGGTGGCAGTCAAAAACTGAGAGGATCTTCATCTATATTAATGATTTGATCACTTTTGAAGTTTTCTTGTGTAATCAAAATTTTTGTAAAATGTAAAAATCTGATTTCTCTTCCCAGTTATCTAAAAGGCTCTGTCCAAGAGTTCTCTTACTGTACACATGAAGGTTTTTGTGGCACATAGATCTGAAACACCACCCAGGTCCACCAAGAAAATAATCTAGTTTTATTTAATTTGCCTTGCACGAGCCTTTATTCTTACTTTTATTGTTGAAACTTCAAAACCTGTTTCATGCTGTGATAATATCTAACTAAATAAGTTTTCTTCCAGCACTGGCTATCTTACCATTCCATGATGATTAGTCCTATGCCATTTACCTTGTCTTTGTAATTTATTTTTCTTTGTCCACTGGAGATGTACATTGCTTTCATCGACTTCAAAAGATCTCCTTGCTTCGGAAATACCATTTTTTTCCATCTATTTGTCAAGTTTCAATTAATGTTCAGTTGTGTAACCAGCACTCTTTCATTTACTTGCCATTTTCAAAATGCTAAAGCAAATTCAGTTTGAATGCAAAGTGTATTGAGAACAAAGTGAACTCTTCCCATTGATAAGTGCTGGGCAAGTTGATAGGCAATTTCCTTGAAATAGGTACAATATTTCCCTTTCTCCCTCAGTAAATTGTGGATACCTAGGTGGATAAGAAAAAAAATGTGCTTTCAGTTTAATACACACCACAAGGAATTTCACCTTAAAGATAATCATTCACACACTCCATGAAGGAAGCATGAACATAAAGGGACAATCACTCCTTCAAGGACCCAGTCTTCATCCCTCATCCCCATCTATTCTTTCACAATAGACATACTCTTTTACATCAATGAAAGCCAGAAATTTCAGCCCGTGTAGACCTGTATATGGAACCTGAAGAATTTGATTGTTACAAATTAAAAATTTTCTGATGTTTCCACTTTGATAAGGCTTTTTATAGTGCTTTTGGAAATTTGATCTCACAATATTTTAACCTATTGTGCTACTTCTTGTGGGGAAACACCATGCTTTTTTCCTGTTTTTATGTTAGTATAGTATCCCTTGGCTATGCAGTTTCCCCAAAAACTTTGTACTTTGCCTTTAAAAGTCTTTATTGACACCTATATATAATAGATGGTGTTTTTTGGAAGTCCACTGGAAATGATGGACAGTTTTGTGCTAAGAGCGTTACCTCTTGTCTTAATAGAGTTGTGTATGTGCAATCTCATAGTGTCCATAATTAATAAACTTTGTGGCTTAAGAAAATGCATTTTTCCATCTTATCTACTCAGTATTTAACCAGGTTACCAAAATATCTCCATTTATCCAACCTTTTTCATTGCATTGGATGACAATGTCTTTTGGGAGCAAATCTCTAGGTAAAGTTTTTCTTTTCAAAATGATCATTGGCTGAAGTTTGTACCTAATAGCACTACTGGCTAGAACAGCATCTTAACAAGGCCTTTTCATGACCAGTTGTACAAATATTAATGGTACTGGATCCATACACATTCAACATCGAATTAGGCGACAGTTAAAACTGAGAAGCATTTCATCTATATTAATGATTTGATCACTTTTGAAGTTTTCTTGTGCAATCCAAATTTTTGTGAAATGTAAAAATTCTGTATGTGTAGTCTATCTATCCGGTACACAACTCACAGCTCAAATATTTTGTCCTTGACTTTGACATTAAATATTTCTTAAACTACAATATATACCAAAGAATGGTTTATTTCAGCATGTTCCCCAAACCTTTCTATACAAGTGTACCAAATTTTATATTTTTGTATGCTATAATTTTTGCGTTTTGAAGCAGAGAAACTCAAGAAACAAGAGATTTGTCAAACAGCATTGGCAGCCTTTTTTTTTAATATAGGGGGTATTAAATACTGTAGCATTCTGATATTTATAATTTTATAACAAATTGCTTTTTAATATTTTTTTTTATTTTCTCCATAACTGTCTGTTAAATCAAAAGTCTCTCTCTCTCAGTAATTTTTTCTTTCTTGTTTTTGTTAGATTTATACTTTTTAGCACATTACTTTTTAATTTCTTTATATTTTTGCCATGGTTCTTTTTGATACATTTTGCATTAAAATCTAAACTTTTATAACCAATCCATTTATTAAACTTTTATTTTTTTACAATAGGAATTACTTGCTTATTCAGAACTTATGCTACTACTTCATTCATTTATGTCTCAAGTACTTACATAACAGCCTTTTCACATTGTTTTGGCATTAAAATCTTGTCTTTTATTTATTTGCATTTGTTTAAATTTTATCAATGATTATGTGATTTTTAAAATATTAACATTTTGAACTTCACATTTAAATAAATATGATTAGAGATAAGTGATAAATTTAATATTATGTTAGCAATTAGTTTTTGTAAACCATAATTCAACTCCCACTTATCATTTTCACAATTATTTTAGATCTTATAAACTATGTTCATGAGACAAGAATGTAAAATTGAAAAAAAAATTTCATCAAATGTTATATTTTCTATCTATCTTTGATTGTTTTCCTATTCTTGATTGTTCTGAAAAAGAAATGAAATTAGGAGCAGCATAAAATGTATACATTTACCTGCTTGTAAACCTTTACACTTTTAATAGCAGTTCGGTTAGTCAATCTACCTTTAAAGTGCATTAAAAGCACTATGTGACATTTAAAAAATAATTTAAAATCCATTTAGCTTTATTTAAAAGATAATTTTTTTTAAAGAAGCATATTTGTTATACTGCATGCGAATGGCAGTGTAATCACAATAGCAATGGTTACAAATAACATCTTTTAGACTTTTTTAGTTTGTTAATAAAAAGGGACCAATATCATCTATGATCAAAATAAGTACTATTGAGTAGTTTTGCATATTGATGAATTATTTTATTAATTTTAGGCCCAAATGGAGCATTTGAGACAATTGTTGGTTAAAGGATTATATGATGAGGAATTAAACCATGTAAGCATATTTTATTTCAAATTACTATAAAATTAAGAGCACAGTTACATAAAATAATTCACCTATTTTAATCAGTTATCTGTGTAAGTAATGTTATTAAAATTGTATTTTTTTGCTTTATTTTATTCTGGTTGTTTTTTAGTGGTTTACGCCTGAAGGATTTCAGTCTTTGATTGCATTAGTAGGTACTAATGGACAAGGCATTGGAACGAGGCAAGTTTAAACTTTGATGGCTAGAACTTTTTCTAATATATGAATGTAATATGACACAAGCTTTGTATTTACTATTATTCTAAAATATTCTCAGTTTATTTTATCAAAATTTATTAAAGTAAAATTAATTTTACAAGTGTATTTTATAAACATGATTTGTAATATGAAAATAAAGTTCCTATATTTTTCTATATAGGAACCTACCTGTGAATTTAAATCCTTCATTCATATTAAGAACTGTAATCATTGTGGGGCACTTAGAATATGTATTTTATGTTTGGTGTATAATACGTGGTTTTCTACTGACATATTCTACATCATGGAAAACCTCAGGTTTTCTATGTATTCAATGTGTAGAAGGACTTTAAAGAATGTACAAAATTTAAAAATATTAACATTTTTACAGTTTAAGATAAAAAAAAACTTTCAATACCAATTTATAACTTCATTATAATTGAATACATATATTAATTCGGATGCTTAGGAATTTTTAGTTTTTATACAGTATGGGATCTGGAATGCTTGGGACTTTGGACTTTTTTTCATGATTTGGAACAGTTTTCGGAAATCTACTGGAAAGTTTTACAATGTTGTTGCAGAAAATTGTAATTTAATTTTTAAGCATAAATGCATTACATAAAGCTTTATTTTATAATGAAATGTATACTACTTAATTAAATAAAATTATATATTATTAAAAATATATATAATTAAATTAGAATCAGATCTGGTTGTTATGAAAAAATTATGAAAAAAGGTCAAAACGAGAAAGAAGTTTATTATTAAGGCTTGATAGATCACAAGTTTACACTACAGATAATAACATTTATTTATTTTTAATAAAGTTGTAACACCATATTTACAGATTTATACATCAAATTTTAATATAATCCTGTCAAAATGGATGTATTACAAGTGCCTAAATCGTTGTTTTAATACATTTTTCTAGAAAATAAACCTTTATTTCATTAACTACATGTTTGAAAAGTATTTTTCCCACATATAACATAAAATTATTAATAAAATATTTGTCAATGCAAACAGATTGCAAAAATTGAAAGTATTTACAGTAAAATGAAATATAATAAAAATAAAGATCGTATGCAAATGCTGATTTTCCTAATATTGCCAGAGAATCTTTTCCAAATTGCCAGCAAATGAATGAAAGACAATTAAAACTTGTCAACATATGACTTTAAAATTATAGGCCTAATGTATGCCATGGTTGCCGAGTGAGCTATTTTTCATTTAAAAAAAGGGAAATTTCTTCTTAAACATTTCAAACACCAAGAGATTTGCATATTTGCCCCAAAATCGGCAGAAAATATACAAATCAGGATCTCATGAGAAAACGGCATTGTCTGAAGAAGTCAGAAGGAGATCAATTTTAAATTAGGTTTTACAGTCACTAATTTTTTTTCTCGGCATTTTGAACAAGGATAACTCAAATTACTTTTCGAAATCAGGATTTTAAAATGCTTTTTTAATTGTTCAATAAAAAGAAAGAATGTCATACCAAAATTGCATTTCGCAGACGTGGCAGTGATACACTTTGAAATCTGCATAAATTATGCACTATAGAGTAAAGTTTGTCGTAATAAATTTTCGGAAAATAATAATTTTTTTGCAATTTTCTTCCATGGAAATTACAAAGAAATCTGTGGAAAATAACACTTCCTATCATTTGGTGAGATTAAAAAAAAAATGCTATTTTGACTAATTTTTGGTGAAAATGTTTTTGTTAGTGCAAAATTTGGCATCATTCTGCCCAATTCTGGTTTTGGGAGCATTCTGGATATCGAACACCTGATAAACAATCCTATACTGACATATGTATGAAATGCCCATGGAAAAGGTAACATCTCAAATTTTTTTTTTTTTTTTTAGTCTTCCAAATCTTATTCTTTGCTTTTAATACTCACCTGAAGAGGAAATTGTGCATTTTTTACTTTTAAGGGTATAATTTATTTTCTATAGGCTAGGAGGGGGGGGAGAACGAGGTCATGACGCCTAAAAAATTTAGTGGTGGTGACTAGAGATTTGGCATATCAGTATAAAAGAAAATCGTCAATCAATGAAAAATTTAACTCTTGCACTGAGTGATATGAAAGATTGCTAAAATTCCTTATCTTTACATAAAAAAGGCTAAAATTTTTTGTTTGTTAAAATTGCAACACCATGAAGGAATCATCCGGCCGTCCAAACAGTTACCTTATACCTTTCTGGTAGGTCGGACGGTCTGGGTCTTAACCATGAAGGAATCATGTGATTGAGCTGAAACTTACAGCAAATGCAAATTAGGGTGTGTCATGCAACTGATTAGTATTTCAGAGTTACTGTGCATGTGTGAGCTGAGAAGCACCCTCTGAGCTGCTGTTTCAGCCATATAAATACAGGACTAGCAGGGCATTGAAAATAGTCTATGGTTGTCTGCCAGTGGTAAACGATAGATTGAGGAGATATTTGTTCAGCTCTGCTCTAAAGTATGTATTATTAGTATAAGGTAGGGTTCCCTGAGTATATGCATGGTTTCAATATCCTTTTTTCGTCATCAGACCTTTGTGTTCATAAACAGCCATAGAATATAAAACAATCTAATGTGGGAAGCACACAACTTTTCCCATATAATGCAATGAATTTACTTCTTTCCCAGTCAAAAAATGATTAAAAGGTCCATGGCACAGTGTTTGTTATGTTGAATTGTACATTTGGCACTTGGATGACAAAATGTAAAGCTATTTCATACCCAATTAATTTCTATTTCATGCAACTCTAAATTAACAATTATTAATATTGATAGCATCCTCAATAAGCAATATAGTCCATATATTAAAAAATATTTTAATAATAAATTCATCAATTAGGTGTCATTTTCATTAACTTGGCATCATTTTTGCAATTTTGACAATATTTTCATCCATCAAGAGCAATGCCAAGTTGGCGATATTTCACTAGATTATTCGCCAAGTTTTCCATATCTATTGCTAAGTATTACAAACAAACAGACAGAAGTGCATTTCTTATATATTAGATGGTATGCCCGTCATATGACGAAATTGAAAATGTGGAAAACATTGCCGCCTACTTAGCATCAATTTGGTGACATTTTCATCAATCTGACAATGTTTAAAAAAGTTGCCAAGTTTGTGACATCAGCCAATTTTTTCGTCAGCAATATGGATGGTCGGTGAAATGGGTTATTCTTATAGTCATTTATTATGGAGGGTTCGCACATGCTTTAAAAGTCCTTAAAAGTGCTTAATTTTAGTTTGAAAAATTAAGCATACTTAGAAGTGCTTAATTTCACCACATTCTAATATAAAATACTTAAAAGTACTTAATTTTTGCTTTAGAACCTTCTTATTTAAAAGTTTTTTTGTGTAGAATTTCTATTGGCTTCATGCCGCAGTGGAAAGCGGCTAAAACCCTAAACATTCCTGTGTCTCCTGAAACCTTATCAAAGAAGAATTCTTCTCCCACCACCATCAATCACTCTCCAAAAAACATTAAGGAGTAAAACCAATCGCTTAGCATCGGAAGGCTTGTTTTATTTGTTTCACAGTTACTAACATTTAGATTTATGGTGGATGACGTCAAGTTAGTCATAAATACTACTGCAACACATGTTCAAAATAACATCAAGGCATATATTTATATTCTTTGTGTGATTAAGGAATGTTGTATTCTAGTCAGTTTTAAAAGGTTGTGACTATGGTCCAGTCATCTTAAGTATCAACGATAAAATTTTGATAAATATATAATGCTGCTTTGAGAAAGTGCTTGATTTAGTTTTTTATATTGATGTAATATCAAGATGCCGGGAAAGTATGTGTCTTATTGGAAAAAGACATTTTAAAATAATGGCAAGAAGATTATAAAGAAATGCCACTTGTAAAATATATATGAAAGATGCCTATGTTGTGCAAATGACAGAATCAGCGTCTCCATTTTGCCACCTCATCCTATTCCCACTTTCGAATTTCCAAATTTCAATGATGACATGTACGTTTGAACTGTAAACATTTTCATGTGTACAGAGTGAGGAGTCAGTCACCTTTCTCACCTTTAGTCACCTTTTTTTAAATTGGTCACTTTTTGTCACCTTTTTCAGTTTTTAGCACATTTTTCAACCTTTTTCTGACTATATTGGGCGAAAATGTACATTTTACCCATATTTGTACATAATTTTTATTTGGTTGGTTGTTGGTTTTCAGTTGTTTTAGTTGTTGTTCACGTACAATCACACTTTTGTAGTTGGGATTTGACAATTCAATGGATTTTATTCAATGGATTCATCACAAGATATTCATGATGTTTTTAGGAAAATGTTTCCTGATAGTATCCCTGAACATTTTTCTCTTTCACCTAAGAAAATGCCATAGTTAATCACTGATGGATTGGCTCCTTATTTCCAGGAACTCATGTTAGAAGAAGCATGTTCATCCTACTACACATTGAGTTATGATGAAACAATCAATGTCAAAGATAAAAAGGAGCTGCAAGTAACAGTCGCATTTTGATCTAATAGCAAATGTGGTATAACGACACTGCACCTCAGAACTTTCTTTCTAGGTAAAGCTTATGGTAAAACATTGCATCAAATACTATGTGAAGCACTTTTTGAGGCTAATTTATCACAAAATAGATGTCTAATGCTTGGATAAGACAGACCTAATGTTAATAAAAAAGTATTTAGACTTTTTGATAATAATGTCCAGGAGAAACAAGGAACAAGACTTATAAACATAGATACCTGCAACATCCACACAATGCATAATGCATATGCAAAGGCATTGGAGAGTTTAGGTGAAGAAGCTTTTGAGCTGCTAATCATTTTTGCTGATTACCCATTGAGAAGAGTTTGAAGAAATCTGATCTAAATTTAATATTCCACACCACAAATTTCTGAAACATGCAACAACAAGGTGCCTTACCTTGGGGCCTTCAGCCAACAGGATTTCTGAGCAGTGGGACATTATTTACTTCTATTTCCTTAAACACGTGTCTCTGAAAAAAAATTCATCTGTTCTTCAATCCAACTCCTACAAGGCTTTTGTGGGTGCTTTAAAGAAACCTTCGATAAAAGCTGTACTTCATTTCATTATTTCATCAGCAGAACTATTCATAAAGTTCACACAATGTTTTCAGTGTCAAGCACCCATGATCCACAAATTGCATGAAGAAATAGAGAATGTTCTTCAGACCTTCATAGCTTGTGTTTTTTTTTTTTTAAGACTCCTGATTTTTCTAAAGTTGATCTTGATGAACTCTTCATAGTTAGTAATCTACTTCCTCTTGAAGAACTTGTCATTAATGAGGAGGTCACAGATGAACTTTCTAAACTGAAAGAACGTGATAATTTGTTGTTTCTGAAAGAAGCTCGAAATCATTACAGTACTGCTTGTAAGCATATGATGGAAAAGACTTGCTTATCAAATGGATCATTTAAAAATTTTAGATTTTTAGACTCAAAAGAAAGAACAAAGACTAGAAGCTGCAGAGACATATTGGATGTTGTAAAAATTATGCCATTTCATGTTCAACTAGATTATTCATTAAATGTGTGGGAAGTTTTACAATTGGAAAAGATGATGCAGCATTTGAAAACAAAACTATTGATGATTACTGGCAACAACACATCTCTAAAAGGGACTCATTATCAAAAGATATTAAGTTTCCGAATGTTTCAAAAGTTATAAAGGCTGCTCTTTGTTGTATGGGAATGCTGATGTAGAGAGAAGATTTTCCATTTCTAAGCATATATTAGGAGAAGATAAGTCAGCAATGACAGAAAGATTTTTAAATAGTATATTGATAGTGAGGGATGCCTTTAAACAATACCCCACCCCATTTCTGTTTTGTACCCATTGATCCAAAACTTAAGTATGGGCAACAAGCACATTCAAAGTACACTGCTTTTATGGAAGATTGTAAGAGGAAAAAGAAAATCGAATTAGAAGAAAAACAAAAAGAACAAAGAAGAAAGGATTATGAAGAAAATATGAAAAAGATGGAAAAGATAAAAAAAGTCAATTGAATGTGAGACTACGGTACTGAATGACAAGAAAAAAGAAGACCTACAAACTAAGGAGGCTAGAGAAGAACTCTTCTCTGAAGCTTCAACTTAACTGAAATAACACTTGAAAAAAATTATTTAAAGGCAGCAAAATTGGCTCGAGGCATGCTCGAGTGTGTAAAAAGTATGCAAGAGGAAGAAAAAGTGCAAGAAAAGGAGGTTGAAAGCATTCAAAGGAATCTTGAGAAACGAAAATCAAATATGATTTTTTGCTAAGGTACTGAAAAAACAGTAGGCCAGACAATTTTTTTCTTTAGATTTGTTTTTCTGGAGCATTGAAGAGAATATATTAGATTTTCATAATAATTTTGTATAGATTTTTTGTTTTTATAAATTTGATAAACCTTATGTGTAAACTTTTTGTATAATATTTATATGGTCATACCCTATCCAGGATCATAATTATGAAATTTATTATGATCTCATCTGGCCTTTTATGGTAGGGGAGTATAAAAAAAATTTGTAACCATATTTGTTGTTTTATTCTATTGGCAAGAATTCTATTTTTTAATCACCTTTTCGAAAAAATTTGTCACCTTTTTCATCTTTTTCAAAGGTCACTTCCACTCCTCACCCTGTGTGTACCACTTCTGGTTCAGAGTTATTCTAATTTCAAAGTGGGGTTTAGAGAAATGGCAGCCCCACTTGGAATTTTGAAATTTTGCTAATGCCATTTGTTTGTACCATAAAAATATTTTCATATGTACCACTTTCAGTACAGCTTCATTCCCATATCAAAAAGGGGTGGAGATGGAAAATGGCAGCCCCACCTGGGAATTTTAAAATTTTGCCAATGCTACATTTGTACAGTAAATTTTTTTATTACTGGTACAGTTTTTATTCCAATTTAGAAGAGTGGGGTAGAGAAATGGCAGCCCTTCCCCCACCTCAGAATTTCAATATATTTCACAGATATCATTTGTTTGTAACAGATTGTACCATAATACTTTCATTTTTACCACTTCTAGTACAGCAATATTCCCATTTTGAAGGGGAGCTGAAGAAACAGCAGCCCCACCCCGCCTTCGAATGTAAAGATTTTGCTGGTGTCATTCATTTGTACCAGATTATACTATAAAATATTTTATTTTTACCGCTTCCAGTACAGTATTATACCTATTTCAAAGAGACGAGTGAGTAGGTAGAAAAACAGTGTCCCCACCTCAGAATTTCAAAATTTTGGCGATGTCATTTGCTTATACTACATTTGAACTAGATTGTACTATAAAAACTTTCATTTTTACTTCTTCTAGTACTGCATTATTCCCATTTTAAAAGGGGGCCAGAAGAACTGCAGCCCCTAACTCGGAATTTCAAAATTTGGTTGATGTCATTCATTTGTACTAAATTTGTACTGGATTATACCATCATCCATAAAATATTTTCATTTTTACCACTTCTGGTACAGCACCAAAGTGTGACTGAAAAAATGGCAGAACCCAATGCGGAATTTAAAAATTTCACCGATGTCATTTGTTTGTACTGATTGTGCAATAAAATTTTAATTTTTATCTCTTCCAGTAAAGCATTATTCTTATTTTAAAGGGGGGGGGGGCTGGTAAAACAGCACCCTTCACCTCAGAATACCAAAATTTTACTGATGTCATTCATTTGTACTACATTTGTACCAGATTGTACCATACAATTTTCATTTTTACCAGTTCCAGTACAACATTATTCCTATTTCAAGGGCAGCCCCACCTCAGAATTTCAACATTTTGCTGATGTCATTCGTTTCTACTACATTTGTACTGAATTGTACCATAAAAATTTTCATAATTATCAATTCTGGCTATCGTCACAGTTTTTTCCCCATTTCTAAAGGAGGGGCTGGAAAAACAGCAGCCTTGCACCTTGGAATTTCAAATTTTTGTTTGTACCAGATTGTACTGTAAAATTTTTCATGTGTACCACTTCTGGTACATACTTACTCTCGTTTCAAAGTGGAGGGGGCTGAAGAAACACAGCTTCCACCTCAAAATTTCAAAATTTTCCCATTTCCATTCATTTGTACTGGATTGTACCATAAAAACTTTGTTTGTACCATTTCTGGTACATAGTTATTCCTACTAAAAAGTGGAGGATAACATTTTGATAGACCTCCCTTCCCCAATTTCCAGATTCAACAACAAAAGATATCTATTTTGCATTCAAGTCATCTATTGAAAACTGTTGGATTCAATAAAATATTCAGTTTATCTATGAATGGCCCCAATTGTTACCCCGAAATTTTTTGAAATGTTGTAAAAAGAAATGCAACAAGGACATTGGAAAAAAATATTGTAGCTTTATCTGCTGATGATTTTTGAGAAAGCAGAGGTAACCAAAAATATAGCATGCAATCAAATACAATATGAAAGAGTGCTCAAGGCATGCAGACAGAAATTGAAGACTTCATCATTGAAATCTATAGCAAATCTAAAAGGCACACTTAAAAACATCATGATCTGTTTTGCACTATACTTCCATTCTCTAGTATATATTTTTGTATATGTATATGTCATATTTTCTTATTGCAAGTATTCTTTGCATATATAATTGATACTAAAAATAAATGCCTGATATTGATGTTCATAAATATTCAAGTTTTCAAATTTTCTGAAGTCTTAATTTAGGATGCTTAAAAGTCCTTAATTTTGAAATATCAAAATGAGTATGAACCCTATTATGTTCTTTCCAAGATATTGAATTTTAATTAATTAGTCGTCATTTTCATTAATTTATCATCATTTTTATCAATTTAGCGACATTTTGAAATCAGGCTAAATCAGGCGAATATCATACCTGCCAACTTTTACGCATTATGCGTAAAATTTACACATTTTAACTGCTCTTTACGCTTTTATGCATATATTGCTATATTTTACGCATTTCCGCATTTATTTGAATTTTTTAACATTACTAGGAAATCAATCTTCGGCAAAATTCTCCGGCTTTTTTTTTTGTTTGAAATTTATCAATTAACCAGACATGGTATAATTCCTCGGAAACACCATTTTTCGTTTTTTCAGCACGGATTTCCACCATTCCCGGGATCGTAGCAAATCCATAATAAAATGCAGGGTAATACCAATCAAATTAACGGAGATTTACGGCCGATTGTAATGTAAATGAAGATCTCGATCGCTTATTTTATGAAATTAATAAATATATTTCTTCAAAGGTTGTCTAATTCAGCATAAATCGCTAAAATATTATTTTGTTCATTAATTTCGCATAAACACTGCCATTGCGCAATTCAGTTTGTTCTTATGAATCGCCGAGAGAACAAAAGTATCTTTTTCTATCCATCTCAATCTTCTAAATATTGCATTTTTGATTGACTGAACTAGCTTATTTTCATATTCTAATTAATTATTATGGTTAATTTCTTAATTATTTTCGCATAAACAGTACGATTGCGCAATTCAGTTACTTCGCGTGAATTGCCGAGAGTACGTTAATATCTTTCTCCATACATCTCCATCATTTAAATGTTGCATATTAGATCGATTGAACTAGCTTATTTTCATATTCTGATTAATTATTACGGTTAATTTCTTAATTATTTTCGCATAAACAGTGCGACTGCGCAATTCAGTTACTTCGCGTGAATTGCCGAGAGTACGTTAGTATTTTTTCCCATCCATCTCCACCATTTAAATGTTGCATATTAGATGGACTAAACTAGCTTATTTTCATACTCTGATTAATTATTACGGTTAATTTCTTAATTATTTTCGCATAAACAGTGCGATTGCGCAATTCAGTTACTTTGAGTGAATTGCCGAGAGTACATTAATATCTTTTTCCATCCATCTCCATTATTTAAATGTTGCATATTAGATCGATTGAACTAGCTTATTTTCATATTATGGCTAATTATTAAGGTTAATTTTTTAATTATATTTGCATAATACAAATTTTTCTATTTTGAAAAATGGGTATGAACTCTGTGAAGGAATATCTTCCAATAAGTGTTATTAAAGCAATAATTTAAGCAAATAAAAAGGAAACCATTTTGGCAGGAACATAATTCAGTGCTATTTTCTCTTTTTTAATTATTATTATTATTATTAAAGATCAATATTTGTTACTCTTAGTGAAAACCTGTGTTTTACTAAACATAAATATTTGCTTTCATTATAAAGTAATTTTCACCGGATAAAACCATTATATATTTTTTATTTTATAATTTATTGTCCTGTAATTTTATAAAATTGGTGTCCTGAATGTTCATATTCTACCAGTACTATGCCTGATATTTAATGCAGGTATTTGTACATAGTTAAATTCATTAGAAATGTCGTTTGAGCATGTAGTTTAAAAAAAATCATTATAAATATCATTTACGCAAAATTTTACACATTCCAATTTTCCCAGGTTGGCAGGTATGGAATATGGTGGATACATACAGACATTATTTTTTTGCCAAAAATCTATGAACAATAAGTGAGGTGTAACTGGGTGCATTATCATGCAACAAACACCAACTGCTTTCATCCCAATATTCTGGATGAATGTGACGAATTCTGGCCGTCAAATGCTTCAAAACATTTAAATAATTTGCACCAGTATTTGTTTGTCCAGTTGAAACAAATTATTTGTAGATAATACCCTTACTATCGAAGAATGTAATGAGCATTGTTTTGGATGGAACTTTTCTTGTGTTTTTGACTTGTGAGTTTTTTGACTTCCATTCCGCACTTTGTTACTTTGTTTCAGGATCATACTGAAAACACCATGTTTCATCACCTGTAACAATCAATTTCAAGAAGTTTGAATCATTTTCAGCAACTGAAATGTCTCTACAATGTGCACTTCTCCTTGGTTTTTGTTCATGGGTTAAAGTGTGTGGAACAAATTTAGCACAGACTTTTGTTTTGGCCAAATTTTCATGCAGGATGGTTCGAATCTTTTCTTTGTTGATGTTTAAAGATTCTTCCATCATTTTTAGTGACACAGCGATTGTTTGCCACAAAATCATGCACTTTTTTAATAATCGCAGGTGTCCTAGATGAACTTGGTTTTCTGGTATGTTTATCATCTTCTAGCATATCTCTTTCATCCAAAAAATGTTTGTGCCACAGGAAAATATTTGATCTACTTAAACAAAACTCACCATAAACTTGTTTCATCAATTGGTACTTTTCCGAGGTACTTTTACCAAGTTTTGTGTTAAATTTAATTACAGCTCTTTGTTCCATCTCAATAATTCAAAATGAAAAAATTTTAGTTCTGTAATGAACGGCCTTATCTTTTGAGTTAGTTTAGCAAGTGCATCGAACTTTTGGCAGTGCGCCAGCAGACGGTCAAGGTTTATCACGCATATGTGATTACACTGATGGAGCCACTGTATGCTGACATCTAGCGTCAGTCTTAAAAATTCTTTGATGCACTGTGTATGTAAATTTGTGATAAAGAAAACTTTGAATGAATTTCCACTGCTACAAATTAGTCGAATTTTGCATTAGTCTGCTATCAAACTGACACTAAACCAGGGTGCAAAATAAGCAGTATCGCATTGCAAATTGCAATGGAAAATTTGTGTTTTGTGATCTAAAAATTAATTCACATCGCATTTTGTGACGTAATATTAACATTTCCAACAAATGATTCATGTCAGTGAAAACATTTTTTCCTCAAACACTTATCGCTCCTTACTAGAAGCATCCCTCTCTAAAACTTAAAATTCCTGCTTGCCAGTCCCCACATGGCAATTAACGAAATCCTAACTACCTAACAAATTCTGAAATAGCCTCCTATGGAGTAAGAAAATTTGTCAACAATCGCTATGATACAGTTATGGCTCCTTTGTTGCTGATCATAATTTATTGCATTTGCAGCCGAGAATGAATGCAGTCGTATAACCCACATTTCTATCTTCTCTGATCACCGATGCGTTTTGAGACATACTCCATTATAACGTCTTTGCCACACATTAGTTTAGGCCCCTGTACACAATGCAAGACGTTGAAAGAATAAATTGAGCTGTCAACTTATTGCATGTACTTGCATCATGTAAAATGGAAGTTGAAGGGCAAAATTCTTGTCACAAAATTATATCAAATTTAGAAGGCTTCCCTGAAGCGGACGGAATTAAAATCACTCGCTATCCTCTAAACAGAATTAAAATCACTCTCTGAAATGAAAATGGTGCATGAAATTCGCCCCAGTTATTTTCGACTTGTGAATTTATTTATTGGCTAAAATTTCATTATAACATATTTTTCATCATTATAAATTAAAATAATTAATCTATATGAAAGAGTGTCC
This sequence comes from Amaurobius ferox, assembly GCA_951213105.1. Taxonomy (NCBI): domain Eukaryota; kingdom Metazoa; phylum Arthropoda; class Arachnida; order Araneae; family Amaurobiidae; genus Amaurobius; species Amaurobius ferox. The sequence continues at coordinate 37,352,909 of OX578142.1, forward strand.
ATGTTTTGATTTTCTGGGGGATGGCTCTCCAGTCCTTTTCCATCTTTTGTTAGAAAACTAAAATATTTTTGTACTAAATTTGACTTGTTCTACAACTTTCTAATTGATGTTGTGCCCCTACCTGCAAAAGAACCCAAAATGATCTGCTTTACCCCTAAATAACAGGGCCATATGGCCTCCTTGGTCTCATTGTGTGGTTGCATAGGGAGTTTCCTATACAGCGGCACATAAAGTACATAGCTAGCTGCCATAGTTCATGAGAAATTGGTTTAAGGAATGATTTTCCTTGTAATACTGTATAAGCACACAGTAGACTTCTTATATAGACCTATCCCTTACAGACTCCTTGACTAGATAAATGAAGGGCCCTTTAAGCCAAAATTTACAAGAATGTAAATTCAACTGATAAAAAGTTAACACTCATCACTCATTACTTTCCTTATATACATAATGTATAAGGAAAGTATTGTGACGGGGTCGAAAATTCGAATTCGAGTTTTCGACGGGAGAGCACGTTTCAAGCATCCCTGATCACGAATCAAACATTTTTGAAGTGATGTCTGTGTGTGTGTGTGTGTGTGTGTGTGTGTGTGTGTGTGTGTGAAAGTATGTGTGTGTGTGTGTGTGTGTGTGTCAGTGAGTCTGTGGAGACGATAACTGACGAACGAATGGACCGATTCGAACCAAATTTGGCACAAAAATCACAATCCGTAAACACTGGAAGCCTATTGTTTTTATATGTAATCGAATGTCCAGAACCCCCCTAAATTTTCGAATGAAATTTTGAAAAAATCGTCAAAAAATCAAAACCCTCTAATAAAGTTACGCAAATAGACATTTCTTATGTAATTTTTCATTAGAAAGCGATTGGCATAAATTTTAGAACGCTAACATGAACCGTTCTCGAGATATTGTACATTTTTCAAAAAAATTATAAAAAAGTCCCATAAAAAAAAATTCCTATTGAGAAACATGTTCACTTTTCATATGTAATACCATGCGATAAATTGAGTGACATCATTCTCGTGGATCTAGCTCGTTCCATTCATGAAAAAATATACTTTGAATAATACTTTTGTATTTGAACGCCAATAGTCATTTATCTGCTGTAAGAATAACTTTTTTCTTAGTGCATAACACTTGGCGAGATTTTGGCGACAAATTTGGCGGAATGTCGCCAACTTGGCGACTTTTTTGAAATGTTGCCAAATTAATGAAAATCTCGCCAAATGGATAAAAATGATGCTAAATCAATGAAAATGACGACTAATTGTCGAAAATTCAATATCTTGGAAAGAATATTAGTATCTACTATAAGAAAAACCTATTTTTTTACTGTAAAAGTAGTAAATTCATTACATTATATAAGGAAAGTCATGTGTTGCCCACATCAGATTTTTTTAGTTTTATTATTAAATGTGCTTCTTATATAAAAATATGAAAATAAACAAATTTGCTCAAAATTTCCCCATTTTTTTATATACACTATTTTAATTGCAATATTTCATGCAACTTTTTAATAAACATCTCATCCATCTCGAATGACTTATTTTGTACCTTATATGTCACTGCAGCTTTGAAAGCTTCTGAAGTAATAAATGCAAACAAACAATACTTGTCTGATTTTGCAGAACTAGCTCTTCAACTATTCACGCATATACAGCTAGTTAACAAAAATACTTCTGTACCTAAAAATTGGTCCATATATATATATATATATATATACACTAATTGTGTAGCGTCCATTGAGGTTGAAAAGCTGAGCCTCCCCATCTTTAAATCTAATTTAAAGAATTATCTAAACATACTTATATTAATTATAATTTTTTAAATAATTTTGCGAAGATATATGTATTATTTAGAAAATTGTTACATTTTACTTGCTTAAAGTGACACAATTCAAAGTATTTTTCCCATTAAAACACATATTTTAATGTTTTAGAAGCTGATATCATCCAATCTTCATCTTCTATAAGGAGAAACATGGCATTAAGACCACCCATTTGTTAAATTCCTCCCTAGCTGATTAACTAACACGGGAAGCTAGTTTATAGAAAAGTGTGACTATTGCTTCATATTTTCAACCCTTTATAAACAATCAATGATTGGATGTGGGACATGACGTTTCATCAATGATGGGTAGGTGAGGGTGGGTAGTGCAAGCATAATAGGTCCTCCATTTTGGGTCAAACATGATTCTATTAATTACTATTTGTAGAAAATAATCATTATTTGTAATACTAAAGAATTTGAGTCATTTTTTGCGAATAATCTAGGATTTACCAAACATTAAACAATCTCCTAATGACTACCATTAAACTTAAGTACTTTGCAAAGAAGACTTAACTCTTTATATAGGCATCAATATGGCAAAGTATTTGGGAGTTTTAAGAAGAATAAGTTTAATTTTCCTTTAAAATCCCCTATTAGACGAGAATCACAGTTAAATAAAAGTAGTTGATAATTTTTTAGCGAATTCTTAGCATGTTGTAATTATAAGATATTTTTAAGTTTTCATAATACAGTATTTATAAATAATTAATAAGCAATATTGTTTAGGGACATTGTTGACTACAGTGATTTTCAACTAAGCTTATGTTCCAGATTGCTCACAAATTTTCAGTGCACTTTTTCATACATAGGTGCATGTAGAATGTTTTGCGGAAAAGGAGGGGGGGTAAACTCAAGAATGAAATGTATAACATCATCTAGATTAATGCTCGCATTTGTTATCTTGACTATCCAAGGGGGAGAGTGTCCTCCCCTATAAGTGACCATGACTTCATATTTAATAAAATGGTTGTAAAAGTTCAACTAATTTAGAAATAAGCAAACATTTAAAATGTTATACTTTGTATGTATGTATCTTGCATAAGTAATATATTTTAAAATATTGTTCATTTCATTCACTCTTAGCATTTTTATGTCAAATTAATTTATTTTACTCACCAAGGAAATAAAATTTATTGAAAGTGTGAATTCCAATATAAATTCACTTATCATACAAAAAACTTTTCCAAGTTAAAATAACAATTGTTTAGCCTCCCCAGTCAAGAATATCATGCTATGCTACTGATATACACATAAGTTTGTGGTAATAAAACCATTTCTTATAATTACAGTGCATTCAGTGTTTGGATGAAGAACTGTGATTCATTAGATATGTCAAGCCAGGAGCAAGAAAAGTTAAATGCCTTCATTGTGCATTTGTACGAAAGCATAGAAAAAGGTATGAAATTTAACTTTGACATTTTTAATGAATGAGTATTTAGTATTTATATCTGAGCTAGAAAATAAACTTGGCATTGCTTGGTATTTAAGAGGCAAATCTCTGATAGATACTACACCAGAACTCAGCAAATTCCTGCAAACCAAATAACGTTATATATAACATTATAACAGCATAAAATAAAAATCAATTGCATGGGTACACACACGGCTATGTTGTTGTTTTTGAGACCCACAGACCGTCCGACCTACCAGAAAGGTGTTGTTGTTGAGACCCAGACCGTCCGACCTACCAGAAAGGTGTAAGATAACTGTTTGGACAGCTGGGAAGTGCCACCCAATTTAGACCGGAACCCAGTGGGGGAGGCATCCACAGGGACCGTACCCTCCTTTCCCTACCACCAACCTCTCGGAAGGACTTACGGACCCACATGTTTAACGTGATCGTACTCCGCGTGAACACGCCGGCAGTTTTGGCAGTGGCTGGAATCGAACACGGGCCTACCGAATGCAACTCCAGCACGCTAACCAATGGGCTACCGCGCCCTTACCAGAAAGGTGTAAAGTAACTGTTTGGACGGCCGGGAAGTGCCACCCAATTTAGACCGGAACCCAGTGGGAGAGGCATCCACAGGGACCGTACCCTCCTTCCCCTACCACCAACCTCTTGGAAGGACTTACGGACCCACATGTTTAACATGATCGTACTCCGTATGAACACGGTGGCAGTTGTGGCAGCGTGCAAATCCAGCGCGCAAACCACCGGGCTACCGCACCCGAAATGTGCCAACAGCACACGGTGTTCCCAGGTGGTCACCCACCTAAGTACTAACCGTGACCGATGCTGCTTGACTTCGGTGATCTAATGAGAACCTGTGTTTTCAGCATGGTAGGGCCATTGGCCACACACGGCTATGTTGTTGTTGTTGAAACCCAGACCGTCCGACCTACCAGAAAGGTGTAAGGTAACTGTTTGGACGGTCGGGAAGTGCCACCCAATTTAGACCGGAACCCAGTGGGGGAGGCTTCCACAGGGACCGTACCCTCCTTCCCCTACCACCAACCTCTCGGAAGGACTTTCGGACCCACATGTTTAACGTGATCGTACTCCGCATGAACACGGCGGCAGTTTTGGCAGTGGCTGGAATCGAACCCGGGCCTACCGAGTGCAACTCCAGCGCGCTAACCAATGGGCTACCTACACACGGCTATGTGGCATAGCTCATTTTAAAGCCCGGGCAACGTTGGGTACATTTTGTGTACTTCCATAACCTCATTAAAAAGTATATTTTTTACAAATACTCTAATTGTGTATAATTAATATGGTCACCCTATTTTGCTTCTAACTTTTACTAAAAGCTCCAAACTGCAGCAGGTCTGAGGGTGGTTAGTATTTGGGTGGGTGACACCTGTTTCCTCCACGAAACTACTGAATGCATACCATAGCAATACTCTTTGGCAAAGTTTAAAATTGCATGCCAAAATTATGTGACTGGAAGCAAAGGGTGTGTGGATGTGGGAACTGCCAGTGTAAGTCACATGATATTTCGTCTCTTCTGTGGAGGGAGAGTAGAGGGAAACTGTCACGTTTTATCACATCACTTTTTAGAGGAACAGGGCTCAAAGGAAATATGTTTGTTATTACATGCTGCTTAATTATTAGAAATTTTATTTCTGGAAACTTGTAAATTTTACAGTGAGATAGACAGATATCGCCTAAAAGTTTCTAGTGTACTTATAAATTTATTTTAAGATGATTCTGAGAGTATAGAGCCTGATCTCAATTTAAAAAAATTGTCAGTTGTATGGGTAGGACTGAATTTGTTTGTCTCTATATAAACTTTTGTAAAATTGTAGCATATAGCAAATTTCTTTAATACCAATGTAGGTTGGTTTTGGCTTTTGCATTCTGACTGGCACGATAAAAGCATGACTTATATGAAGTATATATGATCTATTATAAAATTTAAAAGTAATTGGGAAACTTGACAGAAATGTAGAATTTAAGTCAGATTTAAGATAGGATGCTTATGTTTTGTTCAAGAGATTGCTTCCGTATTTTAGTTTTATCCCATGTTTCTCTACCCATGTTATCCCAAGTTTTATCTGTATCTCATTCAAGAGAGTACTTCCATATTTTAGTTTTGCCACGTAGGGTGGTTAAATTACATTCTCTAAAAGAATTGGGTTTTCCTTTATTTTGGTTATAATATATATTAGCTTTTTGGTAATGAACTGCCAACTTGAATAATAGTTGAAAAAGATATGTATTTTTTGGTTAACATTATCATTGTTGAGAATACCTAGGCATTAAATTTAACTTGACAAAAATTGGCCCTCAATTGTATGCCTAAAAATCGAAACAAACATATATACACACACAATATATATATACCCTGCCATCCAAACAGCTGCTCCTAAGTCTACGGACGAGTCGGATGGTCTGGCTTTCGACACAATATATATATATATAGCCTAAAATTCTCATATTCTCCCCTTATTATCTTATTTTAGCCGTACTTCTTCATTCTCTTGAAATTATATTTTCATCTTTTTATCTTGAAGTTTTAACTGTTGAATATCTCTTTTTATTGTTTTTATGCAGTACAGTTTTTATTACTCTCTTTGGCAACAGCTAATCACATCTTTTCATTTCTGCATATGGCAACATTGGTCTAGCCATATTTTGCTTGTCATGGTTGCACGAATGAAGTGTATTTTAAGGTATTTATGTTTCCTTTATTGTTCCAATCTATATGCTTGTCGTCCATATAACACAAGTTTATAGATAAAATCTATCTTGTGTTTCAGAAACAAGCATTTTTGTGTTTATTTCGAAGGGATATATGGACTTGAAGAGAATTTTTTCGAAATGAACTTAAGCCTAAAGCTCTTCCATGTGCAAGCTTTTTTGCTTGATTTTTTTGTTTTCCTATTTTCATTCCTCATTTTTGAAATTTGTTGATTGTCTTTGTCTTTATGACCTGCATTACGCTTTATTATTTCCTCATTATGTCTTAATTTCTTTTATTTCTTTGTATTTTGTAGAAAATTTTGGAATAGTGTATTATGAGTTACTACATACTTTCTAACTTTGGATTTACTAATTTATATTTTTATATATATATATATATATATATATATATATATATTTTCTAATGTCAAAAACATTAGAAAAATCAAAAAATCGGAAAATAAGATGCATTAACATTAATGTTTTGAATTTTATTTTCGCAAAAAAATGTAACTTTTGTCAGTATTGAAACTACGTTTTGAGCGAGCGCCCTTATAATGGTGTATAGTGGCATTCTCGATTATCCAGTTTTCCTATGAATTACTTGTTTAGTAGGAATTTTCATCTTTGATTCATATTCATATTCAGTTCTGCATGTTTGGGATGTTGTATTCTGAATTGCTTGTCCAGTCTCCAGCTTAGACTCACTGGACGGGTTTGGGAGTATTTCCGTGAACGTTCGTACTGTCTCCCTGGTAGAATTTTGACTTTTTCATTCCGGTGCTTCTAGATTAAGCTGTTGATGTTGATCGTGTATACACGTGGTAGGAGAAGAAGGGTTCATGCCGCATGGTAATACAATTTTCTTAATGTATCCTTTTTTCATTTTTTCATTTTTTGATTCCTGTAGTCTGAGTTTAAGCATTTATAGTAATGTACTATTGCTTAATCTGAAACAGGCATTTGTTTGGGTTAATTAGAATTAAATACTCAGACCTGAAGATGAATTTTATTCTAATTAATCATCGAATTTGGGATGGTTCTGTTCTTTTCTCTTGTCGGCATTATGGCCGTGAATTTGCTTCTATGGTGATGTTAATATTACTTGAATTGTATTTTTATTTTATTTTTTTATTTTTATTTTTTTATTTTTACATAATTCTTATTATTACATTTCAAATATATATATATATATATATATATATATATACACACACACACATACATACATACAGGGTGTGTATATATATATATATATATATATATATATATATATATATACACACACACATACATACATACATACAGGGTGTTTCTAAAGTCACGCAACCCACATTTTGGTTGATATCTCTCATAAATATAAAGACAGATGTTTGAATTTCACGCTATTTATACATCATATAATGCACAATAGATGGCATTGTTAGTTAGTCAGAACACTCGTCATTGGTGTATAGAAAATCCACATTTATTGTACGAAAAGCCATTGCATTCTGCAAAGGTCGGTGTTTGGTGTGCGATTTCATGGAGCAGAATAATCGATCCCATTTTTTTTTTTAGAACACTGTGAACTCTGATGTTTACATTACCATTTTTGAGGAATTTTTTGAGCAGTTAAGGGATGAAGAATACTAGTTTGGATATTTTCAACAAGACTGTGCCACTGCACACACCTCAAGAAAATCCCTTGCAGTCGTTGAATCAGTGTTTGGTGATAAGGTCATTTCACGTGGACTATGGCTTCCCAGATCCCCTGATTTAACTGTCCCTGATTTCTTTCTATGGTCTTATCTCAAAGAACGTGTATACGCAAACAATCCAAAGACAATCGAAGCCTTAAAGGGCAACATCCTCAACATCACTGCATCCATTCCCACCGATATGCTGCATCGTGTGGCTACAAATACCTGTTGTCGAGTAGAGCTGTGCTTGGCAGCAAATGGTTGTCATTTTCAGCATTTGTTGTAACGCATGATGTTATGCAGATATTAAACTATTTACTGTGAATATTTTATATTTTTGTCTTTTTTGTATTGGGAAATATCAAACGAAATGTGGGATTCGCGACTTTAGAAACACCCTGTATAATAAAAATATAATATAAAAATCCAATGATATATATATATATATATATATATATATATATATATATATTATGACTATTTTACTGAACAGAGAACTCATAACATAAACAGCTTTGAGATTGTGGAAAAATTAAATAAACTTTAAAATATATTTGAAATTAAAACATGATTTTAAAGACCTACCTCTTTAATAACATAGGCATCAATGATTTATATAATGTCATAATATAATTATATGAAATATGTGCTAATCATCATAACCTAACTGTACTAAAATGTAAAACCTTATTAAAATTCATCCTTTACAGCCAGTATTTATCTTAAGGTACTTCCATATATAAATTAAAACAGGGCATTCCCCAGGGAGGAATCTCTTCAACAATATTGGCCAATTTATACCTACATTTTTATGAAATTAAACACTCCTTCAATAATCATGTCATGTAACAATTCATTGATGACTTTACTATAAAAACATCAATAGCTGCACTAATGTTAAAATTTAATTTTTATCATCATAATTTACAACTGTTTTAGAAAGAAGGACGGTTAGTGAAAAGAAAACATTTACAAAATGTTTTTGCTTCACCCTGAACAACACCTTGACATTAGTTTCCAGCTTCCAGATGCAGATAATCTAGTTTTAAAATATATGACAAAACTGTTTCATACACTTTTAACGTAAACAAACTACAAAATTATTGATTAAACGTGTCTTAAGCTCGTATTGTTTTTATGCAGAACATTTTCAAAATTATATCAAAACAACATTAAGAAATCAATACCCACTACATTTAATTATTTCCTTTATGAAAACCAACTTTAAAAAACAAAACGAAACAAACATAAAAATTAAAACACTTATAGCTACCTAAGTCTCATTAGTTTCTACATAACTGGAAAAGCATTCTTTCTACCAGAAACAACTTTCTGAACACATGATACCTCACCTTTATTATTTTTTACATTTTTACCATGTTACATGTTTTGACAATTTTCATGTTTATTTCTTATAAATATCCACTTTTCTTAATTTTTGAGTCCTTATACTATAATTCCTACAACATTTCTTCCATTTTACGATTTGATGTTTGAAAACATTTCTTGACTCCGTGTTGCCTCTTTTGCCTATCACTAGATCTTTTGTTAGATCATAGTATCTAGCATCTGTGGTGTATTGGAAGTTTTTTCATGCCATTAGCTTTGCTCATTGACAGGTGTGGGAACTAAATCCCAAACTGCTCCGTCTTTCATGATTTGAATTTCTTCATTTATAGTTTGGTTCCATTTTTTTAATTGGGGAATTTTTGTGCTTTAAAGTAATTTTTAGATATATTAAGCTTTATGTTATTAGCGTCAGGCTTATCAAAAGTGTCTAGTTTAAAAAAGATTAAGCACACAACTTTGATAGGTCTTTTATTACACTTCTTATAAGACGTACAAAATGGAAAAGGGCCAGATCGCTTTCGAACGTTAATACGCTCTTCATCAGTGGCTACATGGAAAGTAAAAAGGATCGTTCATATATAGACCAGTAAAGATGGCAAATTTGCATAAATACAATTAGTAAATGAACATTCGATTATCTAAGGAAAAATATACAAAAAACATAAAATATTTTTTAACGTATTCAAAAACGAGTATATCTCAAGAAAAGTACAATTAAAAATACTATTTTATTACGGGAATGCAAATTCAGAAAGGACAGTCAAGCCCAATCCACATGAGGATGACGTCAAAGATAACTATGAAGAGACTTGAATTGCATAGAGTCGAGAATGAGTCGCCAAGCATAACTTAAAATTTGAACAGGGTCAAAATTACAAATCGATGCATGGTAGATATAAATAAAAAGGGATTAAAAAAGAAGAATATTAAGGAGGTTATTTCAACGCATTAAAAGGAATGTTTTTTCAAACAAGCAGAAAATTATCATTAACAGCATAATGAGCAAGTTCCATAGAAAGTTTGCCACCTTTGACATCCCGAGTGTGTTCTGCTAAACCAATGCCAACATTGCGTTTGGTACTGCCAATATAAAATTTATAGTCACCATCGGTAGACAACAGGGGAACCATATACATCCCAACATAGCTTTTAAAGTCATCCATATCCCCAAGTTTATCAGAACGAATATGGTTAAATAAAGTAGTAATATTAGAATGAGCAGGCCTGAAACCAAATTCATGACAGAAATGAATAAAGGGATGGATGACAAAACTGAATAACGGGATGTCTATAGTTTAGCTTTAAAATTAAATACTCTGTTTCAAGTTTAATATTGTTTGATTTACAGCAATCCTCAACTTCTCTAAATGATTTTATTCTGAGAATTCTACCATTTTATCCCTCAATATAGTAGTAAATATCAGTTCTAAATCCATCCTTTCTAGGAACTTCCTTTCTAACCCAATTAATATTGCCACATGGGACAATATTAAGCAGTTGAACCTGCCACCAGAGTCAGTGGCAGGTTCAACTGCTTCACTGCTCACTTCATATTCGCCTACTACAATTTCATTGCCAGAATAGTCCAAATCACTATTTTGTTCCTGCAAATCCTTTTAAAATTTTGTTTATTGGGACACACCATGCCCTTAGCCATTTTATATTTATCCCAACTAGCATTGTTAGTTTCTATAACTTTCTTTTTACTTATTAACCAAATTCTATATCCTCTTGTCCTTTGAGCATACGCAACCATTGCTCCTGCCTTGGCTCTCGTGTCAAGTTTGTTTTTCAATTGTTTGGGTGTACCCACATAAACTTGGGTGTACTAAAAAATTTTTAATGAGCTACTGGGGGCTTGTTTCCACTTTAAAGCTCAAAAGGGTTTTATTTTTGCTTAAATGTATGACAAATCCTGTTTTTTACATAAGGGAAACACAAAAGAGATTCTACTCCAAAACAATTATTTAATTTACTGGCATTAAGCATACTTTAATACAATCAACTGCAGTTAAGTTAAATCTTTTGGAAACTCTGTTTTATTGTGGCATATATGTTTTTGATTTCTCAGTATTAATGCCCTGATTCTCCAGAAAAGAATTAAATTTATTGTGGCAAAATTCCATGCCACAATCAGTTCTTGCATTTATTATTTTCAAATCAAAACATCTTTATGCGCATTCCTGAAAATTTTTGAAGGCCTCAAATACATCCTTTTTTGCTTTAATGGAAAAATAGTTATCTTCCTAGAGTAGTCATCTGTTATGGTTAAGAAATACTTTGAATAAATAAAATCTTCTAATTAAAAAACAAGTACAGAAGTTGTGTGAAGAAACAATCAGTTTTGTATAGCAACAGTGACTTCATCAACATAGTCAAATAACCAATGAACAATCAATCTACTTTAAAAGTACCAGTATATGGGGCTAAAAATAAGAAAATAAACAGAAATTAAGGAACCGATTTTGAAAGTTATCAGAGCCAACCTTAATGCTAAATTCCAGTATCAAATGAACAAACAACTTAAAACCAAATTTAACAAGAAACAAAAATATTTCGGAATCAGTATGAGCTAATAATTGAAGTTAAGAATGGAAGATAATTTTCCATGCTGAGGAGACATAACGATCTGCTGATTTATCATTAACAAGATTATCAGAGTTCATGTAAATAAAGTCTCCTTTCAAAAAATGTAGTTCAGATGTAGTGTGGGCATGCATGATGATTTTTGCCTTAGAAAATTGAAATGGTTTTCAGACCAACAATGTTGGAAATGGATGATTTAGATGCTTCTTGCTTAATGACAATCCAAGAATTTTCTTTGATGTACTCCTCTAGAGCCCTCTTAGTCTTGCTGATGTAGGGTAAGTTACACTGACAACTAACAGAATAAATACCACTTTTGCATAAGTGAGGAATAGCAGTTTTAAAGGAAGGAAACTAGAATTTATTAACTGGTCTAATAGCAACTTTAAAATTAAATCTTAATAAAACTGTAGAAATTTTAAAGCTTAACGGAGCATAAAAAGCTAGTTCCCCTTCTCTTTATTTGCGGGGGAAGGACCCTTTATCGTCCTGTTACGATACGTTTATGTGTGTTCTTCATATGCTGATTCCACCCATTCTACAAATTTTTTTGCTGTGTATGTATGTCCTTGCTCTTTTGAATTTTCCATCGCTTACTTCTTTGCAATTCACTCTCAGCTTTTGTTGAAGATGCATACTGTTCTAACTATGCTGTTTTGGTCTGAAGAAAAGTCTTATAATGCCCTCAAACAATTGTAGTCACCTAACTGACAAATGACTGCTTTTACAAGGAAGTTGAGTAAGTTCTTCATTTTCCTATCCCTGCGTTTTTCATGGAAGTATTAGAAAGTTATAATATGATTATTACGTTTCGTATTCTTCCTTTAAAAAATAAGTGAGGATATTGTCTAAATTCTATGATATCTTAAATCTGAACTATAAAATAGTTTGTCAACTGCTTTTAATGCTATTTTACTTATATTTTGTAGATTTAGTTAATGCATGCTCAGTTTCTTAGAAATAATAGTTTTTTTTTAAATTGCTATCTTTAATTTAAATATTTACTGTATTCGTTGAAGCCTTTATTTAAAAAAAAATACTTAGAAATCTGAACTCCTAATATTTGTTAATTGCTTTTAATATTCTTGCTACATCTCATTTTTTAAACCTAGGGTTAAAAATCTTTCATCCCCTTTTTAACCAGATGCTGTCAAGTCAACTTCATAACATTAATATTACTTGTTTTGATTATGATGTTTAAATGATATATATACTCGTGTTTGTAAAAATTGCAACACCATGAAGGAATCATCAGAATTGAATGAAGTTTATTCCACAAATGACCTGTATTGATACAAATAAACAATTAAATTTACAAAGCAAAGAAACAATATTACATGTCGAAAATCAGTATTTGGTGAAGCCACCATGCACTGCAGTAAGTGCTTCTATATAAAGTGGCATCGAGTCAAACAGATTTTGAATTTGTACCTGAGGAAGAGCATTCCAGATTGCTTCTATTCGAACCCAAAGTTAAGCTGTATTAGCTATGGGAAGAGCGTCATGAGTGAGACACCAATTGACGAAATGGACGAATTGACGAATATTGATGAATATATATTTTATGAGAATAATTTGAATATTTCCTAAAATTTTTGAAGCAATTTGTGAATTTTAAATTCGCTTAAAAATGTTTGAAAAATTAGGTCCCATAGTGTTCAATGTATTTCATTTTTCCAACCTGGGTTCAATCCAAAACTAATTGGATGATATTATTCATTTACATTCCCACATGTCCCACAGACCGCCTCAACAACATACTAAAATTTCATGTTGATAAAGTTATTTTTACGGCAGTTATCATGCGAACAGACAGACATACAGAATGAACAAAGTCATAAACACTTTTCAACTATGTTATAAAGATATTCCTCTCCCGGCCACACATTAAGCTACCATAAACCTTCGGGTTGGTCGTGTGGTCAGGGTCTTCAATCAATCAACTATGTTAAAAAAGTAATATCAAGTGTTAAAAAAGGGGCTCTGTCCTGTAAAAATTGACCCATGTAGGTACCTGCCTGCAAAAATTTGTGGTCTTGCTATTGTTGGTCTATCTAGGATGTGAACTCATAGCTCAAATATTTTGTTTTTGATTTTGACATTAATTTCTTAAACATTAATAAACATTTTGACATTAATTTCTTATTTCTTAAACTACAATATATATATCAAAAAGCTATTTATTTCAACTTGACTCATCTGGTTTTCTTCAGTCCACTTCTTCCATACTCGTATTACATTCCCAAAGCTTTTTCTACAAGTGTACCAAATTTCATATTTTTATATGCAATAGTTTTTATGGTACGAAGCAAAGAATTTCAAATAATTTGTCAAACAGTGGCATCAATGTCAGCAGCTACTTTTTTTTAATATAGAGGCATAATTATTTTGAAAGTGAACATGTCTTTTCACGCAGCTTTTTGAAAAGCAAGGAACTTTGAAATAAGTTGTTGATCATTGTGTTTTCTAATTTTGAGAAAGTAAAGTGTGGTAAGTCTTTATTTTAAGAAAAAGGTACAGATAACATTTTACTCATTCTGAAAAAAAAAAAAAATTGTGAAAGGTGAAGACTATTCTTTCAGTGTTAAATTCTGTAAAATTTATAGAAATATAGAATGTTTTTGCAAGTGATTCTGCTCAAGGAAATTGTTTTAATAGAATTGCATATATATTTAACTCAAGTTCCACCACATTTTAACTTTTATCTCATGATACTCACCCATTCAATTATAAATGGATATTTTTAAAACAATTTTTGATATTTTTATATATTTAATATATTTCTAATATATGAACAAGTTATTTTTATACTTATTATTTTTATTATTAGTTATTTCAGAAAATGATAGATTTACACTGAGTATAGAAAAATCTGGGTTCCATTTAAAATAGCACACCTAATTTTACAAAAGGGTCTTTTATATATATACACACTCAGATAGGTGAAATAAAAACCCAATATTGCTTATCAGTGTTCTCAGAAGTGTTAACACTATCAAAAACTCCTATTATTAATACAAAGTGTCAAAAATCGTGTTCAACACATTCTATTTGTAATGTACATTTACATAATTTTTTGGCACACTTTTGATAATGACTAGAAAACAACACGTCCTTTGCCTAATTAAAACATAAACTGTATAAAAATATTTCACTTCTTGCTAACATGATAACACTTAAAATGAGTTCCTTTTAAAATATTGGGGTAATGTGCATGCTAAAAGGCATAAACACAGGTCCTTCAGATTTTTATTTCAATTATCAGCAGTAACATTGGCTGATTTAAAGCATGATTTTTTTGTTGTTGTTTAGTTTAAACAATATTTTTTCGGTTTAAAAAGTAATCAATTTTTTTAATGCAAATAACATCTATTGTTGGGGTATCTCTGCTGGCTGAAATTGGAGTATTACAAAGAATACAAATACTTTATTTATTTATATTGCCAAGCCTAATAAATGAAAACATTGACAGTTTTAATTATTTTGTCGTAAATATGGTTCTAGTTATAAATATATAAAATTTTCAATATTTTAATATTTGAACATTTAAAAAAAGATTGAAAAATTTTTGTTCTAGTGAGTTTTTGACTCATTTTGTTTAACTTCACTAAAAATATATTTTAAAATATAAAACATAGATATAAATAGTAAGCAACAAAAATGTTCAGTAGAAAATCTAGTTTCTAGATTAATAATTTGTTCTTACAGAACTCTTATAGTTTTCAAAGAATTGCCTTGTCAATTTCAAGAAGATTAAAAATTTTCTGTTTTTTAAGTTTGTAAAGCTTATATCTCGAAAACTAAAAGTGCTAGCTATGAATTATTAGAAGTAATTTGCAGCCTTTTGAAAGCTCTATAAAGATATATAATTTATTTTGGATAAAGTTCTTAGTTTTTTAAATATAGTGGTTATAATTTCGATATTTTAATTTTGAATAGGTGATTCAAATTTTGATATTTTATTATTTTTAACTGTTTTGAAAATGTCTAAAGAAAACAAACCACCTGCAATAGAAAAATGTTGTTCAGTCAAAATCATTTCAGCTTCATCGGAATGGAGCCACTGCCAAATTTTTAACAACCTTGATAAGCAGGCATTTTTTAAACATATTAGTTGTCATTTAATTGTTATTTTGTGCATGGTTTTAAATTTGTGATTTAGTAAAATAATTTTTCTATTGTTATATATAAAATAGAATTATTTTTATAACTTTTCAAAAGCACATATACTTAATGAAAATATTAAATTGCATTGACTAATTGCAATATACAGGTATAAGAAATTTTTATGTATAGAATTTTTTTTATATAATTCTAAATTTAAACATATTTTAACAATGTTATTTAATATATGTATGATTGTAGCTGTAATATGAAACTAAATACTTTTAGAAGTCACTGGCCATATTTTTCTAACTTATATGTAATATTTTAGAGTAATTTCAAAACCTTCCAGTATGGAAAATTTTCCGGAAAAACCACATCTCTAGTTTCTATGATTGCAAAAAAACACGTGGTTAAAAATTTTTGCAATCTGTGCCCAACAACGGAATAATCCATAGAGAAGCGACGCAAGAGGACAATATGCTACTAAAAGATCATAAGATAGCATATAATTATGAAAAATATAATGCATAAATAAAGAAATTGTGCAAAAATGCAGCTCACAAGTTTTGAAAAAATTTTCGCCAGCTGGTATCCTCACCACATGAGTAAAAGTGTATTAGAATGGACCGGGACAGAGGAAATTGAAGTAGAAGTAGATGGTAATTGGTGAAGAAGTTGAAATAAAAATAGATGGTAATCAGCAAAAGTATTAGGGAGAGGTTAAAACCCAGAGTTAAAAAATAAATCGTAAAGTTACCACTATGATCAAAAACACTTAATAGGGACAACACTTTTTTACAGCTGTAGCCTGTTTTTATTTTATTTGCTTTTTAGGTATCCGCCTTAACAGTTTTACTAGTATTTTTAACTTTTTTTCTTTATCTGCCAAAGTGGGGTTTTTTTGTTTTAGAATAGTTTTGCACAATTTTTTATGTAACGAAAGTTACTGTTTTTCTAGCTAGTATTTTTTATATTTACCCACTGGGGCGGTTTTTATTTTATGAATAATACTGCAATCTACAAATAAGGTAGGAAAATTGTACATAGAGCATAGACTTTATAGACATTCAATTGTGATTGTGACACTTATTACTATCCAGGCATTTGATTTGGAGCAAATAGTTAACGATTAGATTTTTAAATGCTTGGTTACTAAGGCAAGAAAAATAATGAGGGAAGAATTTTACATTAAATTGAAATTGATGTCTCTTATCATAGATAGTTATTTTGTATATACATAGTGATATCAAGATAATTTACAATTTTGGAAGGTTGGGATTCATTAGGCATTAACTCAAAATTAGATGGATAAATATTAAGTGTGGGTAAAAAATCATGTGGAGCATGAAAACAAATGAAAACATCATCAATGAAGCAGAAAATAGAAATGTTTTGTGTAATGAAAGTGGATTGTTTTTCATACAAGTAAACCATAAATTAACCCAACCCACCCGAAGGTACACGGAAAGAATGAACCATCGTCGCGATCATAACCCTGTTGCCCTCAGCACATGCCCCCCAGTCCAGCAACCACCGGCGGAAGCACCACCGGCCGAGGCCGACACCAGCGGGACGCATCCGCCGCCTTGAACCGGGACCCCCACCACGACACCAAAGCGCCAAGGAGGTCGCTGGGAGGTCCAGACCGAAAAACACAACAACACAAAGGCCAGCGGCCAAGCAAAAAGAGCTCATCCTCTGACTAGATTACAAAACCAGGTCCCCTTGGCCGGTACCAAAAACATAAAACTATACAAATACAGCAAATATAAAAACAAAAAGGCCTCTCGCCAATAAGAACAATCACAAAAGTTTTATTTCAAGACAAAAAGATAATTTCTCCAACTTACAAACTATAACAGTAGAGACAAACAGGAATTTAGCCAAGAATAGATACAACTTTCAATATACATTCCATCAAAGCTACTTTAAGTACAATATTACAATAGCCAATCATCACAAACATAAACGAGTCAGATTTCAATTCTAACAACAAATCAAAAAATTCAATATAAAATCAAACAAGGTACAATCCTGCAACTTACTTTTACCACTAAGGTAAAAGATATAACTAAGTTTAAAAGCATTAAAATCCTTTCTCAAACTTTCTTCGGCCAAGAGCATAATTTGCATCTATCTTTATTCACTTCATCATCATATCTTCCAATCTCCTGAAGAGAAGGTGAAAATTCCTCCTCCGGAGCAACATCTCCTCTGACCTGTGAACCCTTTGCGGACTTCACAGCCTCTCCAATAGTGTAGACTCCAGGAGGGGGGGGGGTGACGCCTAGCGCTGGGCCAATTCCCCCGGTAACAAGCCACAGGAGACGGGGGCACACCGCAAAACCTGGGTGGGAATTCCCCTGAGCTGACACCCCCCCAGCCGCAGCAGAAGGGCGGACAAACTACCCCGACCAGGGAGACCCCAGTCAGTCACCCTCAGAGGCCGTCACTCACCTGGGAAGGAACCCCACCTCAATAAGACATGCTGAGTGACAAACAGACTGAAAAGTAAACATCAAACACACAGAACAGAATAATCCTACATACAAATGGAACAGGAACACAGAGAACTAGTTCCCATAATCAGTTCTATGTCTCACAAAAGCAATTTCTTTTTGGAAAATGCTACACAAGGCTTCAACACAGCAATGTCCCGTATCGAACTTTGATCCAAATTTTGCATTGTAATTCGAGCAATTCTTGCAATTACTTTCTCTGGTTTTTCATACAAGTAAAGGTAAATATTGGCGAGCAAAGAGCTACTAGTAGATTCTTGTGATACTCCAATTGTTTGAGGGTAAACAGCATTACCATGTACAAAATAATTGTAGAAAAAGACTAATACTAAATTATTAAATGTAGATGAGTCACATTTAGTAAGAGTATTTAATTGGAATAAATTGAATAGTTGTTTAATGAATGAAAATAAATACCTGATGATGATGTTATTAAAAAGATCTTTAAAGTTTAAAGTGAGTCAATGGTAGTAAAAGATTTCACTTTTTGAATAATTTCATAGCTGTTTTCAAGGATGCAATGTGGTTCTTTGGAAATTTCATGAAATACAGTGTTTAAGACTTTTAGAAGTTTCTTTTTAGCTTTTGCTGCGTTGGAGTTATGTCCACTGATAACATATCTAAATTTAACTGGGTCCTTGTGAAATTTGGGAAGGATAACTAAATATGGAATATTTAAATTTTGATGAGTATCAAAAAATTGTTTGTATTTGGAAATAAGTTTTCGTTTTACGTCATGTATGGTTGTTTTTTGCAATTTGAAGGTATTGATTTAATTTAAATTGAATAATAAGGTTTTACTGTAAAAATATTTGCAGAAAATAGTGTAGTTTGTTGCAGCTTTATCAACATATGTAAAAACTAAGAATTGTTGCATTTGTGTAATAGTTTGTTTTAATTTTGATAATTGAAAATTAGACTTTGGAATATACGTATGAGATAACTTGAGTTGAACATGGGATAAAATTTTAAATTTCCAGACACAAAAGGCTTCCATTGGAATGGAGTACGTAATGGACATTTTATAGATGAATTTGTTAAGATCAAGGGAGAGAGTGTCAGGAACAGATTTAGGGTGATTTTTAAAAGATAGTCTACATTTAATTCCATATGACATAAGGAGTTTTAAGAAAGGATCAGTGATTAGATTTAAGTTACCCGTTAGTACATGACCAGAATTAGGATGGATAACTGGTTGCAGTGCAGTGGCATGACAATTACATAGATGGTTTTTATCTAATCAAGTTGCGGATGATGGATCAGTTGATTTTAAAACCTTGTTATAGTTTAAAATAAGTCTACCAAATGGGATATTATATTTACAAGATTTAATGATGTTGAGATTTTTTATTTGCAATTCATGTGATAGGTGATTAAATAGTTGGGTGATATTTAAGGCATCAATAATGTGATTTGAAAAGGAAATTAAACAATATGAGTTAAAGGGAGGAATAGAAGGTTGAATATTAGCAACCTGTAAACATCGATTAATAAATAATTCGATAAGCCAAATTTTACGAGGTGGTAGTACACACCAAACTAAGTATTTTTCGTCATAGTTTCTGATGAGGTGAGACAAATACACAAGAATGACTTAGAAGCTATAAAATGACATGTAATAAACAATAATCAGTAATGGCCAAAAGAGCAACAGCCAACCTGAATACATGTCTCACACCAGTAATGGAGGGATTGGCAAACTCTCTTGAACAGACCAGGCATGTCGTGTCGTGCACTTCGGCAACAGTGGCCGAAATTCTGGCTATGAGTTCCTCTTCAGATTCAAGGAGAGTGTCATAGACAAGGCTCTTGAGATATCTCCTCGAAAGAAGTCAAGACATGACAGATTGGGTGATCGTGGGAGCCAAGCTGTGGGAACTTCCAGTAAGTAAGCACCCTGTAACATCTTTGCGTTTCATTTCCAACCTGGTAAACTATGACGAAAAATATTTGGTTTGGTCTACCATCTCTTAAAGTTTGGCCCATCATTTTGAATCAGCCTGTATATATATGTGTATTATTTTTTTCTGTTTGTATTTTTTAATCATCTGTATGTTTGTTATTTGTATGATTATAATTTTTAACCCTCCTTACAGAAACAGGATCATATATGAATAATGAAGGATCTGGTTTATATGCTCTACAGAGTGCTTGTAAGTAATAGAGCATTTTTTCATAAGATTAATTTTTAATTTATCAAGGAGGAGATTATTTTTGCATATGTAAAAGTTATAATTTTTTCGTTTATTGAATTTATGAATAATAAAACTTGATTTTAACTATTAGCACCTTGGCCAACGTTTGAAATAAAGTATTGTTCCTTGACCAAATGGGTTTGCATCTATAGATTAATCTACAGTAAAATGCAAAATTCTTACTTCTATTAAATTTTGAAAACTAATATAGTGGTCAAAGCAGCTGTTAATATCTGTTGTCTCCTTCATATAATATTCTATTATATGTGAAGGATTTCTTTTTTCTCGCATGTAAAGTGTCTTTTTATATACTGGCAGAAAATAAAATCTCAACACCAAGAAGGAGTTGTGCTAGATAAATGAAATTTAGGAGGCTCGTTTTTGCACATGAAAGATGACGCCTATTCAAATTTCGTGCTAGACGAATAAGAGTGGTGCTAGTAGCGCCACTATGGTCATGCAAATCACGGTTCCTTTAAGTACGCGATGTAAATTTCGTGAGCATTATTTATCTTCCAGATTGGACGTTGTGAGCTAGGTTTGAGTCAAGAATGCCTTTAAGGAGATGAAGAAGGCAGTATCAGCAGCTTAGTGAGTTTGAACGAGGCCGTATAATAGGGCTACGAGAAGGTGGATTTTTCGCGATATTGCAGAAAGACTTGGCAGGGATGTATCCACTGTGCATGATTGTTGGCAGCAGTGGTCATGGGCACTGTCTCAAGAAGATCGGGGTCCGGTCGCACACTGGCCACTACTGAGAGGGAAGACTGCCGTATTCGCTGCATGGCTGTGGCAGATCGTACTGCATCTGCAGCAGCAATTAGAGTTTCTGTTGGCCCCAGAGTGACACAGTGAACTGTATGAAATCGATTACTTAAGGGACAGCTCCGAGCCAGATGGCCTGTAGCATTCATACCACTGACTCTGAACCACTGTCATCTGCAACGTCAGTGGTATCAAGCTAGAGCTCATTGGGGGGCGGAGTGGAGATCTGTTCTGGTTTATTCCTAGATGAGAGCCGTTTCTGTCTTGGTGCCAGTGATGGTCGTATGTTGGTAAGAAGGAGGCCAGGTGAGCGCTTGAAACCAAGTTGTCTGTGGCATAGGCACACTGGACCTGCACCAGGAGTTATGGTCTGGGGAACCATTTCCTATGACAGCAGGAGCACATCGTCGTTATCCCAAGCACCTCGACAGCAAATTTGTACATCAAACTGGTGATTGAACCGGTTGTGCTGTCATTCATGGGCAGTATTCAAGAGGGTGTTTTCTAACAGGATAACGCTCGTCCTCATACCACTGCTGTCAGCCAACGTGCTTTACAGAGTGGCGGCATGTTGCCTTGACCTGTGAGATCACCAGATCTTTCTCCCATCGAGCACATATGGGACATTATTGGAAGATAAATCCAGCGTCATCCACAACCACCCTTAACGTTGCTGATTTAACTGACCAAGTGCAACAGGCATCGAACTCCATCCCGCAAAATGACATACGGCACCTGTACGACACAATGCATGCACGTTTGCATGCTTGCATTCAAAATCATGGTGACTACAGCGGTTATTAATGTACCACCGGTTCACATTTGAAATGGCTCTTCTCATGCATACTTTAACCTGTGACCTTGAAACTTTAATCAAATAAATATGTTACCTACACAATTGCTTTGCCTAAATTTCATTCCTCTAAACTAATTTCTTCTTGGTTTTGGGATTTTATTTTCCGCCAGTGTATAACTAAAACAATATTATCATTTCTGAGTAGTAAGTATACAACTTATTTGTCTAATTTTGTCTGATTACTAGAACATGCTTGAAATAATATATAATTAAAGCATAAAATCAATACACATTGTGAGATTTTGAATAGGTGCTAATCCAGCATGAATTATAAGATAGCAATTTATTTATTTTGACCTGACTAAGTCCGACCTGGATTTAATACAGCGTTGCCTGGCTTGAATTGTTTTTCCTTAAATTCGACCCACCCCTTGGGCCGAGTTAGGCTTAAGCCAATGGGCCAGGCCTGATTCCATGCAAATTTCTAGTTTGGATCTCCCTAATTTTATGACCAAAGTGGAGGAGAATGGAACATTCCCAGACATTAATACTTGCTTAATATGTAAAAGTTATAATTATGTAAATAATATATGTAAAAGTAAGCAATAAAGCCAGCCTATATTGCTCTCATAGAATTTGTAAAAATCAAAGGAAAATGAAAAAGTAAAACATCACTATTATTATATTTATAATTCTAGGTGTCGAACTGACACCACTGGGCATTTTAAATTTTGCTTTGAGGAACTAGAAACAACAATAATATCATCATTTGAGGACAGGACCAATAAAAAGCCCTCCTCTTAAGATTGTAGACAAAAGAATTTGCAGGGATTTCAAATTTTTTCGCTACCTCATATTTTTTCATTTGACCTTCATCTACTAATTTTATTGCTTCGATTTTAGTATCTGGTTTACAACTCAAGGTTAAAACACGTGACCCTAGTAACCAATAAAAAACCAACAAATAAAACCTCTTCCCCACGTTTCTCGGAAATTTTTCACTCTTGCCTCTGTCCCCTCTCGTTTTTGTTGCTCACAATTGGTGGAAAAAGGAGTTTTGGGTGCCTTGCCAGAACAAAAACTTTGCAGTATCTGAAATTCACTCTCCAATACTTTGCTATATGCGATCTTTTTAACACTGTTTAATATTGCAGTTCCAAGGGGACAGAAAAAAATTCATAATAACCGATACTTAGCTGTATCAGAGTTCGCAATAAGTGGACTCGATTGTATATATATATATATATATACAGTATGTGACCTCTTATCCGGCGTCCCAATATCCGGACGATTCCAAAACCAGAATTCGACAAAATAATGTCAAATTCTGCACCTACAAGCGATTATTTGCCAAATATTGCACCAGATAGCGATTTTTTATTTAAAATCCTGCCAAATGCTTTTTTGTCTTAATTAGCAATATTAATAAAAAAAGAATACCTTGAAATCTATATTTTTCCAGGGTTTGAAATAGGATGCGCGAACCGCTCAGAAATAAATGCCGTGCAGAAATTCGCACACAGTCGCCACCACTGATTCTTCTTAAATTTCGAAAATGAACGTGAAGAATTCTCGTGAGAGCGAATGAAAAGCAGGAATGAAAATATTCCGTGGATCATGTTTTTCCGGGAAGTTCCGCATCTCCATAGCGCAACTCCACTTTTCCGGAAAACATCCAAAGTATCACCATTTTTCCCGAAAATTTCCTAAGCAGCTGCATCCGGAATGGGTGAGACGCGTCATTCCATTCTTCATTAGTTACGGATAAGGCTTATGTATATATATAGGAGCCTTTAAGGCCCCTCTATATACAAGCTGACTCGTCAAGCATATTGAAGCCCACACAGTCGTCATACATTAGCATTATATCTATTCGTATTTTCACTTTAGAAAGTACTATTGAAATAATTTTTGGTGGGTGTTCTGCACCAAACTGCTCTAAACATACTAGAAAAAAATTTAGGTAATTTGCTTTCCCAGAAATGAAGAGGAAATAAAAAAATGGCCAACTAGTCAGCAGAATCATTGGATACCCGGTACAGGAGCATACTGGTGAAAGCTAAATTTTACAATATTGTAATTGAAACTTCTATTTTTATATAAAGTATATATTTTAAACACTCATTTTATAATTTCGGTAACTGTAGTATGTATTATTATTGATTTTTATTTGTTATGGTTTTATCTTAGTAAACGTGGTTTGTAGTCCTGAATGTGTTATTCTCTCTTCCAAACTTAAAAGTATAATTGCTTCAAATTATATATGTATTAAAGATTTATTCATGTTACACCAATATCTTTCAAGTTTTATACACTTTATTGTATTTTTAGAGTATAATGAATCATAAAATTGTTGAATCCTACTGTTAACAAACTGACGCCAAGTAGAAATCTTACCATATTATAATAATTATGTAAACATAAGCTAAAATGGTAAATAAATCGAAATGCATTTATCATAAAAGATAATGAATGATCAAATAGGATATTTTTACTAAAAACTGATAGAAATTATGTCTGAATAACTCGAATTTACTTTGGAATAGCACTGATATTTTCATCGCCAAGACGATGATTGGCACCAATCATTTGATGTAAACATTGGCGAAATGTTTAGAGGATCCAGTTTAAAAGATAATATTGAGGAAATCCTCTAAAGTACTTCAATTATTTTGTACTAGGTATAAAAAATATATTGTTTACAATACAGATTTATATAATTTATTATTATTATTAAGATTTTAAATGCTGTATTTATCTAATCTATACATCCACAAGTTTATAAACAAAATTGCACCTCTTTAAAATTTTAGTACCTTTTTATTTTAAAGTCCCCCCGCCCCCCCAGTAATTCTCACACTACTATGTATTGTTATAAATATATATTTCAAAAACAACTTTTCATTACTTAGCACAGGTATTTCAAATAATTCAAAGTCTTTCTGAGCTCATAATAAGACCATATTTTATTCTGTATAATGTTAGAACTGTAGCAGATGTGAAATAGAAATATACATCAAAGTATTTCATAAATTTTAATAAGACCGAATTTTTGCAAAAAAAAAAAAAATAATAATAATAAAAAAAATGTCCATCTATTTGTTAATCTGCTTATAGAGTGAGAATCATATTTTTGATTCTTGTTAATAAGTGTCGTGTAATTACAAATGTTACTCCAATCTAATTCATATTTATGAAAATATAACCCAATTGTAAATTTGTTAACATTATCAAATACCTGTAAAAATCAATATTTGGAGCATATGTTAAACCGCCAAATATGGTAACCCATATATTTGTAGAAACCTTACTGGGCTTCAATATGCTTGATAAGTCAGCCTGTGTGTAGTATATGAGCTCTTGAAGCCTTAGTTACAGATAAGTCGTGGCAAGGTGCTTTTTTAATGACGTTTCATTTTTTTCTGGATGTATAAGGCAGAACACACTAGGCACAAAGATTTCGATTTTTCTAAATTCGTTACATTTCCTTTTCTGTGCTTTATTCAGGGACTTTGATTTTCGGTAAAAGTATTCCAACTTTTTCGCTAGAAATAATCCGATATCGCTTAAGAAATCCTATTTGCTTTGTCTATGCCCTTCAAACGCGATGTGCCACACAGAAGTCATACTATTTTGCAAAATTTAATAAACATTTATTGGAAAAGATGAGAAAAAAAAAAAGTCATCAGCAGTCAGCACATTTGCGACATGATAGAAAGTACATTTAAGTAAGGAATTCCTGAAATTAATGAGAGTTAATTTTTGCCGAAATGTGAGGAAAAATATAGCAGCTATAAAATGTCATTCAGGGCCTTCTGATTGATCTCTTTAAATACTTAACTGAAGTAATAAACTTGTCATTTTCTCGGGAAAACCTGATTTTTTTTCATCTCCGTGGAAATATACACATCTTCAATATTTAAAAAAAACGTTGCTGGAATTTCAACATCAAAATCACTTTCAAT
Source organism: Amaurobius ferox (assembly GCA_951213105.1). Classification (NCBI taxonomy): domain Eukaryota; kingdom Metazoa; phylum Arthropoda; class Arachnida; order Araneae; family Amaurobiidae; genus Amaurobius; species Amaurobius ferox. The sequence goes on from OX578142.1 coordinate 37,378,836, forward strand.
TAAATCCTATTATTTGGATGAAAATGGCTATTTTGGACCGAAAATTGGCCCTAGCAAAAAGTTCTATTGCAGCATATTTATGGGGTTTTAACGCGCTACATTTATTAATTAGTAATTTATAAAAAGGAAAGTTTAGTAATATCGCTGAAGTTTTTTATTTAAACACAATCGCCGGTATATTTCGTTTTATTTTTAAATATTTTCCATTTTTTCAATCTGCTTCCATCCACTAATATTTTAATATTTTTTGTGCTTTTTATGCTGGGATATTATCTTTTAAACATATTGTTGTGTTGATGAATTTGAGATATATGTTTAGGATAAAGAAATTAATTTTTTTTTATTTATTCAGGCATTTAGAATTATAAGGCTTATTAGAAATACATTTGAAGAGCTTAAATTAGAATTTAGTATATTTGCACCCATAATTGAATGTCTCATTTCAATTAAAAATGAACATCCTTCTCATCTTAATTTTATTAAAAGTACTTTAAAATATTTTGAAACATATGAACAAAGGTGCTTCTGCTAAAATATTAGATGAATATGGCGAGGGCCGACTTTAGTTGAAATGTTCCAAAAAAAAAAAACTTCTAATAACTACCCTGAGAAATCAACTTTTTTCAGACATTTTTTTCTTTCAAAAATTTTCTTAATAACTAAATTTGATACTATAATGCATTTTAGTTAACTAAGTATATCTTTTCATATAGATTGTAAAAAATCTTTATTTAATAAATGTTTTTAAAATGAATTATAATTTTCTATAACATTTTAAACCATTCCAGTAAGTTTTAGAAAAAGTGTTCCGAATTACGTAAAAACCCCTTATCCAGACTGCCTGAAGTCCCAAGCAGTCCGGATAATAGCTCCTGTACTATATATATATATATATATATATATATATATATATAGTGGCGCAAAAATCGGACAATAAGATACATTAATATTAGTGTTTTGAATTTTATTTTTGTTAAAAAATTGTAACTTTAGCCAGTTCGAAACTACAATTTGAGCGCCCTTATAATGATGTATAGTGGCATTCTCTTTTATCCATTTCTGCTATGAATCACCTGTTTTGTAAAAATTTTCATCTTTGATTCATGTTCATATTTTGTTTTGCTTATACGGGTAATTGTCCTGTCTCCTGCTTTGACTTACTGGATGGGTCTGGGAGTGTCGCTGTGAACGTTCTTTCTGCCTCCTAGGTAGTATTTTGTCATGTTCATTCCGATGCTTCTAGAATTTTTTATACTGCTAAAATTGATTGCATACATGTGGTGAAAGAAGAAGGGTTCCTGCCGCATGGTAATACAAATTTTCCTAATGTTTTTTATCTCCAGTTTTCCATCTTTTCATGCCTGTAGTCTGAGCTGGGATATTTATAGTAATGTACTATTGTCCAATGTGAAACAGGCATTTGTTTGAGTTAATTAGAAATAAATACTCAGACCTGAAGAAGAATTTAATTCTTTGTTCTTCGAATTTGGGCTGGTGCTGATCTTTTATATCATCGGCATTATGGCAGTGGTTTTGCTTCTATGGGGATGTTAATATTTCATGATTACCTGAATTTTATTATTATTTCTTTCTAATACAGTACAACCTCGAAAATCTGGACTCGTCCGGACCTTGCCGATTCCGGATTTTCGATTTTTCCGGATTATAGAATTTGAATAAAATTCAGATTTGATATTAACTAAATACACTATAAAGCACTATTTTTAGTAAAAATAATGGCAAAAGTTAAGTTAATCAATTAAAACATATTATTTAATCTAAAAAATAGGGCAAAAGAAAATTCTAAGAAAAAATATACACATAATTAATTTAGAATGTGTGAATGAAACGAAATGATAAAATTCCATTTTATCATTTCATTTAAATATTTGAATTAACATTTGTTATTTCATTAATTTTGGTTTATGGGAAAGCAGTTTTCTTTATCCTGTAGATGGACATTACTTCTGCTCGGTTATAATGCTTCTTTGTTCAAGACCTTTAATTGCATGATCGATTTTTTGCATAAGATTATCAATGGGTATTTTTTCTTCTCCACATTTATCGTCACTACTTCGATCTTTTCTATTTAATATCATATCGTGAATTTCGCCATCATTCAATTTATTTACGATTGGCGCATCATCATCAAAATGCAGAACTTCCGTTATATCGGCTTTGTTGAGGTTTAATGAAGCGCCGGAAGATTTAATGCAGTGCTGAGATTTAATAAAGATCGATGATTAGCACTTTTAACGATATATTTAAAGGTGTAAATGTGTTTAAACCATTTTCGCTATTAATGAACGAAAAACAAAAAATAATAACTTAAAAGTTTTATTTATTATCTAGCATCTATATAATGTTATGTTTAAAAAGACTGATGACTCTGAAAAAAGTAAAACCTTTATTAGTAATAGTCAAATGTGTAAAAAATATCGCAGTAGATAAAATAAATATCTTTTCCAAAAAAGAAAAATATCTCTCCTCTCAATGATTATTCTAAATTACGATGAGTCATTACTAGGTTACAGCAGCACCCGGACGTGGTGGGGCAGGGAAAGCGAAGAAAGGAATTTGCTTAGTTCCTAATCGTAAACACAGCCGACTGTCACCAGTGGCAAGCCGACCCCTTCGAGAGGTCTGTGTGTTAATGACCTTGTTGCTCGGTTCTGTGCAATACGATATTATTTAGTTATTTATTTGCTATTTATAGTATGTAAATATGGCTTTCTAAACAAAAAAGGCAAAATATACAGTCGATTTCAAGCTGACACGTTTGACGAGAACGAAAAAATCGTCAGATATCGGGAGGGGGAGGAGATTCTAAAGACAAAACAGAATACATTGAAGAATGGAAATCGTACTACGAAGTGAATAAAATAAATTTCCGTGAGCGTTAATATGCATTCTCGGGATTTTTAGATTTAATTGAACATCTGTGATAAAATGTTACGATAACATTTTAAAGTGTTTAATATTAAAAATTACATTGTTTCAGAAAAATGTCTTTTTCAATAATGAGAAAAGGAAATTTTGATAATAAAAATTCCGTATTTAAATAACGATGTATATTTTACGCGAAATAATTCATCAGGAGTTGTGACTTGAATAAGGGGGAGGAGGGATTAACGCTAACAACTCAATTCACGCTCCAACCACGAGCCTATCTATCTACTGCCGTCCATCTAAACTTTCGTTTCATTTCCGGGTTCAGAAAGTCGACTGGAAAGTACGGTAAAATAAATAATCTTACCTTATTATATCTTTTTTAAATCCGCGACTTCGTCAGTCCGGGGGGAAAAAAAGAAACAAAAATTTGGAAAACGTCCGGATTTTGGATGTCCGGATTTTCGAGGTTGTACTGTATATATATATATAAAAATATAAAATTGTAAATCCAGTGGTAGAATATAAGTAGTAACTCATAATACACTATCTTAAAATTTGCCTACAAAATACAATGAAATAATAGAAATTCAACCAAAAAGAGGAAATTCTAAAACGTAATGCAGGTCATAAAGACAAAAACAATCAACAAATTTAAAAGGTGAGGAATGAAAATAGGAAAACAATAAAAATCAAGCATAAAAGCTTGCACGTGGAAGAGCTCTAGGCTTAAGAATAGTTCATTTCAAAAAAATTATTTTTCAAGTCCATATATCCCTTCTAAATGAACACAAGAAATGCTTGTTTCTGAAGCACAAGTTAGATTTTATCTATAAACTTGTGTTATATGGACGACAAGCATAAAGATAGGAAAAAAAATAAAGGAAATATAAATACCTTAAAATACACCTCAAAAGTACAACCATGACGAGCAATATATGACTAGACCAATGTTGCCATATGCAGAAATGAAAAGAAGTGATCTGCTGTTGCCAAAGAGAGTAATAAAAACCGTACTGCGTAAAGGCAATAAAATGAGGTATTCTACAGTTAAAGCTGCAAAATAAAAAGATGAAAATATATTATAGTGTAAATTCAAGAGAATGTAGAAGTATGGCTAAAATATATATATATATATATATAATATATATATATATATAGAGAGAGAGGGGGGGTAGGAAAAAGCACATAAGTCATGCTTCTAAGATCTTAAAGAACTTTAAAAACTTATTAGGTTTTGTACGTATATCAGTGGGATGAAAAATATAAAGTAAGAAAAGTTATTAATTATTTAGCTTATAAATGTATAGCGAACTCCATAAAAATTAAATTTGTATTTTGAAAACAGAAAATTAACATTAAAAAAGCTTTCCAGAAAGTATCTAAATTTTCTTTTCTCGATATTTTAAAATCCTTGTTTTTTTACTTATGTGCTTTTTCCCGCCAGCTCTAGATATATCATTGGGAAATAAGGGGATCCATAAATCAACTTCGGTTGCAAATAGTTACTAAAACTTTTGCCACTTCTTCAAATTTATTTTATGCAGATAAAGATATTATGTCATTATTATGTCAATTCACAGTGTGTATTTAATTATTCAAGTAACTCTGTTACCTAACTAAAGTTTGAAAGGTGGCCTCTGTTCAGTAATGCTGAATTCTGGGAGTTGATTTTGATTTATGGCGAATGCACCTTATTTCCTAGTAAGATAGTGAGGGAATACTATCATCATTTCCATAAAGCCAACATTCTTCTAGAGTTTTATTTTGCAGCAGGTATGCTGATTGCAATTAACAGGTTCATTTCATTGTCGATATGACTCAAGACTAGTACTAATGAAAAGTGATAAAATAGATATTTTAGTCTATTTCTTGTCCTATCCATATGCTATTGTGCGAGCCATAAGTACTGAATAACATCTTCCTCAGTCTACCCGAACCCACCGCCTGCTGTACTGCATGCAAGAGTTCTTACTGGTTTGTCTATAAGGGCTCTCATTCTGGTGGAAAAAGTGTGGTGACAAAAAGTGTTAGAAATTTAGTCTACTTAAAGCAGTGGTTTTAAATAATCCTAGTTGATTTCAAAACTTGAAAGGAATGCTTTTTTTTTTGCATGAATTTTGTCAGGAAAATATTTGACAAACCAGCAAAATCACAATCTGCTTTATTTACCTTTTTTATATGTTAAAATCAGTATTGCCTGCCTGTCTTTAATAGTTTCAAAAACAAAAATTGATTTCTGTGCATCAATTCAATTTATGAATGGCCCCTGGATTTATGAATGTTTATGATTAAAAGAGTATTGAAAAGTCACAAAAAGGTGATGTAAGTCCGAAAGTTCGACAATTTATTTTACCCTAAATTTGAAACTTAAATAACCAAATTTTATTTTCATTTGACTAAATGAAGTATTGACAACATTTTTGTAATTTGACTTTTTTTTATAGAGGGACTGTATAAAAAGTTCATTTTCGTAACTTTTTACAAAAATATGGTACAGCATTTAAATTATTATTTTATAACTTTCTTATTTAAAGCATTTTTGATATTGGGACTATAGGTCTACCACCAATGGTTCAAAAAATCTTCCACTGTTCACTTCTTGTGAGACACACTGCATATATTTTTCTATTCTTAAATTTTAAAAAGTTTTGTATTTTAACCAGTATTATCAGATCTACATTTGTATCTTGAACTTAATGTACAATACTAATACATTCAGACATTTTTCCATAGGAGCAATATTTTAAACTATTGTCAGAGCTGTTTGGATTGAAGACTTCTGTCTTGAGCTTTAGATCTTCTGTCCAGACAAGAACACAATTGCTAGTGTGTTACTGTCATATAGCAATAGCATTTTTATTCTAAAAATGTTAATATTTTGTTGATGGGATTAAAACGTTTTCATTAAACACGAAGTTTTACCAAACATTATATGTTATATTTCACCAATTGTAATATGGATGTTTATTTAATGAATGTATGAATTCATCATCATCATGGTACTACAGCCTTTGTAGGGCCTTGACCTCCTTTAAAGTTTCATAACAAAAGTTTTTTTCTGGGGTGGAGTTGTTAGCCCCACACCCAACCCCCAACCTGGAGGACCAGTCCCTGATATAATCCCCAGGGGCAGGGTACCTGGCTATCCTCCAGGCACTGGGGCTCCATTTTTCGCCTTCTACGAAACAGAGGGGGATGGTAGGGTTATTCTACAACCGTCCCTACGTGGGGTGAATGTATGAATTACAAAATGAAATAAAGACAACCAAAAATTGGTTAATTAAAATGTCTTTAATAAAACACCTTTAATGATGTACTTAAAAATCATAGAAACCTGAGTGTTTTCAGACATTTTTACATCCTTCATCAGTAGCATAGTAAATAGTAGGTAACAAACATAAGTTCTAATAGTATATAGACCACAACCTACAAAACAAGATTTGCATTTTTTGAGTTTTTGCTGCATTGACGTGTTACCATACAATTGAATTTATAAATGTTTATTACGGTTTCTCATAATTAAAGCAGTAGTATTACATAATTAAAATTTCATAGAATAATTGTGATTTGATTTTTATGAATTTACAATAAAAGTTTTATTTAATAGGTAATCATAGCTGTGTGCCAAATGCAGAAGCAACATTCCCATATAATAATTTCACTCTAGTAATGGAAGCAGTGAAAGAGATTCAACCTGGCGAAGTAATATGATTTAAGATTGTTGCCATAAGTTATTTGATGTAAATATTCTACTCATTTGTTTTGATTAGGCTCATTGGTAAAGTTTTTTTTTTTTTCTGTTATACAAAGGAAAATTTTACTGCAAATTCCAGACTTTCCATTTTTGCATAAAATAAAATGAACTAATAAGACCTGAATGCTGTTTTTCATAATTAAAATCTTATTCTTTATCTATAAAATTTGGAATATCAGTACAATATTAAATTAACCCTTTCACTACGGTGGCATTCCGGAGCTTCTGCGGCCCAAAGGACGGAGCGCTTCGCTTCCAAACTGTTCCCAGGAGACTGTAATTTTTTTGCGCTAAGCCTAACTCTCGAAAAAAATTCACTAAAAATCACCTATTCAACACAGAAATCTACTTTTTTCAGGAATAAAAGAAATATTTATTTTCTATTTGATGTATATTTTTCATACAAATCTGAATACAGAATACTCGTTAGTTGCTCCCATTCTTTTATCCGAAATAAGCAAATAATTTTACTGCCTCTAAAACCCAAACAAAAAAAAATACTCTCTTATATTCCTATGATTCACCAGCGAAATCATAAAGCTGAAATCGAAACAAAACTCAAAACTCAATTATAAAATTGTTGATGCTGCGAGAATTGCTCTGTCTGTTTATATTACAAAATCATGTTTCACCGCTCCAAATGGAGAAATAATTCATTGGATCCTCCTTATGCCAAGGTCATGTATCTGCAAAGTACATTCAAGTTGTTTCCACGGATATTTAACGCCATCTAGTAGACAAATTAAAACATTCCATGTGAAAACACGCATGCGTGCCACTCGCCGTTTACGGTAAAGTTTCCTCCGTCACAAGTGTGTGCCGTCCGTCCTTGAATGCAAGTTCGCAGCCGACACGCGAGCGTGCCAATCGTCGTGAAAGGGTTAATTAAGTATGGAAAAAATGAAAACATATATTTTCTTTTACATTTCAATTTTTGATCTGTATGTATAAAAAAAATGTTTATATCAAGTTTTAAATCTAACTATACTGCTGCTGGTGTTTGCTGCCCTGATGATGGTACTGAGCTGTCTTATCCGCTTGGCAATTTTGCTACTGTCTTTCAGGCTGAAGTCTTTGCCATCCTTATGTGTTGTAGAATCTGCTATGACAGGAAGTATAAGAATAGCCAAATTTTCATTTGTTCTGACAGTCAGGCTGCTCTTATGGCTCTGGGGAAGTTCACTGTGACATCTTCCCTTGTTTGGGAATGTTATAATGCACTCTGTGAAATTGCTAGCAATAATAATGTCATTCTTTACTGGGTGTCTGGTCATTCGGGCATTCCTGGCAATGAATTGGCCTATGAACTTGCTAGGAAAGGCTCAAGTACTCCTTTTGTGGGCCCTGAGCCGGCCTTGGGAATTCCCAATGACCTTGTTAGAAGAATTGTCTATGACATCTTCAGGAAGCTTCAATGTAAGAACTGGCATGACACTAAGGGACAAAGGCAAGCGAAAATTCTCAACTGCAATTGCCCCAGTACACGTCAAAAGGAACTTTTCAGACTCAGCAGAACCGGCATCAGGAGGGCTGTTGGGCTCCTTACTGGGCACTGCACCCTCAAGAGACACCTTAATATTATGGGTGTCACTAAGGATTCGCTTTGCAGAGGCTGCAATTATAGCGAAGAAACTGCAGCTTGCATTCTATGTGAATGTGAGGCTTACTCTGCTCACAGATTCGAGCACATTGGTCGTCATGTGATTGAACCCTGGGAGCTGAATGACATTCCTGTCAAGTGCCTGCTTATTTTCGCATTGGCTACTGGTCTCTTTTCTTAGAGATCTTTTTTCTTTTGGGGTAGTACAATAGACCTCTGGTCGATGTGCTGGGCTCTTCTGGAGCCACCCACCTTCATTTCATTCATTCATTCAAATCTAACTATTTAAACAGATGTAGGTGTATTGAAAGCTATAATTATTTAAACCATGGCAATAATTTAAAAAATTTATAATATCTACATCCAGAAATATAATGGCAATTATTACTGTAATTAGTTTAATCTAATAATTATGATTAACTAATAATTAGTTCATATAATTTTTTTTCTTTTCAAGAATATTCACCTGCAGTTTAGATCAAAGCTTTCTTACCATTGGTATTTGTTTCTCTTGTTCATCTGCTTGTTTTATATAGAACATTTATAAGCTTTTGGCTCTAAAACATTTAATATATTTCACTCTTCTGTGTCATTCTTTCTAGCGAGTTTGAATTGATCAAGGATTTTATTACTGCAGTAGCTACATCATTATTTTGGATTCTCTTGCTATTTTCTGTTTGTCTGAAAATGATTACCACTGAAGACTCGTGGTTTGGATCATTGTCTTCTTCACTAATTTTTTATTTAATTTTAACTCAAATGGAATCGCATGTTCTAATATGTGGCAGTACTTATCTTCATTGAATTTCTGACTTTGTGATATAAAATCACCAGGACGTTCCTCTAGAAATAAATGCAAATAACTGCATTTCTTGCTTAAGATATTGCTCCAAATAACCTAGTCTTTAAGTTTTTTACTACCAAAATTTATGATATGGAATCCAAATTAATCACTTTTTAACATTATAGCTGCTTAATCTGAAAGACCATATTCTTTCAAACATGGTTTCACAATTGTGAATAATTGATTGAATACTTTGACAATTGTCATAATTTCAAGGTATTTGTTTAATTTGCTTAAAAGCATAAGACCCTTTTAATTTTTACTTGCTGATTTCATGTAATTTTATAAAGGTCTTTTGATATTTTTGGATATTTTATAGTAGAAATTTTGATTTTCTGTCACATTTGTACCAGTAGAATACCTATTAGAGATCCTATTCATTTTTGAACATTAAAAAAATAAGATTGTTTCATATTTATAATGTAAGTCTCATTTATTTATCACTATGATTGAAGTACAGAACTAGAGAAATCAAAATCTAGCTTGTGTACAAGGACAGCTGTTGAGATTTCTTGCCTGTCCTCGAAAATTGTTACTCATCCTTTTAAGAATTTTTTGTCACACACACATTTTGAAACATATGTTTTCATTTTAATTGTCATAAGTTGAAAAATGATCCTTCGTTGAATACTCCCCGACATATTCTGATTATGCATGTTTTTATTCTTTCAGTAGTGCTTTCTTTCCTATTAAAATACGTAAACAAGGTTACAGCACTCCTCTTTACTTTTATGCATTCAAAGAAATACAACTAGTACACTTTGTTCTTTAACTCTTCTCTATAAATGAGAAATGTCCGATAAAGATTCAAACTATAGCAGATACACCAAAATTATGCCACAAAGACTCCTTATAATATGTTACAGAGGGTGTTAACAATGCACATTAGCTAAGTTTATGTTTATACAGCAAAGGAACAAACCAGGAATTAAACTTTTATCAGGGACTTTATAGTAAAGAGAAGGAAGTATGTTCACTCTAATTTTACGATGACTATTTGTTTTTGTGTGTGTGCATGTGCAAAGGATTTGCCAATCTAAAAGTTATTTAAAAGAAGGCAACTTCAGGAAACTGACTATCCTCCCTGAATTTCAATTTGGCTAGGACTGGAGGATGGGTGATTTTCAGAAGCCTAGCTATCCTTACTGAATTTCAAGATATCTAAGACTGGAGGACGAGTGATTTTCAGAAGCCTGGCTATCTTTACTGAATTTCAACGTAGACAGGACTGTAGGATGAGTGATTTTCAGAAGCCTGTGCTGAACACTGTCAATAAATACAATTAAAAATATATATATGACATAATTCAGTTGAAGAAATGCAAATATATAGTATTGAATTTCTGTCAGCATATGTATGTACAGTTGATAAAAAAAACTGAGCACTGGTCATTATTCTGGCTCCTAGGGTTGTACTGTCAAACCAAAAGCATCATTAGATTTGAAATAATGTCTATTATAAATAAATGTGTATTGAATTTGCAAAAGGAATCTTCATATTTAGTTGCTCATTATTTTCAAAAATTCAAATGGCAACACCCATTTTTTTGTCATCATGAAGTTTCATGTGTCAACAATATATTAAATATCAATTTGTGTGAGATTCCAGCCATAAATAAGGAATATATATGTATAAAACCATTCTGGGTCCATCTCCATATTTAAGGTAGTAAAACGAAGGCCACACATATTCTGCAGTTAGATATTTATTTCGTTTTCTAATTTCCACATTACATAAAACAGATTTTCATAGCTAACTCTCATTAACATTTTATAAAATAGCTTACCTTCAAACATAGTTACAAAATGTAAAATTTGCATTAAAATTTTTCTTTGCAGTCATTGTTATGCCTTCTAAATGCAATTAATAATTTGAAAGTAATTAATAAAATTATATTATTTATTTAGTGTTCTCCCTTGAAATTTTTACCAGCCGGGTGGTGTGAATCAACAGCCGGGTGGTCAAAGCAGATGTATTATGTTTTACAAATTGTTTCGATGCTCAGAAATGCAAACGTCTTTAACTGTAAATGTAACTTACATTTAATAATAATTACAACACATATTATATATAATATTACAATATAATTACTTATTAGTATTAATAAATACTAATAATTCTACACATGAATTTTTCTCTTCTTCTGAGAAGCAAAGTCATCAGCTGCCTTGTTATAATCAAAATCATCTGGATCTGACCCCTCTATTGAAATAGTCATGAGATTATTCAGAGTTGACTGTTTCACATTCGGTTTCGTAAACAGGTCTAAATTCTACCTTGGGATGAAAATTCTCTTTTACATTCTGCTGTACTGACAATGTATAGAGTGCAACAGTAGCCAGCTTTGATAAATTTGGAAATGATTCTCTGAGCTCAGATGTTGTAGCCAATTTTAAAAGTATTTGCTTTGTGCTCATATTTTTATATGATTGCCCTTTGATCATTTTGGAGGCAACTACCCACCCTAATTTAGAAGCTTCATAGTTTAATATTGGTGGATTCCCTTGTTTAGAATAATGATCAAAGATAATCTCAGCAACCTCATTTCCGTCATGACTGGAGGTGTTTGTACTAAAAAGTCTAGGGAAAGATGTAATAATAGGCATGTCTGGCTTCCAGGTGATTAACAACTATATGTATATATCATAGATTTCAGTTTTAAATGTAGCTGCTTCAACATCTGAAAATTTAACATGAAAATCAGGCCAGAAGCTAGTCAGATTGTGATGGATGCTTTGAAAGTGACAACCAAAGAGATTCTTTAAGTTCTGTAATGGTCAGTTGTATGGCTTCCAAATTTGGTTCTATTTCTGTTAAGTCGATATCTTGCCTTTGTCAACCCCCAGATAAAGCAGCCAAATGAGGTAAAATATCAGAAAGCATTAGTAAAGAACAGCAACTCCTGCAAAAAAAAAAAAAGCCCAAAGAAAAAACTGAATTTCATGATCATACTATTTATGTGAAAATAATTAACCTTTATAATCAACCAAAATATGTAAATAAGCTAGTTTAGTCAAGTTAATGTCTAACAGTAGGGAGATGGAGATTGATGGAAAAGGATAATTGCTTACCTTCGGCAACGCACGTGAAACAAAATACTGAATTTCATGATCGTACAATTTATGTGAAAATAATTAAAAAATTAACCTTTATAATCAACCAAAATATGAAAATGAGTTTGTTTAGTTAAGTTAATGTGCTACAATAGGGAGATGGCGATTGATGGAAAAGGATAATTGAGTGCTCTCGGCAACGGCAGCAAAAAGAAATATTGAAACTGAATTTCACGATCGTACTATTTATGTGAAAATAATTAAAAAATTAGCTTTTATAATTAATCAAATTATGAAAATATGTTAGTTTAGTCAAGTTAATGTGCAACAGTAGGGAGAGGGAGATGGAAATTGATGGAAAAGGATAATTGTGTGCTCTCGGCAACGGCAGCGAAATGAAACATTAAAACTGAATTTCATGATCGTACTATTTATATGAAAATAATTAAAAAATTAACTTTATAATAAACTAAACTATGAAAATAAGCTAGTTTAGTCAAATTAATGTGCAACAATAGAGAGATGGAGATCGATGGAAAAGGATAATTGCGTACCCTCAGCAACACCGGTGAAACAAAAAAACTGAATTTCACGATCGTACTAATAATATGAAAATAATTAAAAAATATAACCTTTATAATCAACCAAAATATGAAAATAAGCTAGTTTAGTCAAGTTTATGTGCAATAATACGGGGATGGAGATGGATGAAGAAAGGCAATTGTGTACTCTCAGCAAGCGCCCAAAAAGAAAGACTGAATTGCTCAATCTTATAATTTAAGCGAAATATAATTTTAGTAAAATATTTCGTTATTTTTACTTACACTATAAAAATAAATTGGGTCAATTTTTCTGATATGAAATCATTAGAAGAAGAAAATAGATGCAAACTGATAATTTTGGACTTTCAGCAGAGCAGGGAATATGAATTGAATGGTGGGATGCATTGATTTCACGGGATTTTCCGTAGTTTTGAGAGTCCGTAAAACTGTAAGATGAAGTAAAAATCCATATAAACTATGGAAAATCCTTAAAAGTTGGCATCTTTGTAGACGTAGTATCACTTTCACGCACATTATTTTCATGAACTTTGTTAAAATAACTAAATAGGTTCTTTCCCTGGATTACCTTTCTACCTATTTTAAAAAACACAAAGCAAAATTGCCCTACTAGATATTCAGAAACACATAGCATAGAACAAGACTATTTGGCAAATTATTCACTATTTTATTCCTCTATGGGAAAAATGCACAGCGTCCATGTTTACTGATGTTCAGCCGTTATGTTTTGACTTCGGCAACGTATATTTATTGGAATGGCGCCATCACGGAATGATCGGAGAACTAAATTTTCTTTTTTTTAAAGGGGTTATTGGTTCAGATGGTAGGCAAAATATTATGCTGTCAGTGGCTCTTTAATCTGGCTCCAAAGTTCTTTTCTAAAGTTAGTGGCTTCGCAAATTTATGCAGGCTAATCAATAATTATTTTTTATATTTGTTCACATTCGTTCGGTTTTTTTTTTTTTTTTTTTTCATACGTTTTTCTTAGATTGTCGGCCAGGCGGCCCGCCCATTCAAAAGATAGGAAGGGAGAACACTGTTCTACTTTTTAATGAGATATTCCAAAATCTCTTGTGCACCACATAAAGTCCCATGAATGCAAATTTAGTCTTTGCCTACATATTCTTCAAGGCATTCTTCACGCTGAAGAAATATATACATTTAGTTTAATTTGCAATTTGACCATTTATTGTTGTTGATTTCAACTTTTTAATGAAATCTGAAATTAAAATTCTTTTATGTAAACAGCATACATAATGTTGTTCAAGTTATATAACAAGAAACAAACATATTGCATATTCTTTCAAATTTTTCACTTCACTTTAAATTATGGTATTTTTCCTGATACAAATACAATAACAATATCTCATCACTTGGTACACAAATGTTGAATCCAAACTTTGCATTGCACTGCAATTTTGCGATTTTTCTTCCAAGTATTTTACATCGAAAATTTATGTATTGTCCCCAAAACGCTTCAAAATGATAAAATTTTCAATAAAGTTCTGTATTTCAAGAAGTACTGAAAGGAATGAACTAAATTTTTGCACATGAAGGATTCTAACAGTGCTGAATCAACTGTCAAAATTTACTTATGTTTCAATACATAATTTTTTCAAATATGATTTTCATAATTATTAATTAATATTAGAAATTTGTTTGAAGTTGAAAAATGGCATAATTTTGTTTAGGTTATTTAATATTATACTATAAAATAGGAATTAGTTTGGCATGCTAATTATTTCAGAAAATATAAAAGAAAACTGCAGCATCGATATAACATCAGGAGCTCAAAATTGCTAGCAGTGATAATTTCTCAACGGCTTCAGTAAAATATATAAATTTATTATGAATTTGAGGTGCTTTTACCAGGAAAATCAGAATCTGTTATCACAAGGTGGTGTTGCCCTATGAAAAAATTAAGTTGGTTCAAAGTTTAATATGAAGATGACTCCTTATTAATTGCATATTTATTTATTCCCAAATTAATTACACATTTATTTATAATAATAAACATTATTACAAGTCTAATGATATATTTGGTTTTACTATCGAACCCAAGGAGCCAGAATAATATGCGGGGTTGACTTTTTTTTTTTTTCCTCTCTCTGACTGACTGGCTGACTGTACATCCCCTCTTTCTTTTTTTCACAAATACATAGGAAAATGTTAAAGTTTATATAATATAGCAGGCTAGAGATTTGAAGATATAAATGTACTATTAAAAAAGTTAATAGAGTTTTAATTATTTGTAAGTGTCAAATATGCATGCGTATATCAATTATCATTAGGATTAAAAATAGTTTGTTATAACAGTTTGTTCAGTTTCAATGTTCAAAGAAAGTTTTATTTCTACTAAATTGAGTTTTATATCTGCTTTATTTCTGCTAAATAAACCCAAGCAGCAGTCTAAGGTGTGATTAGGTGTTTATTTGGGGCAAGCATGTGCTCACGGGTGTCTTGTAATTAATCTCGCGATGTGGTGACTAAGCCTTTTGAAAACCTTAATGAATGAATTCAATTAATCCCTGCTTTAAATTCCAGAGCAACACTGGGTACAGTTTCTAGTTGGGTAATAAATACAATTTTGACTTTATTCTGTAATCTGAGCTTAATTTGGAAGAAGACAGTTTTGAGATCCAACACAGAGTAAAGTTTACTACTGGACACCTCATGTAATATGTCATGGATCTCATCAATCAAAAATTTAAACAGAATAAGGTATGAAGTCAATAATCGGTCGTCATCCTTAACTTTTAGTGTTTAGGCTTACCAGATTTAGATGAGTCCTTTTTGCGAATTAAAAGTGCATGAAAAACAAACTTAAAATTAGTTTCCTTAATGATACCGCATTTTAAAAGTTTTTTTAATTTCTTGGTGAACAATGGATTTTAATAAGTGTAGCACTTTATGTGGGCAGCATTGTATAAGGCACTTATTTATTAATTTAAATTCAGGTACCACTTTGTCGGTAACACCAAGTGTCTCATTATCTTCAGAAAAAATAGCAGTTATCAAGTAACATCTTTTGCATTATAAGTTTTTGATTTTCTGGTAAATGCTCTTAAGTTAAAATCCTACTTAATCAATTGTTCTTTTCTTAATTTTGCTACTTCTTGATGTGTTAAACTATTTATGTGTTCTTCCCTTTTTTGCTTTTGTTTACAAATTTGGCAGTTTCTTGTGGATAGTCCTAAACTGATCCGATTGTAATTAAATTGAAAATTTTATCATTGTCATTACTCTTAACTAATCCTCTTTCAATTTCAATGTTTACTTTATTTTTATAGGGTTTAATTAAGTCAATATTTGGTGTAATTTTTTCATTACAATAAATAATTTGGCATCACGTCTGATGTTAAAATAGCAAAATCAAACACACATCCATAACAGAAGGTCTTTATTTCACTTCCTTAAGATGTACAAAAGTTTAAAACCTAAAGTTTTAAATTTTTTTCATTACACTTAATTTTGACAATGTCTGTGGTATCTGATTCCAATTTAATAAGTTTTGTTAAAGTCAATGAAGCATTTTTAAAATTCTTCATTTCTGTCTCTTTATTTATATTTTAATTTTTCTTATTTTCCCTTTTTTATTTTATTTTCTTTACAATAACCTATTCTTTCTCAATTTTGCTTTCTTCACCTAGTTCAGTATTATTAAAATCTACTTGTTCCAAATTGTTGGTCTCTTCTATTATTTCAAGTCTAATTCTATGTTATTTCAAGTCTAATTCTATGTTATTTCAAGTCTAATTCTGTGTCTGGGCATGTGCTGAAATAATTAACTTATTTCAGCACATGCCCAAAATATGTTTGTTAATTTTTAAAAATCAAATCCTAAAATCACATTGTACAGGGTTCACACAGCCCTTAAAAATTCCTTAAGATTGCTTTAAATTCACATTTTGTTTTTAAGAGCCCTTAAAACTCCTTAATTTTGTTAAATTCTCCTTAAAACTTTTTAAAATGTTTGCTTTTCCAAATGGAAAAGGAAACCTGGCAAACGACTGATAAAGTAAAAAAAGACTGAAATGTTGTTGATTAGTGTAGTGCACTTCTCTTTCTACCTAATAAATTACTTAAGTTATGCTCTTTTTGTAAAGGCAAAATTTTACTCAATTATTTTTCGTTTCATGTGAATTTGGGGTAAAAAGTTCTAAAAATTTAAACTATTTAAGAATTTTTGCTCTAAAACTAATATTTCCAAATATAATTATTGAGGCTAGGATTCCTTACCATTCCTCATTAGCGAGAACGATATTTTCTCCAAATGTTTACTGTTTACGTTGAGTCAGTGAAGTCGAAACAGAGAAGGGTAGCCAGTGTGAGTTATGTATTTGGTTAGTGATATTGTGTGTGTGTGTGTGTGTGTGTGTGTGTGTGTGGTTAAGATTTTTAATGGGATTCAAGGGGTCAAGCATCTTAATGAGATTGAAATATATAAATATTTTTTTAATATAATATTTATTTTTAAACATTTATTACATATTGTTTATATTTTACTATACAACTTTCCATTGCTATCTCTTTTCATCCATTTCAATTTTTCTCTAAGCATGTCAGAACCAATAAAAGATGGATTCAAAAACAAGTTTAATTTTATAAAGTTTAATTATTAATTTTTAAGTATTTGTTTCACAAAAAATCTGGTTTGGACAGTTAATGACTTTCTCTCCAAACACAATTTTTGTCTTTAGGGCTCCTGGTTATGTGCACTATTTTCATAAATTACCCCAATATTTTTTGACTCATTTCAAATAGTATTTCCCGTATAAATAAATAAATGTTTCTCTAAACGAAATAATTTATTGCATAAATGTTGGGATTGTACAATTAATTTTGTATCGTGGTGCAGCGTCCACAAGCATCATTTCCATCATTTAATTATTGCACAATAGGCAGACTAAACTTGCTTATTTTCATATTTTGGTTAATTTTTGAAAATTATTGTCAGGGTGGCCACTCAACCTGGAAACCGGGAGAACCGGGAAAAGTCAGGGAATTTTAGAATGGTCAGGGAAAACCGGGAAAAGTCAGGGAATTTTGTGAAAATTCTGGATTTTTTTTTTTCACTAGTCCATATAAAAACAGAACTGCCCAGTTTGTTTGCCATTTTCGAAAAATTTCGCCAAGTATTACGCTGTATTCGTAACCGCTAAATAAAGGTTGCTATGTATCCATTTGATTCCGTATAAAAGCAAAAATGCGGAGTTTGTGCGCCATTTTGGACAAATGTCGCCAAGTACAGATATGTCAACTTTTACGGATTTTCCTTAGTTTGTACGGATTTTTACTTCATCTTACCGTTTTACGGACATTACTCCCAAAACTACGGGAAATCCCGTGAAATCCATGCATCCTGCCATTCAGTTCGTATTCCCTGCTTTGCTGAGAGTCCAAAATGATCAGTTTGCATCCATTTTCTTCTTCTAATGATTTGATATTAGAACAATAGACCTAATTTATTTTTATAGTGCGCGTAAAAATAAAGAAATATTTTGCTAAAAAAATTATATTTCGCTTAAATTATAAAATTGCGCAATTCAGTCCTTCTTTTCGGGCTTTGCTGAGAGTGCACAATTGTCTTTTTCCATCCATCTCCATCCCCTTATTATTGCACATTAGCTTAACTAAACTACTTTATTTTCATATTTTTGTTGATTATAAAGGCTAATTTTTTAATTATTTTCACATAAGTAGTCCGATCGTGAAATTCAGGTTTTTTTTTTCTTGGGCGTTGCCGAGAGTACGCAATTATCCTTTTCCATCGATCTCCATCTCCCTATTGTAGCACCTTAACTTGACTAAACAAGATTATTTTCATATTTTGGTTGATTATAAAGGCTAATTTTTTAATTATTTTCACATAAATAGTACGATCGCGAGATTCCGTTTTTTTTTCACGGGCGTTGCCGAGAGTACGCAATTATCCTTTTCCATCGATCTCCATCTCCCTATTGTAGCACATTAACTTGACTAAACAACATTATTTTCATATTTTGGTTGATTATAAAGGTTAATTTTTTAATTATTTTCACATACATAGTACGATCGCGAAATTCAGTTTTTTTTCGCGGGCGTTGCCGAGAGTATGCAGTTATCCTTTTCCATCGATCTCCATCTCCCTATTTTTGCACATTAACTTGACTAAACTAACATATTTTGATATTTTGGTTAATTATAATGTCTAATCTTTTAATTATTTTCATATAAATAGTACGATCGTGAAATTCAGTTTTTTCCCCCTCGGGCGTTGCCAAGAGTACGAAATTATCCTTTTCCATGGATCTTCATCACCCTATTGTTGCACATTAACGTGACTAAACTAGCTCATTTTCATATTTTGGTTAATTTCGTAATTATTTTCACATAAATAGTGCCATTCAGTTGTAATTAACTCAGTTAAGTTAGTAAAACTACATTTTGAACTTATTCTAAGGTTTTAAAATATATATTGTCAATATACGTAAAATCTTGCTGATGGTCGATGCTGTTTTACTGAATACGCCTGATTTTTCTACTGATGACCCTTTTCAGAGGTTGGCATCTCTGTATATATATTATATACATTTTGCTATATTTTTTTCTATTTTAATGACATTCTTTTGACAATTATTCAATGGCTGTGGCTTGTTATAAAGTAGTTATTGCATATCTTTAATGATCTCTGCCATTGTGAGCAATTTGCAATGCCCATATTTAATAGGACTATTCTTTCATTCAGTTTGGACTATATCTTTTTATTGTCTTCAATGAAAATCATTAAATTATTTTAAATATTTCAGTAGTTCAATTTTACTGCATTTACATGTAATTTTTATTAAAAATGTCAAAATTTATTTGTAAAAACAAAAAAATGTGTATTTTTTTCTCCTGATTTAATATAACTTTTTTTGGATAGTGGAGTTAAATTGTTAAGATACTTTAATCAAATTTGTAACTAAATAGGGACGTAAGCACGTTTATGTTAAAATTACTGGTCTGGAATTTCTTTTCAATTCACCTGGAAAACCTGGAAAAGTCAGGGAATTTCAATATGTCCGAAGAGTGGCCACCCTGATTGTGCATAATTAACCAAATATTATAAGAGTTAATAATGTTGAAAGTAAGATGATTCTTATAGTTAACATTCTCATGCAATGCTTCAAATCTCAATTTTTTTTTGTTTTTCATTTCTTTATATATATATATATATATATATATATATATATATATACACTCATTTGCAAAAATAAAAATAAAGCACCCCTAAAAAATAATCCGATCATCTCAAAATTCCGCATGCAAATTCCTTTATACTGAGTATGCAAATGATTAAATTTGAAAGGTTAATGAGTGTTAACTTCGGGCATAGCAGGTGTTTCTACTACGTAACTAACATCCTATAAAACAGGTTAAAATGTGGACAGTTTATCTTTGCTCGTTATCTGCATTGCAGTTCCGCGGAGACACAATCAATTTACCCCCTCTGGGAAATTTCAAGATTTTTTTCTAATTTCATATTTTACTAAATACCAGAAAATGAAATTTTTTAAACATAAAAATAATTGAAAGAAAATCTTATCAACGTAAATGTCCCATTTCAGCTCAGTCTTCTTCCCTACTTCCTTACCATAGAGCCGTAAACTATATCGCACACAAACCAAGCTCCTCTTTCCTCCCAGGAGACATGTTTTCACTAATGACAAAAACACCTGGTTATCATTACTTTTACGACTGACCATCTAATTCAAAGAGAAACAGAATATTTACAGTCATGGGATTGTCATTTCCAAAAAATAGTTGTCTCCCTCCAGTAACAACTATAAATGATAACCACGAAGTAAAGATGACTTATTTGGTCTACCTAAAGAGATCTTATCTGTAATTACTCCTCAATTCTATATACGAGTACAGTGCCGTCTTTACAGGTGGCATCCATTCCGTTTGAAGCTGCAAACCCCGCGGGTATTTTTATTCTTGGTGAGCGCCGGACGTTTAGCAGCCAACCGCCCAAAGTCATTTGAGACCAACTAGAAGGCTAGAACTATAAATTATGAGTAAATGGAAAATATCGGACTCTTAGGAAAAATGGTTGCGTTTTGTAGCAGGACTTGGCATATGTTCATCTGGTGTGATCTCAAAGGAGTGATGTTTGTGGTTGTGTTGAAGGCAGGGCAGTGTGATGTTTTGGTTCTTTTAATAAAGGTTTCATTTTGGTCTATGATGAAAAAAGAACGCAATATATCTGTGCTATTTGTAAAGGTTAGATTTCAATTTGTAATTAAATATAGACATACTTATTTCTGATGGATAAATTTAAATTAAAACAGCAAAAATTTCTTTTTGCGTGAGAAATCCCCAAACTGCTGAAAGACTTACATATTATATTAAAGATGCAGATTTTGATTTAAGAGCAACACTGGTAAGTATATATGTTATAATGGCTCTGCGCATCGGATTCTATGAAATTATACTGATAGGTGTGTTTTTTAATTAAATAATATAACTATATTAGATCTTTCATCTAAAGGGATTGGTGAAACATGACAATGCTATAATTTTAACAAAAATAGGATTTTTCCAGAGATTGCTGTATACATTTAAGTGTTATTTGATGGAAAAATCCCAGTTTGGCAAAAAGTGCCGCTAGTCCTGTTGGTGCTCTAAAAGCCTTTCATTTACACGTTTATGTTTTCTTAATGAAAATTATTTTTACATATCTTGCTCACATGATGGGATGGGCATCCAGATTCATATGTTTATATATAATAAAATCTTAAGGTTTCGTTACATATCATGACTACTGTTTTTGATTTTATTGTTTTGAAACTTTATAATTTTTTACTCCCAGTGGGTGTGGTGCAGGCCCGGATACTAGCTCCAAGATTGGCCCAAGAAAAACAGGGCATGATTGCCCCTTTAGACCTATCATACACATTATGGAAAAAATTAAATGCAATGGCCCCGGCCCATCAGGAAATCTCTATAGATATCCCACCGACCATATCTGATCCCACCGACCATATCTGGGTAATCAACAATATGTTGAAAAGTATAATGTGACAGATTCTTGCTAGGGGGACTACAAACGTTACCTCTATCGGTGGCAATGCTACAAGCACTAGTAGCCCCCCTCCCTTCACTTTCAACACTTAATTGCTCCTCAAAGGGAGAAAATGCAATGAGTTGACGATGTCATCTGGTACCTCAAAAAGGGAGTGAGTTCAGGAGTCAAAAAGCTCATGTTTTATAAATGGTAAATTAGAGTGGGGTATGCCTAAAAAGATTAAAAATATTTATCGTACAATAAATAAAACTGCTGATTTCTTTCTTTCGACCCAGGCTGTCCGACCTACCCGAAGGTGTAAAATATCTGTTTAAACTGCTTAAACTGGAACCCAGTGAGGGCGACATCCACAGGGACTGACCCTCTTTCCTTTACTGCCAACCGCTCGAAAGGACTTTCAAACCCATAAATTTAACGTTTTTATACACGGGGACAGTTTAGACAATACCGGAAATCGAACCCAGGTCCTCTGAGTACAATCCTCATGATTTAATCTATTATCTCACTCCAAAACTCCTGCTTGTAAGACAATAACTTACAAAACTTCCTCGAGGAAAGCATATATATGTCAGTTGGTGACTACAGTTACTTCGATGGCATTATTAGCCCCCTTTTTCAGACCAAAATAACAGTATGCGCGCCTAACAACCACTACTGTCGTACGTTGGGCAGCTTGTTCTTGGCGATTGTTAAGAGCACATATTGATTTTTTGGCCTCAAGTAGGGCTTATAATGCCCTCGCAACAATTGTAGTCATCTAACAGACATTTGCTTGCTTTTTTCAAGAAGGTCTTGTAAGTTGTTATAGCTTTATCGACTTTGTAAATCTGTTGTATAACTTTATTAGATTCTGATCGCACCGACCATATCTGGGTAATCAACAATATGTTGAAAAGTATAATGTAACTGATTCTTGCTAGGGGGACTACAAACGTTACCTCTATCGGTGGCAATGCTACAAGCACTAGTAGCCCCCCTCCCTTCACTTTCAACACTTAATTGCTCCTCAAAGGGAGAAAATGCAATGAGTTGACGATGTCATCTGGTACCTCAAAAAGGGAATGAGTTCAGGAGTCAAAAAGCTCATGTTTTATAAATGGTAAATTAGAGTGGGGTATGCCTAAAAAGATTAAAAATATTTATCGTACAATAAATAAAACTGCTGATTTCTTTCTTTTTACCCAGGCTGTCCGACCTACCCGAAGGTGTAAAATATCTGTTTAAACTGCTTAAACTGGAACCCAGTGAGGGCGACATCCACAGGGACTGACCCTCTTTCCTTTACTGCCAACCGCTCGAAAGGACTTTCAAACCCATAAATTTAACGTTTTTATACACGGGGACAGTTTAGACAATACCGGAAATCGAACCCAGGTCCTCTGAGTACAATCCTCGTGATTTAATCTATTATCTCACTCCAAAACTCCTGCTTGTAAGACAATAACTTACAAAACTTCCTCGAGGAAAGCATATATATGTCAGTTGGTGACTACAGTTACTTCGATGGCATTATTAGCCCCCTTTTTCAGACCAAAATAACAGTATGCGCGCCTAACAACCACTACTGTCGTACGTTGGGCAGCTCGTTCTTGGCGATTGTTAAGAGCACATATTGATCTTTTGGCCTCAAGTAGGGCTTATAATGCCCTCGCAACAATTGTAGTCATCTAACAGACATTTGCTTGCTTTTTTCAAGAAGGTCTTGTAAGTTGTTATAGCTTTATCGACTTTGTAAATCTGTTGTATAACTTTATTAGATTGTGCCCCCCCCCCCCCCCCCCCCCCCCCGAGATTTTGAAAACTCGGTGCTTATGCTTGTTACTCTGCATGGGAAGATCAAAGCTGATCACTATCGGAACATTCTGGTGGATCATGTCCATCCTTTTGTCCAGGCTTTATTCCCTGGAGAGCGACTAGTTTTTCAAGATGCCATACTGCGCGGTGTGTTCAAACATGGTTCGAAGAGCATGATGATGAAGTAGGACGTCTAGGCTGACCCCCTCAGTCTCCTGACTTGAACATTTGTTGGGATATTTGGAGTCCAAACTTCGTGCTCAAGTTCCGTCTCCAAACTCACTTTTGGATTTAGAAACTGCTCTGCAGAACAAATGGCTTCATATTCCCTTAAATATTGTGCATGACCTCTATGCATCTATCCCACGTCACATACAATGTGTACTTCAGTCAAAGTGTGGTCCAACCCCCTATTAATAAAGATTTTATCTTACTTCACAGATGTTCGTATTATTTTGTCCCCTATCTGTATATATATATATATATATATATATATATATATATATATATATATACATACACACTGGCTTCCAAAAGTTAAGCACGGATGGTAAAATCAACATAAATGGAAAAGCAAAGCTTTGATTAACACAAAATTGTACATGAAGGTTGCAAATGTGTTTATGCATTAAAGAAAACAAGAATTATGTACAAATATGAAAAAATATTTACTTTTTGTAAGTTATATGATGATGTCACATTTGCGTCATTAACAAAATGATATTTAAAGGCAAACAAAACTCACATTAATATTGTATGTGACCACCCCGGCCCTTCACACAAACTTTACAATGATTTTCCATGCTTTCAATGAGGTGATCAACCATCGCCGATGCGAGCAATGGCCATTCCTCCAATAGGGTAGTTTCCAACTCTCTGAGACTGGCTGAAGGAGGTAAATGTGCAGAGACAGTACGTTCAAGGACATCCCAAAGGTTTTCAATGAGATTAAGATTGGGGGAATATGCCGGCCACTCCATACGAGGAATGCCCTCACTTTCCAGATATTCATCAATGATGTTAGCTCGATGGGGACGGACATTATAGTCCATAAGGAGGAAATCAGAACCAACTGATGCAGTGTAGAGTCTCGCAATGATGTCTAGGACTTCATCTCGTTACCATGCAGCCGTCACAGAACCGCCTTTAAAGATATGCAGCTCTGTGTGATATCCCATTGAAATTCCAGCCCACACCATGACGCTGTCACCTCTGAATGCATGATGCTCGATGATGTTCTTGGCCTAATTGTGTGTGCCTCATTCTCTCTAGATCCTTACATGCTTATCATCTGATTCCAGGGCAAATCTGGACTCGTCCGTGGACAGGACATTGCTCCAATCTGAGACAGTCCAATTGACATGTTGACGCCAGCACTTTAATCTTGCCCCTCTGGCTTAGACAGTTAGTGGAACACAAAAATGTTGTACTTGGGCATACAGTCCCTTCACATGGATCCTTCGGCACACAGTACTGGCAGATATTGTCTTACCAGGTGTGACTGCAACCATGGATGTAACAGTTGTGGAGGTCGCTCGTCGATTCCTCTTGGCTACTATAGCAATATACTCATCAGAGGATGTGGCAACCCTTGGACCACTATGCACAGGTCTCTGGACGACTTGTTTGGAATTGTTTCCATAATCGAGAAATTACCGAATGATCAATAGTCAAGAAAATGGCGACATCTTTGATTAACTATCCTGCTTCAATGTGTCCGACAGCACGACAGCACCCACTATTTGTCATTTGTCTTCTTTCAGCCACAAAAAGACGAATATCATTGAAAGTAATCCTACAAAAGTTATAAACACTTCATATCAGCATTTAAATGCACCTCCTCAAACCCTTCAGAATCCTAGTGTCTTCAACGACTGCCCAATTAGCATATATCTGGAAAGTCAATCGTGATTGGCTGTAACTTACGATATTTGCATACTACCATCTGCATCTGCAGCTATTTTCAGCTACTCAAATTCAAATACGCTTTCGAAAAATTAAAATTTGTATTGCATGCTTAACTTTTGGAAGTCAGTGTAGTAAAAAAAGGGATTTCAGCAGACATGTTTGGTGGCATAAAAATTTAACTTTTAAACCCTTGAATATCATGACTTTTGCAAGTAGCTGAGAGTTATGGTACTAGGCAGTATAAAGGTGTTATTACAATAAGTAATTCATTTCAACAATTTTTCAGCAACACTATGCATTTCAATGGGAAGAATTCTTGCTACCGAAATGCTACAATTTTTCGAACTCAACAATAAAAATTGCTCAATTTCTGAATGCGAACCAATCGAAGAATAATAAGATTGGATGTTAACCCACTCTGCCTTTCTTATCATTTGCATTAAAGATGTTTATTCTTGTGCAATATTGTTATATATGTAAATTTGTGATAAAAATGACTTTGAATGAATTTTCACTGCTACAAATTATTTGAATTGTGCATTAGTCTGCTATCAAGCTGACACTAAACTTAGATTTATTTTATCTGCTACAAAATGGATATGAATCTTGGTTTTACCTGATACTTATTTGTGTTAATATACACTTATCCCCTGATTTACATGGCACCTGTTTTACATGATTTCGCTTTTACACGGTTTATAAATTAACAGATTTAAAAAAAAATTATAAAAATGTATATTCCGCTCCATATACGCCTATACAAAGATTTGATGACATTTTTTAATTTTATTCCTTTGGTAACACTGAATAAAATAACAGAGGATTCCCGGTGTTGTAAAATATATACATTTAGGGGAATCCCCGTATAGGGAAATCCCCGTAATAGGGGAATCCCCGTATGTATTTCACAACAGTAAAGCTATCTGGTTCATGCAAGTAGATAGTGCAGAAACATTTTAGCAGCAAAGCTTATATTATTGTGCGTTTATCTTTTGAACTGGTAAGTTTTTAACATTTATAGTTTTTCTTGCATCTTTATAGTTTGCGTAAATTTGTTAAGGTTCTATAATGTCAAAGGATTTGAAGAAAAATCAAATGAAAAGAAAAGTTATTTCTTTAGAAACTAAAATTCAAATATTAGACCGTCTACGTAATAGAGAAAGAGTAACAGATGTTGCTAAATTTTACTCCATGAATGAAGCCACAATAAGGACAATAAGAAAAAATGAAGACTCCATTAGAAAAAGTGTAGCAGCTGGAACCTGCAGCAATATGAGTGCGACTTCATATGTTAGAGATGTTACAATGGAAAATATGGAAAAAGCCTTAGTGATATGGATAGAAGACCAAACTCAAAAGCGAATCCCGATCGATACCAATGCTGTTACAAATAAAGCTTTGAAGATTTATCAATCACTTAAGTATCAGTCGTCGTCGACTTCGTCCCATGAAAGGAAGGTATCTTTTTCAGCAAGCTATGGGTGGTTCGAGAGATTCAAACAAAGACATTCTTTACATAATCTGAGAGTGAAAGGTGAAAGTGCATCTGCTGATTCGGCTGTGGCACAACAATATCCGGCAAAACTTGCTAAAATCATTGCCGCTAACTCCTACATTTCTGATCAGGTTTTCAATGCTGATGAGTCCGGATTATTCTGGAAAAAAATGCCGGAAAGAACCTTTATATCCAAAGCTCACAAATCAGCTAGTGGTCATAAAGTAACGAAAAGTCGTATAACAGTTCTTTTCTGTTGCAATGCTTCTGGTGATTACATGATGAAACCATTGGTGATTAACAAATCAAAATCACCACAATCATTCAAAGGAATAAATATCAAAAACCTTCCCGTCTATTGGATTGCTAATAGAAAAGCATGGATCACTGCCATAGCTTTCAATGAATGGTTCCATAACTTCTTTGTTCCAGATGTCAAAAATTATTTAACTAAAAAGGGATTGCCTTTTAAGGCTCGTCTATTAATTGATAATGCACCAGGTCATCCTCCAGATTTACAACAGGAAAATGTAAAAGTTGTTTTTTTACCAAAGAATACAATTTCCTTATTACAGCCGTTAGATCAAGGGATAATTTCGACTTTTAAAGCACTGTACATCAAGCAAACTTTCAGGTATATCTTAGAACAAATGGAGAATGATGAATCTCTTACTCTGATGGATGCTTGGAAGAAATTTACAATTTTAGATTGTGTTAAGCATGTTGGACTGTCATACACAAAGATCAAACAATCAACGCCTGCTGGAAAGCAATATGGCCGGATGTTGTTGAAAGTGGAAATGATAAATCACCAATAGAGCATGAATATTCTCAGATCACTGAGTTGGCCCATACTATAGGAGGAGAAGGTTTTGAAGATTTAGCTCAGGCAGATATTGAAGAAATAATGACTGATGAAGAATTGAATGAAGATGATTTAATTAACATGTTTCGTGAAGCAAACAAACATGATGATGACAATGATTCTGATGAAGAGCAATCTGAACCAGTTACGTTCACAGCAAGAATTATAAGCACAGGACTTAATTTGGGAAGAAAATTGGGCAACCATTTCTTACAATATGACACAAATGTTGATCGAGCTCTCCAATTCCAGCGAGGCCTTCGTAAATGCTTAAATCAATATGAAGAGGTCTATAAAGATTTAGCAAAAAAACCTACGCAATTGTTAATTACCGATTTCATGACAAAGTCTTGTCAACTCGAGAACTTGCCTAATTCGTCCACCATTGAGCCAGAAATTATCAAGAAAGCTCAAGTGATGAAAGTGACATCATACCTATCAGAAAGAAAAGACTGATAGTATATGAAAGTGATGACAGTGATTAAACTTATAATTAATTTTTAAGGGTCTTTTTGTTTTTTGTTCTTTGTTCCTAATGTAAAATTTAATTATATATGTTATATTACTACATTCATATGTTTGTTGTTTTATAAACTAAGTATAATTTTAAGTTTTCTAAGATTTCTTACTTTTGTTTTACTTAAATAAATGACTGAATATATCATGCACATTTTGGGGTTATTTTCGTTTTACACGATTTTACTTAGCAAAATCCAAGATTTCAATTTACACGGTTTTGTGCAGAACCTATCTTCCGTGTAAATCGGGGGACAGGTGTATAGCACTTGATTGTATATTGGAATTATTTAAAGAAATTTGTAATTTAAGCAGCTGCACAGGTATTAATTTTTTGGAGCATATTTTTTTTGTAAAATAATGCTGATATAAAGTAGATAATTTGAGCATGCAATTTATAAACTCCTTAAACATTTTTAATATGCCATTAAAAACTCCTTAGTTTTTGTTTTCAAAATTGAATGCGAACCCTGTAACAATATCAGCTAAACGGCTAAAACTAAAATTTAATAACACAAAGATAAAGCATGTCCACTCCCTTTGTTTTCATAACTGCAACTAATTTGAAGGTTATATTTGTGCTCAAGGGCATTTAAGGGACGTATCAGTGACCCATCCAATTAAATGCATCCTTTAGATATACAAATCTTTTTTAAGTATCTATACTTTTTTAAGTATCAACCTATTTTAATAATAAAAATAGTGTTCTTGTAAATAAAAAATATATTCTATGCCTAATAATTTAGTCATGGACTGTGTGTAACCTCATCTATTAACTACAAATAAATAACTATAGTTAGCTCAAAAACTGTATTGTTTGATTGGTTTTAATCTATTAATTTTGCAGTTTCATAATGCATATGATCAAAAAATCATGTGTAAATGAAATCAATCTTATTTTAAAGAAACATGCTTTTAAACTTCGTGTTAAATTGTTTTTAGATTTCTTTTTTTAGTTGGATTAGTCAATAAGATTTTTGTCTTGTTTCAGGAAATCATTGTTTGTTATCTTGATGAATGTAATCGAAACAGGAGTCGACACTGCCGTAACAAGCTTTTAAGGTGAAATGTTAATAATGAAACAAACTTTAAATAAGGTGTTATAAAATATGTATGTAGTAATTATTCAAGTTATTTATGTAACGCAATCACTTATAGTTTGAAATTTTCTGCTTTCTAAAATTTATGTACAGTTAGTATTTTTCTCTATGATATTTATTGTTTTACTCAATTTGAGTGTTACATGATAGAGCGGCATCTGAACAGCTAATAAAAAATGAGAAAATTAATAAAATATCTAAGAAGAAAACAAATACTCCCAATTTAAATGTCAAAATATTTATACAGAAATGAAAAACAATGCACATAAGGTGCATCATGGAACTACTCTAAACTTTGGCATTTTTTGACTTTTACCCTATATCTGACTTTGTAGTCATGATTATTTTTATTATAATTAATTAATTCAGTTAAGACCATATATTGAAGTTTCTTCATTATCCAGGATATTCTTGATATGAATAGTATTGCAGTTCCAAATAACTAATATCTCCAAAAAGTATTTATATTAATTTCCATCTAAACATAAATCTAATTTTTATATGCAAAGAAAAGTTTTACATCTTATAAAATGTGGCACAAGGTAGGGTTACAAATTCACAGCACATAGTCATGTGAAACTATTAGTTTTACACCTGCACAATACTACAGGTAGAGGTAAAAATGGTTGGCAATAGTAGCAGCTAAACTTATGTTGTGTTAACTGTGTAAGTGCAGTTTCTAATGTTGTTTGGCTTGTGATATGCACATCTATAAGACCACCCACATCATCGAGACTGCATTACCAGATGTGAAGTAATAAAACTGTCCTCTGATCTATCTCTGGAATGCAGTGTTAAATTGAAACATGTCTAAAACGTTTTTTGAGTTTGTTTTCCCATGAAGAAATATCTGGAAGATTGTTGTATAGGTGATTATTACCACCCTCTATATCAGTATCTACTTTTCCAAATTATTTCATATGTTGTAAATAAACTTTAATTTTAGTACACATTATTTATTTGATAAAAAAAATCAAGTAAGGAATTTATGGCTGTGAGTTTTCATTATATATATATATTATTTCCTCTATTTTACTTATAAATACATTTGTACATTTAAAAAAAGACAAAATACTTTTGAAAATTTGATGAGTAGTAAAATAAAAAAATATGTATTTTGTATTTAAAAGTATTTAATTTTCCTAGCTTTGCCAATGCCAACATAATTATTTTAGAGGCCTCATAGCCAACATTGATTGATGCCAAATTAATTCCATTCAATGGTGACATTTTACACTGTTTGATAATAATGTAACTGTGGTTTTAAATGTTGATTTATGGTTTCGTGGGTACGTTTGTTCTCAGCCTTTCCAGTGCCAGCATGGTTATTTTGGAGACTTGAGACCCAATGTTATTTAGGGGCTCCATTCAATGTTGGCATTATACACCTCTTTGATAATGGTGTAATTGTGGTTTAAAATGTCAATTTGTGGGTTCCTGAGCTCAGACTTTCATAAACTCTTTGATTAAAATAACCCAAAAATTATCTTTTATCATTGAAATGAGGAAGAAACTGAAAATATTGATATAAATGCTTAATACTTCCTAATTGCTGAAGTTTCATAATTGTTATCTTCATTTGTCAGTGATTGTAATGTCTTATTCTTAAGAGTTATTATGTTTTTATTTTTACTTTCTCACAAAATATTTCACCTTATACCTTTAAATTTAGATAATAATAAAGTGTAATTTATAAATTATATCAATACTAATATTAATTCAAAACAGACCACTTAATGTTAATACCGAAATACACTTGTAATACTAAACCTAAAACATAGAGACTTCTGTTTGTGATAGTACAATCCATGCTTAAAAGTATATTTTTTTTAACAAATACCAGTTACATCTGCAAATTTCTTCCCTTTTAATCAGATCTTTATCAAAGATAACAAAAAGTTGAACAGTGTTGGGTCTGGAGCATAAACTTTCTTAGTAGATGCTAGATGACTATTATTTTGTTTTTCACCAAAAGCAGCCAACAGACAATTCTGTGTGCATGGGCATGTTGTCTGGGTGCAAAAGAGAGTCCTTGGTGATTTATGAAATCTTGTTAGTGTGACGATGATATGTGAAAATAACTCTGAATTTTTTCACAGAAATGAAGGAAAAAACCACTGAAGTTATGAGCAAGCACTCATGGAAAAGGCCATAAACATAGGTGGGATGTTATCAATTAGTGATGGGAATTATAGCTATTTTCCATTAGCAGTGCTAAATGCTAATGTTAAATTTTATTAACTGCTAATTTCAATTGCTATTTTTAACAAATGCTGTTTTTTATAATTTTCAATATGTGTCAGTTTCAGTAATCAAAAATAAATCAATAATCAAATCTCACCAAGCTATATATCATATGTTATTATTCCCTATTCCTCAACATTAATGCAAAGTTTATACCTTTTTCAATCCAGATCATCCAACCTACCTGAAAGTGTAAGATATCTGGACAGCCAGGCCACCCAATTTAGACTGGAACATGATGAGGGTGGCTTCCACAGGAACTGTACCCTCCTTCCAGGCTTCGGGAAATCGGCAAAATCTAGCCCGTCCGCGAGGACGGCTATTAAAAATTTTTACCCGTCCTCGAAAATTTTTACCTGTCCTAAGAATTTTTTTTTCACTTTATATTCCTTAATATATGTGCTTAAATACATCGTACAACAATAATAAATTAGAACCAACTGCCTCACGATTAAGTGCGATAACTGCTTATTCATACACCACCCCCACTGCCGCGATGAAAGTCGCCGACGCGAAGTCTCCGATAATGAATCAGACTGGCGAAGTTCCAATCTATGGGTAGGGGTAAAGGGGTAAGATATGTAAGGAATCGCTTCTTTTTTCAATGTTTGGTAACTTGAAGGCGTAGTAAATAAATAATCATATAAATCCTCTTGTCTCTAAACAGTTTAAACCTCATCGGTACTCTTTAATTTCTAGGGTATGTCTCTTTAATTTCTAGGGTAAAATCTTCTTGGACTGAATAGATGTTTCATACTTTAACTTCAGTTGTCAAACAACTGGAACAAATGCCATGAATGAATTTTTAACGTTTTAGTTTTAAAGTTGAAACCAAAGTGGGGAAGAAAATAAAACACTTCTGGCTGAAACTAGAAGAATCCATTCCAAAAATTCAAACTTGTTACTTACTCCCGTCTATTACAGCAAATGAAAATTTTATAGTTTGGGTTTTAAAGAGTTAAATGGGGATTTGGGCTTAGGCCCGGGCTGGACTTGAGTTTTCTATTGTTTCGGGCAGGGTTGAGTCTTTTTATTTTTAAACGTCCGTTACAACCGGGCCGAACATATTTCTTTTGAAAATTTTTAAAATGGATTTAAATTGAATGCATGAACTTATTGTTTTTATTTCAGCTATGTAAAGATAAATGTTTAAGAGAACAAACTAAATTCTCCGTACAAAATTTTGACAAATTTATTTTTAACATATTTGAATACAAATTTTTACATTTCGGACATTACATAATTACATTTCGGACCTGCTGAGACGCAGTTATCTTCAGGCCGAGTTCATTCTACATTTATAAATTTCTTCGGGCTTGGTCTGGATTTAAGCATTGGTATTGTCGGTCTTGTGAAAATCCGAAAATTCCGCACATGTAGAGCTTGAAAAGGAGAAGAGAACATGTCACTTCGATCGTGAGTGCGCTATCGCATTTTCATGCGATCATCGGATTCACTGGGTGGAGGATGAGGGGAGAAAAAATAACTAGCACCTGTGGTTGCAATTCAGATCTGACGGCTCGCCTAGAAAAAAGGCATTGAATTGCAGGTGACGACATTTCAATTTTCATTCATGGCACGGGAAAGGGCGGCTTTCACCACAATTTTACACAATTTATCTTTTTTTTTTTTTTTTTTTTTTTTAGGAATCTCTAATGTCAAGGCCGTCCGAGAAGACGGCAACTTCCGAAAATTGGTCGTCCTCGCCGAATTTTAACCCAGGGAGGACGGGCGATTTCCGGAAGCCTGCCTCCTTCCCTTATTATCAACCTCTTGGAAGGATTTATTGACCCACATATTCAATGTGCCCGTACACCGCGTGAACACAAAGATAGTTTGGGCAGAGCCTGAAATCGAACTCAAGTTGTCCAATTGCAATTCCCACATGCTAACCGCTGGGCTGTCCCACCCCAAAGTGTACACCTTTAAGGAAAACACAAATATCTTCTGCATAAGCCAATTAGTTATTTTGGAAATAAATTCTTGTAAGCATCCATGCTTTATTGGCTGCCTAGCCTTATTAACACTACAAATGACTTGGACGAAAAGAAAAAACACACCTGCTTACATATATTGCATGTCGCTTTTTTCTTATTTCCACTGTCTGAAAATAAACTCTAAATACATGCCTTCTTACTCAAGACTTTTGAAAGAAACAAAGTATTCTATTTTAATCCTTGAGATGTAATTGGAAAACAATGCCAGCTCTACGCCAAGTAGACTGAATAAAATTGACTGAAACGTATAATTTTAGCACTCACCTGGACGACTTCAAATAACCCTACTATTCCCATTAACAAAACACTCTGCCTGTATCTTAGCGCGAAGCTATTACCTGGGCGAAAACATAATAGTGCAATATTAATACCAATAAGGGAGATAAATATCCCATTTGCAATTTCTGTTGTCCCTCTTAACACTAACATGACACTATGCTACTGATTTTTCACACCATTCTCTTTCTCAGAGCAAAAACAGCCCAAGAATACAAAATACCAACAACCCTGTTCTAGAGCCTTAAAAAAAGCAACAACACAAGCTTCCGAAATATTATTACCAGTATTAAAAACCCAGCTATGAATTCTGTTAGCCTTTAAACTTGCCCATTAACAAATATGCTATTTCACGCTAAGCTTTCCATTAGCATTGCGAATGGAAATTGTAGCAACCCCACGAAGCTTGCGATGAAAACAAAGCGAGCAGTTACGAACAAAGCCGTTAACGTTTCAGAGAGAAGTGATTAGCTAAATTTCCAAACACTGTTAAATTTTGCACTACTTTGCTAAATTCCTCAAACTGCTTCTTTTTGAAGCAAGTTGAGATCTTTTATAGATAAGTGCTTAAAGTTACGGGGGTAGAAAATATGTTTCGAAATTTAGCAGATTGGTAGGATGAGGGATCTGTTAATTTAGCTGAGGACCTTAGTGGCTTTGCCGAAATGAACCAGCCCGTCTTGTGCCCACCATAAGAATGTATTCATTTTGGGGAGATTAACATGAGAACAGGAAAAGATAGCAAAGCCAAATTCAGTATGTGGCTGTCCTTTGTGATACATTTTAATTATTCGAATTTTAAACCTCACACAGGTTAGCCCATCATGACCCACCATAGGAATGTACTCGTTTTTGCAAAATAACTCAAGAGCCAGAGTAGTTAGGAAATCCAAATTTTATATATAACTGTTATTTGTAATATATTTTAATTTTTCAGATTTTTTAAATTAGTGGGCTACTCCATTCTGTGTCCTATATGTGGTCATTATAGGAATGTATTCATTTTGGTGGAATTACTCGAAAACCAGTTCAGCTAGTATATGTTCACATTTAGTATCTCGTTCTTTTATATTTTACTTCTTACTTATTTGAAACCTGAATTTACTTATTTGAAACCTTATCAGACTAGCCCATCTTGTCCCCTACCAGTCTATAAGAATGCACTCTTTTTTAGAGAATAACTCAACAGGAGCAGCTACAAAGTTCATATTAAGTATCTCACTGTCTTTGGTGGTATATTTTAATTCTTTGGACTTTCAACCTTTTCCGGCTAGCCCATCCTGGACCCACCACATGAATGTATTGTATCTAAAAAAAATTTTATTAATTCTAATTTTAAAGATTGTTTTATATTTATCTAATTTACTTTACGATTATATTTATATTTTTGATTTCATTTGACCTGATCGTATAGTTTTCAATAAAGTTATTTATACTAATATTAAAATCATCTCTTTGTTTACCTGACAAGATGGGTTTAAAATTTGGTTCCTTGCACTAGAGCTACGTGTTTTCGGCAAGTTTATCAGAGTTCTACACTTTTTCTTCTTGTTACCACCCATCCTGGGGAAACTTCCAACCCTTAGGAAAAATCAGTGGTGTCATATCAAAAAAATAAAAATTCTGATTTAAAATTCAAAAGGGCCCCCTGATCTGGTGCAAACCTCACAAGACAATGACAAGTTCCCCAATGCATTAAACAAGTTCCCCCAAAAGACATAAAATAAACATACAATCGAAAATAATAAATTATCAACGTAAATAAGCAAAAATAAAACCTTAAAATTAGGGTAGAGCTCATGAAAAGGACTGGTCTTAGGCACCAGTTTCTAGCCCTTCTTGACACGCATAGATTTTTAAGCTTAATTTTTCCATCTGAATTTGAAAGACGTGATCGTGTAGTATTTCTATTAAATGCCAATAATGGAGAACTTACAAAATTAAAAATTTAAATTAAACGTTTAAGTTACCTGGTCCAGCCTTCTGAGATCCAATCTAAAGAAACTATTGGAAGAAAAAGTTGGAATAAAGGGGGACTAAAATAAACACAACCGTATTAGGAGGAAACAAAACTACAAATTTTATTGAATACTTTAAGACAGTTACATACGGGCAATTCCAGCTTAAATAAAAATTCTTGCCTCATGGCAAAAAAAGAATTAGAATTAACATTAGATGTCATTATGACCAAAGCTTACCAGGGAATTTACAAAAATGGCTAAAATTAAAAAAAAACTGATTAAATGGATCCTCTGAGCTCTACCTCTAAACCTCTAATAAAGGCCCCTCTTAAAAGGCATGATAAAATGATGACTGGGGAATTCCCCAAAGGACAGACAAATCTCTGATACTATGATAGCCAGACATGTTGGGAAACGGCAAAAGTCCGTGAAAGAGTTTCTTTAAGTGAAAACTCACCAATCTTCACGGTCGCAAAAGGGGCCTCACTTCATCACTTTATGCGTCGGAGGAGTCGGGACTCCGCATCTCGGAGAGGCAACGTTGGCCTGGTCGTGGGCACAGGCGGCGACATGGGCAACATCAGGATCGTCAGCTTTAAAGGGGTGTCCAGGAAGATTATGTTCAGCCTGGGTGCACCTAGTGCATTTAGTTGACAGGGGCCACAGGTGAGAGCCGGCCGAGGGTGATACTCCGCAGAAGAATCTCGTCCGATCCCGCCATCCACAGCTCCTTCCATCGAGAGAGCGCCGCAACCGACTGGAGGCCTTAGGTCAGTGACCCCAGCGGGCTGGTCCCGGCAAAGTGCATGATGCCATGCGTGCAAGAAAGGTGTCAGCAAGTTGCCCCAAAAATATCCGTTAGATGTCGAGCAAGGAAAAAGAGTGTCTGGCTTCGATGCGGGGGTGGAATATATTAACAAAATTGGCGTGCATTACACTCGCCACTACATAATATTTTTGTGCATGAGACCCTAGCAGGAGGGTTTCCGTAAAGACGATGTCTTCCGAGATTCCAGTATCGCTGGACGCCAATCTCGCAAATCACATCCCCCAGTTCGAAGAAAATGTAACTGTCTTACAGGATTAGAGGGGATTAGCGGTCCTGGCATCATGACGCTTAGATAACACCTAGAAAATCGCAAAATCGACGCCATTTTGGCCTGATATGATATTTTGCATTCAAAGAGGGCTTTGATCCACAAAATAAAGATTCTAAATTAAATTATTTTTCAAGTATGTGAAAAAAACATTATACCATCAAAAACATTTAAATTTAACCAATTAATATTCCCAGGGCAACAGTGGTCACTTACAAAGGCTAGTTTCAACACTTTAATACATCAGTTGTCAAATTACCAAATTACAAAATTATGATTTACAAAAATAAATTCTTGTTAATAAAATAATTATTTCTTTATGCAACAGTACGGCAATTACGCACATATTCAGTTAGTTTGCACCATCCAGGGTTCCTTACTTACACTGTAAAAATTATTCTCTTAATTATTAAATCCTTACCTAATCTTTCTCATTTATCATTCTTACCATCTCTTTTACTAAATAATAAAAGTTTAGCTTTAAGTGAGTTATTTTCCTATAACTATAAGCATAATTAGTCTTTATGAGATTATCTGTATTCTAAATAAGTTACTACTTTTTCTCTCGTTACTCCTCAACTTAAAAACCAATTAAAGCTTCTGAAATTATATTTTAACCCTAAATGTTTATGATTTAAAACTTGAAAATACAGTTTAATCTTCTTTTAATAAAGTTTAAAATAAGTTAAGTTAAACTCTTGTAGTTCCCAGTATAGAATTTTTAACATTAAGTGTTTGTGCTATTTCTTTGCATCACAACTTTACTTTTAAATAGTTATAACTTTTTAATTAAGCAAATAAAGTTATTTTTAAAACTTTAAACATTGAAATTATACCCCTACAAATAAAATAAAAGCAATAAAAAGGGAAATTCTAAATTATTAGAATTTCGACACCACAAATGCACTCATTTTGAGGGGAATAACTCGAGAACCAGAGTAGCGAGAAAGTCCAAATTTAGTATGTCATATTATGTGGTGCATTTTAATTCTTTGGATTGTTAAACTTATTGGTCTTGCTCGTTACGGGCCCACCATAAGAATGTACTTGTTTCGGCGGAATAACTTGATAACCAAAGCAGCTACTTGACCTGGCATAAGAATGTACTTGTTTTTGAAAAATAATGACTAAGCGAAGGCTTGTGAATATGTGCATCTATGAAATGAAATGAAATGAGAGATGGGTGGCTCAAGAAGAGCCCAGCACAGCCACCAGAGGTCTATTGTACTACCCCAGACAGAACAGATCATTACAAAAAGATACCAGTAGCCGACGCAAAGATAAGCAGGCACTTGACAGGAATGTCATTCAGCTCCCAGGGTTCAATCACATGTCGACCAATGTGTTTGAATCTGTGAGCAGAGTAAACCTCACATTCACAGAGAATGTGAGCAGCAGTTTCTTTGCTGTATTTGCAGCCCCTGCAAAACAAATCTTTAGTTACACCCATAATGTTGAGGTGTCTCGAGGGTGCAGTGCCCAGTAAGGAGCCCAACAGCCCTCCTGATGCCAGTTCTGCTGATCTTGAAAGGTTCCTTTTGACGTGTACTAGGGCAATTGCAGTTGAGAATTTTCGCTTGCATTTGACCCTTAATATTATACCAGTTCTTACATTGAAGCATCCTGAAGATGTCATAAACAATTTTTCTGGTAAGATCATTGGGAATAACCCAAGATCTTACCAGAAAAATAACCCAAGGCTGGCTCAGGGCCAACAAAAGGAGTACTTGTGCCTTTTCTTGCTAATTCATCAGCCAACTCATTTTCAGGAATGCCTAAATGTCCAGGCACCCAGTAAAGAATGACTTCGTTATTGCTAGCAATTTCAGAGTGCATTATAGCACTCCCAGACAAGGGAAGATGTCATAGTGGACTTCCCAAGAGTCATAAGAGCAGCCTGACTGTCGGAACAGATAAGTATTTGGTTGCTCTTATACTTCCTGTCGTAGCAAATTCTACAACACATAAGAATGGCAAGACCTCAGCCTGAAAGACAGTAGCATAACTGCCAAGCGGATAAGACAGCTCTGTGCCATCATCCAGACAGCACACACCAGCACCAGTACTTGTGCCAATCTTCGAGCCATCCATATACCATACAATACAATTTTGTTTATTGTAGGTGGGAGTCCTCTTCCAGTCATCCTGCTAGGGGACCTGAATTTCGTAAGGCTTGTCAAACGTATATTTGACATGAATGCCATCAGGTGGCATACAAAAATAAGGTTAGCTATCAACATTGCTGTTAAGATCACTCCAAGATAAATACCTTGAGTAATCTTTCCAGTGTTTCATATATTTAAGTCTGTTCATGCAAATGAGTGCCTCTGCTTCAATATGCATGTAAAGCGGGTGCAATCCAAGTAAAAGTTCAAGAGTTGCAGTGGGAGTAGTTTTCATGCATCCAGAGATTGCAATACAGACCATCCTTTGAAGCTTAATTAATTCTAATTTAGCAGTTTCACATCTTATTCTAGACCACCAAACAATGGAGCCATAGGAAATGATAGGACAGATTACCATCAAGTAAATCCAATGGATATCCTTGGGATTTAAACCTCAAGATTTCCCAATAACATTCCTACAAGACCAAAAGATTCTTCTGGCTTTAGTCGTGCAGTAATCCAAGTGTTTCTTCCAGTTGAGTCCCTTGTCAAAATAAATTCCTAAGAATTTAACCTCCTTGGAGCAGGTAAGCTTCTGACCTTAAGAAGTGAATGCCTCCAAGATTAAGAATGCGTTTTCTGATAAACGCAACCATAGCAGTCTTCTGCGGGTTAACAGAAAGACCTGCGTTTTTACACCATATCTCAACCCTCCTAAGAGTAGTGGACA
Source organism: Amaurobius ferox (assembly GCA_951213105.1). Classification (NCBI taxonomy): domain Eukaryota; kingdom Metazoa; phylum Arthropoda; class Arachnida; order Araneae; family Amaurobiidae; genus Amaurobius; species Amaurobius ferox. Next base: position 37,418,679 of record OX578142.1, read on the forward strand.
TTATGTCAGACAGTGTTGCAAAATTTGCTCCTGGCAGTGATAACAACATCGTCTGCGTAACCAACGCAAGAAACACCAGAAACATTGATGCTCTCCAAAAGAGAGTCGACAACTATACACCAAAGAATTGGAGAAAGCACACCTCCTTGCGGACAGCCTGCAACAAGTGCATGCACTATCATACTATCACCAAGAAAAGATGCACTAACAGGTTTCTGATCCAATAAGAGATCGTGATATCAACACCTTTCCTATCAAGAGCATCAAGGATAGTATCGATGGGTACCTTATCAAAGGCGCCTTCAATGTCAAGAAAGGTGGCAAGAGCAACTTCCTTAGCATTAAGGTTTCTCTCCAAAATAAAGGAGAGACTATAGAGGACAGTGTCCGTAGATTTACCCGGTTGATAGGCATGCTGAGAGCTTGATAGGGGCTTAGCAGCCAGAATCACTTCTCTGATATGCCTATCTATAAGCTTCTCAATAGTCTTTAGAAGAAAAGACGTAAGGCTAATAGGCCTGAAGGATCTTCGGAGTTTTATAGGGTTTATGGGAATCAATTGCCCATTTAACCCTATCCAGAGTAACCACACTCCTTACAATGCTCCAACTTCTGTCATCACAGGTAGATTCGGAGCAGGCCTCAAGTATGTCACTATGACCATACGGATCAGAAACCGGAAAATGGACACTGAACAGCTCAGCCAGGGTTTCTTCCCCATTAACAAAGAAGTCACCATTTGACTTCTTGACAGTATTCAAATTACAATTCCTGTCCCTTGCTATCAGCTTAACAAGTTTCGCTGTAGCAGAAGCATCATTAATGCCTCGCAGTAAGTTCTCCATGAGTTTCTCTTAGAGTCTCTGACTGCCTTATTATAGAAGGTAAGAGCAGATTTATAAACCTGCCATTCTCCACTCTTTTTAGCTCTATTAAAAAGCTTCCTGCATTTCCCATGCAAATGGCTGAGCTCATTCGACCACCAAGGAACAATTCTTGGGGAGTCAGCATTTGTGGTCTTGCAGTTTTTGTGGAAGGATTGGATTATGGTGTGTTGCACAAAGTCAACAGCCAAATCCAGGTTTTCAATAGAAGAATACTCACCAGTATGACTAGCCATACTCGCCAGAAGATCTTCTTTGTAGGAACCCCAATTTGTTCTTTTTGAGTTCCTACCCTTCGTTATTATAGGTTTCACAGGACCATTAACAGAAAAAGAGATCAGTTGGTGGTCAGACAAGGATATATCATCTGAAACCTTCCAATTGAAAACACTTTCATATGCAATACTATTGCTTATGGTAATATCAATAACTTCGTGACGATTAACTGTCACGAAGGTTGGAGAATTACCCTTATTAAGAATAAAAAGGTTAAAAAGTATAATCTGTTCTAAAAGATCATCACTCCTACGGTTGCAATCACTACTGCCCCAAACAGTGTTATGGGTATTTGCATCACAACCAATAATCATTCTTTTGCCATTATAGTACTCAATTAGACTAGTAATAACATTTGAAAAGGTTTCCTTATCTTCGTAAAAAAGATAGGCTGAAGCAAGGATGTATTCCATCTTATGCTCATTGGTTTTAAGATTCATACTGATGGCAACATTATCACCATCAAGGAATTTTACAAGGTGAACAGCATTGAGTCTGTTGCTGACAGCAATACGGGTTCTAGGTCTGATACAGGATGTATCATAAAAGACATTGAAGCCCTTGATCCCAAGACCCAAAATTTTTCCATTGCATGTCCAGGGCTCCTGGATAAGAGCAATATCAGCTCTATCATTGAACAGCCTTTTGCTAAGAATAGCAGAGACAGATTGACTATGGTGCAAATTGATTTGCACAACATTAAACAATCCAGAATGCGCCTCCTCCTGCACCTCTGTGCTTTTGTGAGTATTTCCTGCGTCTCAGCCATGGTTTCAGTGTGTCGGTCACCAAGGCTCGTGACTCCACTTTCTTCCACAGCCAGACTGCAGGTTTCCTCCTTTTTGCCAAGATTTAACCCCAGAGGGGTTGTCTCAATGGCTGACTGGGATTCACCCGAAGGTGTACCCAATCCTTCAACTCTTTCTCTGTGGCACCATGAAGAACCAGGGAATAGAGCATCTGATTTCTTCACGCTGTAACCTCCAATAGAGAAAGACCACAGATTACTTCCAGTTTGATCGGTGCCCCCGCTAGGCTCCGTCTCCCCACACTTTTCTAACGTGAAAAGTGTAACCGCCTGAGTCATTCGCAAAGCTAGATGATGAGGAACGGGCCATAACGTGCACCAAGTGCACAGGGCCCAAGGATCAACAAAGATCCAAGGGGGATTTTTCGATATGAAACGCCCCCCTCCATCCAACCAACGCACCAAGGGACTCAGCCTCAGGAACCGTTTACTACAAACGTTTCTTAAAAGCAATTCTAGAGATGCACGCCGCTTTGCCCTTTTCGCAACACAACCACATAGTCCCATTCCCGAGCCCAAAACAGTATACCTTACAGCAGAGGCCAAAGGGTGGTACTAAGGCCCATAGAGCAGAAGAGATGTTTACTAGGGTCTCAGCATTGATGCAATCTGCAGCTAGGAGAAAAATATCGCTCGGATACGTCGAGATTGCAACACCCGTATCCACAAAAGAAATGGACCCCTGAGGATTTTACAGAGTGGGGCTAAGTGCCTCGCTTCCAACCCCCAACCTGGAGGACCAGGATGCCTCTTTTTGTCTGGAACCTCACCTTTGACCTGTCCGGCAAGGGAGACCCTACCAGTAGCGAAAGCTACCACCGGCATATCTTAGGAATATCCGTTACCACAAGCTCCACCACCACGACAAGGCACAGGCATCATTTAGTGGAGTATGTGCATCTAAGAAAAGTGTCTGTGAGCTCCAGCTGTTAGTGCACGGCAACAAGCAAGGAGCGGTACCAAAAGAAAAAAGCATCTGTTATTTTTAGCAGTTTGGTAGAATCAATGTTAACTTTTAGAACTGTTATTTGGCATTAGCTGTGTTAACCCTTTCGCAACTGCGAACTTGCATTCAAGGACGAACGGCATGCTGTCGGGCCGGAGGAAATTTTACCCTGAAGGACGACTGGCACGTATTGGTGTTTCTACATGGAACGTTTTAATTTGAATGTATTTGTATACTAGATGGCTTTAAATGCCCGTGGAAGCAACTTAAATGTATTTTGTAGATGTTTGACCTTGGCACAAGGAGAATCCAATGAATTATTTCTCCATTTGGAGGGATGAAACATGGTTCTGTAGCGTAAGCAGACAGCTCACTTCTCGCAGCATAAACAATTTTATAATTGAGTTCCGGGTCTCGTTCTGATTTTGTCTTTTATTGATTTCATTGTTGATTTAAAGGAATATAAGAGAGTATTTTTTTTTTTTTGAGTGGGTGGGGGAGGGGAGGGTAAAGGAATGTGCGGCAATGAAATGATTAGGTTATTTATGTTCTCATGGAAAGGAAGGCTGGGATTTCGTTAATATATCCCATCGAAAAGGTCCAGATGTGGAATAAAAATATATAAATCGTCAGAATCGGAATGAGGCTATAAATGGAATTTCCTTGTGTATACTAGAAAGGACACGGGATTATCAAGCTCTAATGGTGGGTATGGAGAACGCGTTGTGAAAACATTTCCAAGTGAACTTTTAGGAAAAGGATATACTTTGTATTTGGATAAATTTTTTACCTCTCTTGTACTTGCAAAGTATTTGTTGTCTAAGAATACGCATGTATGTGGTACAGTTTCAAAAAATCGGAAGGACATGCCAAAGAATTATCCATCTGTACCTAAAACATATATACACTAAAATTTTTAATATTTTGATAAAAGAAAATTTGTATAAAAAATATACATCAAATAGAAAATAAGTATTTCCTTTCTTCCTGAAAAAAGTAGAATGCTGTGTTGAACGGGTGATTTTTAGTGAATTTTTTTCGAGAGTTAGGCTTAGCGCAAAAAAATGGCCGTCTTTTGGGCACATTTCGGAAACGAAGCGCTTCGTCCTTTGGACCACGGTAGTTTCGGAATGCCACCGTCCCGAAAGGGTTAAATTAGCTGCTAAGTTAATAGCAACTCATCTCTATAATCAATGCTATATCACTTGGTATACTGAAAGTAGCAGCTTTAGATTTATGGTGTTATTATACAGGGCAATTTTTATTGCTGAACCTCGGCAATTCTTCCTGTCAATCATACGTTAGGCTTCTTCTTGCTAATACTGCTGATTTCATTCCAGGAAGCATTCTTTAGTGTGGTTTTTTGTATAATTTGGATCTTTTATGTTCCACAGCTGTCTGTTGAAGTTTTATTATTTTTTTTCAATTTCCAGATTCCAACGTAGTTCAGCTGCTTGCGATGTGCTTTTAGTCACCATCGCCATCCTTAATGCAAATGATAAGAAAGGCAGAGTGGGTTAACATCCAATCTTATTATTCTTCAATTGGTTCACATTCAGAAATTGAGCAATTTTTATTGTTGTGTTCGAAAAATTGTAGCATTTTGGTAGCAAGAATTCTTCCCATTGAAATGCATAGTGTTGCTGAAAAATTGTTGAAATGAATTACTTATTGTAATAACACCTTTATACTGCCTAGTACCATAACTCTCAGCTACTTGCAAAAGTCATGGTATTCAAGGGTTTAAAAGTTAAATTTTTATGCCACCAAGCATGTCTTCTGAAATCCCTTTTTTTACTACACTGACTTCCAAAAGTTAAGCATGCAATACAAATTTTAATTTTTCGAAAGCGTATTTAAATTTGAGTGGCTGAAAATTGCTGCGGATGTAGATGGCAGTATCTTATGTTACAGCCAATTATGATTGACTGTCCGGATATATGCTAATTAGGCAGTTGTTGAAGGCTCCAGCATTCTGAAGGGTATGAGGAGGTGCATTTAAATACTGATACGAAGTGTTTATAACTTTTGTAGGATTATTTTTAATGATATTCATGTTTCTATAGCTGAAAGAAGATGAATGAGATATAGAAGATGTTGCTATTTTCTTTGGCATTCATCATTCGGTAATCTTTTGATTATGGAAACAATTCCAAACAAGTCAAAGAGTTATCCACAGACCTGTGCCTGGTCGTCCAAGGGTTACCACCCCCTCTGATGATTGGTATATTGCTATAGTAGGCAAGCGAAATCGACGAGTGACCTCCACAACTGTTACATCCATGGTTGCAGCAGCACTTGGTAAGACAATATCTGCCAGTACTGTGTGCCAAAGGCTCCATGTAAAGGGACTGTACACCCGAATACCATGTTTTTGTGTTCCACCAACTGTTCAAGCCAGAGGGGCAAGATTAAAGTGATGTCATCAACATGTCAATTGGACTGTCTCAGATTGGTGCAACGCCTTATTCACAGCCGAGTCCAAATTTGCCGTGGAATCAGATGATAAGCATGTCTGGAGAGAACATGCCACATGCAATCAGGCCAAGAGCATCATCAAATATCACACATTCAGAGTTGGCAGCATCATAGTGTGGGCTGGAATTTCAATGGGATAGCACGCAGAGCTGCACATCTTTAAAGTTGGTTTTGTGATGGCTGCTGATCAGTATCGAGATGAAGTCATAGACCCCAATGCGAGACTCTACACTGCATCAGTTGGTCCTGATTTCCTCCTTATGGACTATAATACCCGTCCCCATCGAGCTAACATCATTGACGAATACCTGGAAAGTGAGGGCATTTCTCATATGGAGTGGCAGGCATATTCCCCCGATCTTAATCCCATTGAAAACTGTTCGGATACCCTCGAATGTGCTGTCTCTGCATATTTACCTCCTCTAGCCAGTCTCAGAGAGTTGGAAACTGCCCTATTAGAGGAATGGTCATTGCTTGCTTCTGCGATGGTTGATCACCTCATTGAAAGCATGGAAAATCGTTGTAAAGTTTGTGTAAAGGTCCGGGGTGGTCACATACCATATTAATGTTAGTTTTGTTTGGTTTATTTTCCTTTAAACATCATTTTGTTAATGACCCAAATGTGACGTCATCATATAACTTAAGAAAAGTAAATATTTTTTTCATCTTTGTACATAATTCTTGTTTTCTTTAATGCATAAACACATTTGCTACTTTCATGTACAATTATCAGTTAATCAAAACTTTACTTTTCCATTTTTGTTGATTTTACCATCCATACTTAACTTTTGGAAGCCAGTGTACTATTACTGTAATTCAGGGATTAGGTCTCCAATCTATAGCCTGTGGTCTAAATGCGGCTCTCAAGATGCTCCATTCCAGGTTACATATCAATGTCTAACAAGACAAATGTAAATATTATTAATAGCTTCATCATATTTTAAAAGCAGCCCATGTGTCATATATTATGCTGTGTTTACCCATTTTATAAGCACTGTGATGTTTTATCAGTAAGATTTGGGCACTACTTGTTTTAGATTTGTCGCCCATGAAATATCTAAAAATTTTAATGTAGCCTGAATGTTGAAAAGTTTGAGATCTCTTCTGTAACCAATCAAATGTCGATGCTATTAAAGCCCAATCTGTTAACATTTGAAATATTACTTTGTTTAATTAACAGCATATGTATTTTGAGTTAAGATGATAAAATCTGGGTATTTTTAATTGATCAGTATTTATTGGCAGTTATTACTAGTAAGACATACCTTAAATTCAGTTAAACATATATTCATTATGCAATGACAGAATACAGAAATTGCCATATTTGTTATTACTGCAGCATTTACTACAAGTGTAGCATTTATCTGTAGATATTTTCTATTATTAAATAGTAATATATGTTTATTTGAAGTATATAAATAATATCTTAATATTTTGATTTCCAGGGAGAATTATCTCTTTACATGCACTTGTCCAAAATGTGAAAGTGAAATTTCAGAAGATCTTTCAAGTGATAGTGACAGTGATGGAAACTGAAGATACATATTATCTCAAAAATTGTGATATATATCTTTTTGAAAGTGTTAATCTGAATTGTAAATGTTATCTGAAACTGTTAATTAATGCAATAAATGTTTGTCTTTTAATCATTGCTCATACAAGATCAAAGATCTTTGTTGAAATTGTTATATATCTTCCCTACTCTCTATGTTTATGATTAACTATTAAAGTTATTATACAAATGTGTTATTTCAATTATATTTTTTCATAGCCTGTTATGTTTAGAATTTGTCTATATTCACTTAAGGGATTTAAATTTATAACATTGATTTATTTGATAGTAAAGATCATACTAGACTGTATCTTCATGCTTCAAATAATATTTTACTCACATGTAGTGGATTAATTATTACATATAATATAAATTCCTAATTTAACATTATTCCACATATAACACTAGTTTTCTTGGAACCTGACCCATATTAGAAGATTTGTTCTATTCACTACCATTCTGACCTTCACTACCACTAATTTAAAATAACACCCTAAAAAAAAGTAATTGAAAATTCTGAGATAAAGATGTGAGGAATGGGGTGGAAACAATAGAATTTTGATAAATTGGGCTCACTGACAACATGAAACTGATGAAGTTTATCTGGGAAACTCTCTGATATGCATACCTTGTGACCAATAGGAGCTTCAGCATACTGTGCATAGAGTTGGATTTTTCTAGTAGAATAAATAATCACTAGAATAAATAATCAAGACAAGTATTACTTTTGATTGAAATCAAATCTTGCTTACAATTGCTAAATTACTTGTAAATAAGATGTTGCTAGTAGGAACGATAACAGCTCACATTTATTGGTGATTTATATGGACACTTTGCAAAGGGATTATTTAGTGCATCTGTTTGTATGTTTTTGTCTATGTTTAGAGTTTTTTTAAATACATTTTAATATTGATCTACACTATTTATTTTATAATTTTTGTATATATTTAAAATTTTTAAATACATCTAGAAAATGATTTTGTTTATATTAAAAATATTTCATTATAAATTAATTGAAGTTTGAAAATTTTGTTTGTAAACATTATTTTACATTTGTTTATGTTTACACTCAGAATTTTATAAAGAATTTAAATATTTAAACATTGAAATATAAAAACTCTTTACATACCATTATTAGTTATTATTATTATTAGTTACATATTATCATTAGTTACATTATGTTGTTAATTTTATGAAGAATTTAAATTTAAGTAAAGAATAATTTTTTTACATTAAATACTTAAAAAATTATTTCATTTAATAAATAAAATTTAATTTTTAAACACCATTTTATATAGATTGTTTGTTCACAGAAAATAAAATTTGTATTAAATATAAAAATATGATTTTGATTTTTTTAAAATATTTTAAATGTACAATTACATAAGCACTGTTCATATATATATATACAGGGTCTTTATAATTAAAGTTCCACTTTGAAATAGCCATAAAAGGAAAACTACTGGACAGAATGTTATCAAACTTGGTAATAGTTTACAGGAGGTCATGGGATTTTAGTTTCCACAAAAAAAAAAACTCACCGTCAGCGGGGAATGGCGCTGTATGCAATATTGTTAAACAAAATAAGACATGAAGACATCAGTTTAAAAAGTTTTTAATCGTTTCTAAAACATGTTACAAATCATGTTCAATGTAGCTTCCACCATTTTCTGAAAGCAAGTTAAATTGTATATATATCATAAGTGTATACATATATATGTATGCATATGTATATATATGTGCATATATATATGTGTATACATATATATATATGTGTATATATATATATGTATATATATATATATGTATCTATCTATATATATATATATGTATCTATCTATCTATATATATATATATATATATATATGTATACACCTGTCCCCCGATTTACACGGAAGATAGGTTCTGCACAAAACTGTGTAAATTGAAATCTTGGATTTTGCTAAGTAAAATCGTGTAAAACGAAAATAACCCCAAAATGTGCATGATTCAGTCATTTCTTTAAGTAAAACAAAAGTAAGACATCTTAGAAAACTTAAAATTATACTTAGTTTATAAAACAACAAACATATGAATGTAGTAATATAACATATTTAATTTATTTTACATTAGGAACAAAGAACAAAAAAACAAAAAGACCCTTAAAAATTAATTATAAGTTTAATCACTGTCATCACTTTCATGTACTATCAGTCTTTTCTTTCTGATAGGTATGATGGCACTTTCATCACTTGAGCTTTCTTGATGCGATTCTGACTCAAAATGGTGGACGAATTAGGCAAGATCTCGGGTTGACAAGACTTTGTCATGAAATCGGTAATTAACAATTGCATAAGTTTTTTTGCTAAATCTTTATAGACCTCTTCATATTGATTTAAGCATTTACGAAGGTCTTGCTGGAATCGGAGAGCTCGATCAACATTTGTGTCATATTGTAAGAAATGGTTGCCCAATTTTCTTTCCAAATCAAGTCCTACGCTTATGATTCTTGCTGTGAATGCAACTGGTTCAGATTGCTCTTCATCAGAATCATTATCTTCATCATGTTTGTTTGTTTCACTAATCATGTTAATTAAATCATCTTCATTCAATTCTTCATCAGCCATTATTTCTTCAATATCTGCCTGAGCTAAATCTTCAAAACCTTCTCCTCCTATAGTATGGGCCAACTCAGTGATCTGAGAATATTCATGCTCTATTGGTGATTTATCATTTCCACTTTCAACAACATCCGGCCATATTGCTTTCCAGCAGGCGTTGATTGTTTGATCTTTGTGTATGACAGTCCAACATGCTTAACACAATCTAAAATTGTAAATTTCTTCCAAGCATCCATCAGAGTAAGAGATTCATCATTCTCCATTTGTTCTAAGATATACCTGAAAGTTTGCTTGGTGTACTTTTAACTTGAACTTTAAAAATCGAAATTATCCCTTGATCTAACGGCTGTAATAAGGAAGTTGTATTCTTTGGTAAAAAAACAACTTTTACATTTTCGTGTTGTAAATCTGGAGGATGACCTGGTGCATTATCGATTAATAGAAGAGCCTTAAAAGGTAATCCCTTTTTAGTTAAGTAATTTTTGACATCTGGAACAAAGAAGTTATGGAACCATTCATTGAAAGCTATGGCAGTGACCTATGCTTTTCTATTAGCCATCCAATAGACGGGAAGGTTTTTGATTTTTATTCCTTTGAATGATCGTGGTGATTTTGATTTGTTAATCACCAATGGTTTCATCCAGTGTTCGAAATTAGCGGTCGTAATTTGCGACTAGAAATGTCAATTTGATGACTAGAACCATCATTCTGGTCGTCAAATTTGATGCCTGACAATAAACTCCTTCACAATCGGTCTCCCCTTTCCATGTGATAAAATTATAATATGTAGTGATAGGGCTGCGGTTTAAAAAGAAAACAATGTCTAAAACCCTACCCACGACGGAACTTAACTATCACCAGAGTGATAAAACTGCAGGTGGTCACATTGAAAGACATTATCCCTATTTCAGATGTGTGATTTACTAGGCCTTTGTCCTTCCCTAAAGAACTAACAGAAGGGACATATACAATGGGGTACAGACACTTGAACCGGTTTTCAGTAGTAAGGGGATTCTGAGACTTAAGGAGAGAGATTTATGTCTTAAGCAAGAGAGAGCACGCAAATGTTTATAATACTGGACATAAAGAGCACCCATTTGCCATGAACCATAAAATTGAACCTCTGAAGATTATCATTGTTTGCTTTATCTCGTCCCACATTCCAATGTCTGAAAAGGAAGGCAGGGCAAGAACCCCAGGTGATAATTTATTTTGCTCCCTACCCTTGGGACTTGACCATGACTAATGGGGGGAAAGGGGGGGATTTCCGAAACCCGGAGGACAAGGCATCTCGATGTTCCGGATAGGCTTTATATTTTAGTCGCTTTCATTGAGTTTGGTAGAGTTCAGTTGGGTTCAGTCAGTTCAGTTCTTGATTAAATAAATCTATTCACTATGATGACGAGGAACATAGCATCATATTTTTCGGTTTCCAATACTAATGAAAATAAGCGCTTAAAGTTGAGTAATACTGAAAGTGACAAAGAAGACACTGGTGACATAAGGAATACGCGCAAGACAGTAAATCCCAGTACTTTTTTGAAATGGAAAAAGCAATTTCTGTGGCTGGAAATGCTAGAAGAAACTGATTTGATGGTCTGTGCTGTATGCAAAGAATCTGCACGCCTGGAAGATTCAAGCTTCGTTAATGGATGCCCTGCAGTCAGATTTGAAACTGTAAGTATTCTTTTTTCTTTTTCTTTTTTAATATGTAAGCGCCGTAAAAAATAATTTGGCAATTGGAGAGAAAATGCATTGTGTTTTAGAAAGCATGCAGGGTTTGCTCAAAAGCACGAAAAACGCAAGCACGCACTCCATGTTCGCGGATTGAAAATTTGGTCCTTTAATATTTTGTTACTAGGCATTGAAAATGACTTCTTCTAAATTGATTCCCAAAATTACTGTGAATTTAGCACCTATAGAATTTCTGACTGACTTCTACAAAATATTGAACTTAGAAACCTAGCTGCTAATTCTCCATTTTCTGATAATAAATAATATTTGGGAAAATGAGAGAATTTTTTTTTTTAGGTTCTTAGGAGGAAATCTTGTCTTTAAAAGATTGCAAAATTAAACTCGATACTTGGGGGGGGGGGGGGCTATATTATTTCAAAATTCTCTTATAATATTCATGCTTTCTAATTTTTGTATGTATTTGTGTAAGATCATTATGCGATGTCGCGAAAATTTGCATTTATACACGATTCTTAGTTTATTTCGCTTCATTATATTTTTATTTTTTACAAACTATTTGCATTTGCATCAACTAATATTTTTATATGAATTTTGCTTTTTATGTAGGCAAATTAATTTTCAAACATATTAGCAATGAAATACAGATATATTTGTTAAATAGCGTAATTAAAACAGTGCTTTCATATAATCCATATAAAATAGCAAACTAAACAGCATAATTTTTTATTACAAAGTGTAGTGATGTCGTGAGTGGGTGGATATATGAATTTTTCATGTAATCCCCCCCCCCCCTCCCAAATGCTCAATATCACTCCAAAATCCCAATAATAGCTATTTGGCTGTGTTTTAGTTATATAAAAAAATGGAGACTTTTAACTTTGATAATTACATGAATAATTTTAATTAAAAATTAATATATTTTACATTAAAAAGTGTAACATGATTGCAATACTTGAATTCCAGAATAATCAGTTGGTTATATTTGGAAGTTTTTTTATTGTGCACTCTTTACATGGTGTGCTATTTTCAGGATTTGTCTGGTGACCCCCCCCCCCCCCTTTTACAAATGAAGAGTGAAACTTGGATAAAAATAATACAATAATTAACAAGAGATTTTTTTTTTTCAATTAAAAATATTTTAACACACAAATTATTTATCATTTTATCGTGCATTTTTCTTTGGAAATTATTATAACATTGTATTTAATAACATTTTCTGCTTTCTAGGTAAGAAAACACAGCTTGTCTGGAACACATGACAAGGCATGTAAAGTAAAGGCTGCAAGAGCTAAACCATCAGCAGCACCTTTAATTTCTTCTCTTAAGGCTATGAATGCAGAATTGCTGTCAAACATGGAAAAACTATTTAACACCGCATATCTACTTGCTAAAGAAAACTATGCACTAAATGATTTTCCTGCCCTCTGTGCTTTACAGAAGAAAAACGGATTGAAATTGGGTGAAACTTATATGAACGATAAATCAGCAAAGCTGTTTATAAAGTATATTGCAGACAGCATTCGGCAGGAAGTTAAAGATCAGCTATCAACAGTTGATATATTTTCTATTATGGCTGATAGTTCAACTGACAGAGCAACAATAGCCGCTGAGATTATATATGCATATTACAGTACAGGATCTATTATCCGGAATGCTTGGGACTTCAGGCATTCTGGATAAGGGGTTTTTCCGTAATTCGGAACACTTTTTCTAAAACTTACTGGAATGGTCTCAAATGTCGTTAGAAAATTATAATTCATTTTAAAAACATCAATCTATATGGGTTAACTAAAATGCAAATTACATGTAATTATAGTATCAAATTTAGTGATTAAGAAAAATTTTGAAAGAAAAAAATGTCTGAAAAAAGTTGATTATTCAGGGTAGTTATTAGAAGTCTTTTTTTTTTTTTTTTTTTTTAAACATTTCAACTAAAGTAGGCCCTCACCATATTCATCTAATATTTTGGCAGAAGCACTTTTGTTCATATGTTTCAAAATATTTTAAAGTACTTTTAATAAAATTAAGATGAGAAGGATGTTCATTTTTAATTGAAATGAGATTATCCAACTATGGCTGCAAATATATCAAATTCTAATTTATGCTCTTCCAATGTAATGTATGTCTTCAAATGTTTCTAATAAGCCTTATAATTCTAAATGCCTGCATAAATAAAAAAATTTTAATTTCGTTATCCTAAACATATATCTCATTTTCACCAATAATATGTTTAAAAGATAATATCTCAGCATAAAAAGTACAAAAAATATAAAAATATTAGTGGATGGAAGCAGATTGAAAAAATGGAAAATATTTAAAAATAAAACGAAATATACCGGCGATTGTGTTTAATTCGCGATATTGCTAAACTGTCTTCTATAAATTACTAATTAATAAAAGAAACACGTAAACCCATGAATATACTGCAATGGAACTTTTTGCTAGAATCAATTTTCGGTCCAAAATAGCCATTTTCATCCAAATAATAGGATTTAATTGAAAATAATTTTGATCTTGGAATTCCATCAACGTTTTTTAAAATATTGAAGATGTGTATATTTCCACGCACAGATTAACATATATATAGTATTAACATAATACATAATATAGTATTCTGTGTTTCCACGGAGATGAAAAAAAAAAAAAAAGATTTTCCTGAGAAAATGACAAGTTTATTGCTTAGGTTAAGTATTTAAAGAGATCAATCAGAAGGCCCTGAATGACATTTTATAGCTGCTATATTTTTCTTTGCATTTCGGCAAAAGTTAACTCTCATTAATTTCGGAAATTCCTTACTTAACGTACTTTCTATCATCTTGTAAATGCGCTGATAGCTCTCTTTTTTTTCATCTTTTCCAATACATGTTTATTAAATTGTGCAAAATAGTGTGAATTCTGCGCGGCACATCGTGTCTGAAGAGCGTAGGATTTCTTTAGCGATATCGGGATATTTCTAATGAAAAAGTTGGAATGCTTTTACCGAAAATCAAAGTCCCGGAACAAAGCGCAGAAAGGAAAATGTAACTCATTTGGAAAAATCGAAACCTTTGTGCCTAGTGTGCTCTGCCCTATACACCGAGAAAAAAATGAAACGCCATTAAAAATGCACCTTGCCGCGACTTGTCCGTAACTAACTCCTGTATTATACTATACAGGAGTTAGTTACGGACAAGTCGGAGACTAATCCGAAACTAGTGAAGAATGGAATGACGCATCTCGCCATCAATGTGACGGTATCGCCCGTGCCGGATCGTCACCTCCGAGAGCTACTATCGGGGGTGACGGCCGGATGCAGCCGCTTAGTAAATTTTTGGGAAAAACGGTTCTACTTTGGATGTTTTCCGGAAAAGAGGAATTGTGGAACTTCTCGGAAAAAACATGATCCACAGAATATTTTCATTCGCTATCGTGAGATTTCCTCGCATTCGTTTTCAAAATTTATGAAAAATCAGCGGCTGCGAGTGCGCGCGGCATTTTTTTCTGCACGGGAATTTGGAACTTGTATGCGATTTGTGCGTCCTATTTCAAAATCCTCTAAAATAGTAGGTTTCGATACATTTTTTTTTTTATTGATATTGTTAATTAAAGCAAAAAAGCATTTGGCGAGATTTTAAACAAAAAATCGCTATTTGGTGCAATATTTAGCAAATAATCGCTTGTTGGTGCAGAATTTGGCATTATTTTGCCGTATTCCGGTTTTGGGAGAGTCCGGATATTGGAACGCCGGATAAGAGATCGCGTACTGTATATGCATGATGGAGACGTAAAATGCACATATATTGGGCTTAAAGAATGTGAGGGTGAATCTGCAGCTGGCATTAAGTTCACATTAGAATCTGTGCTCAAAGAGTATGTTCCAGGGTGAACTAAAAAGCTAGTCGCAGTTAGTTTTGATGGCGCAAGTGTAAACATGGGTGTCAATACTGGTGTTGTCAAACAGTTGCAAGTAGATTGTGATGGGCTTCTAGCAGTGCACTGCATGGCCCACAGACTTCACTGTTCGAAAAACGTCACGGTTCACGCCGGTGAACGGGAAGAGTCGTTCATATTAAATTTGCATAAACGCCCGCTCACGGGAACGTGAATCGCGATGTATTGATTATTTCCAACAATCGGCCCCCTCATGCAAATCCTTAAGTCTCAATGCATATGCAAAAGAAAACTTACTCTGAGAAACCAAGGTATATCAATAAACACCAAGGCCCCCAGTATCCTATCAAACATAATGAAGGAAAAAATTTAAAGTATTATATCATTATTAAATTTAAAATAAAATGCATAAGTACTTATAGCATCTGAAAAATAGTTAAGTATTGTCGACAATATTGTAACAACAACATTTCACATCAAGTAGAAATTTATATACAACACAACTTCAATGCTTAAGTATCATCATTCAAAAATTTAAATTTTAGTTTAAATTTAATTATAAGTATCCAAAATTTAAGTATAAGCACATTATCATTTTAAACAAGTCAACTTTAAAAGATTAAGATTTTGTATAAGCATAGAATTTAAGTTTACTTTAAATTTGAGTATAAACACTATAATTCAAAAAGCTTAAAAAAATTTAGTCTATTAACACAATATAAGTATACATAATTAATACTATTAGACTGCATTGATATACCAAATATTTAAAAATACATGATGCAAGTAATTAGATAATAAAATTCCTTTATCAAAACTTTCAACACATACTTTTTACCAAGTTGAAAAATACAAAATTTTATACACATAAGCTATTATTTAGCATCATGCGGGTCATGGAAAATGGATGTATATACAAAGGTGTAAAGTGAAAAAGATTCAATATCACAAAAATTTATACTCAAGATATACTATCTTATATCAATGAGGTTTAAGATAAATAATAATGTATATATATGACATCTTAAAAAAAATTCCCAAGTTGTAAATTCAATTTAGTATTTAAAATTTTCTTTAGACTAAACATTTAATCTCAAAAAGTTTTGATTTAGTTTTTAAAAATTTTATTACAAAATTTAAGTATTATTTCCTTAGTCATTGGTTTAGTAAAGTAATCTGCTAAGTTATCTTTACTATTTACAAATTTAACATTAAAAGATTCATTGACTATTAAATTTCTTAGGAAATGATATCTAACATCAATATGCTTAGTTCTGTTGTTTTCAATTGGAGAGTTAGAAAAATTAATGGCTGCTTGGTTGTCGCTAAAAATAACACTGTTACTTTTATTAAAGTTTAACCCAAGTAAATGACATTCTTCTATATGTTTTGTACCCATACCATTTCCTTAGCGGCTTCAGTTAGTGATACATATTCAGCTTCCATGGTTGATAAGCTGACACACTTATGTTTAAAGGTACGCCAAGAAATAGGGTACATTGTCAATAAAGAGTATCATGCCTCCAAGTGAAACACGGTCATCTCTGTTTGCAGCAAAGTCAGAATCTGAGTAACAATTTAATTTTAACTCCTGAATGTTAGATAAATTCAACACATAGTTTTTAGTCTTTTCAACATATCCTAAAAGTCTTAACAATGCATCCCAATGCTTAATTCCAGGGTTTTTCTTGAAATTGAGATATATATTGATGGCGTAACAAATATCAGGTCTAGTCCTACTAGATATAAAAGCCAAACACCCCAATTAAAGCTCCTGTAAGGAAAACTTTGCATTTGCTTTATTTCTTCACTTGTCTTTGGACAATCTATTTTACTTAGAATATTCCCTTTAGAAATGGGAAGTGAAGTAACTGGATATTTATACTGTTGAAACATTTGACATACTTTATCTATATACTGACTTTGATGTATAAAAAATTTATTGTCACACTCTTTAAATTCCACGCCTAAAAGTTTTCTAATTTTTCCTAATACCTTGATATCAAATTCTATGCTAAGTAATGAAACAATGTGGTCTATGTCCCTTTGAGAAGAGAATTATGTCATCCACATAGACCTAGCATAAGAACTTTGCTATTGTAAATATATGCACAAGTTACACCATTGAAGTTTTAAAAAATTTAATTCTTTTAATTTGGTGTCAAGTTTCATTAAACCATTCTCTTCCACTTTGATGAAGACCGTAAATGGCTTTCTTCAACAAACAAACATAATCAGGCTGTTCCTGATTGACATAACCTTGAGGCTGTTTCATATATACCTTTTGACTCAATTTAGCATAGAGATAGGCAGATTTGATATCTAATTGGAAATGCATCCAGCCAAGCATGCCATACGAAAATTGAGAAGAATGCTCTAATTAAGTTGAAGTTAACAACAGGGCTAAAAACTTCATCGTATGATTCTCCCTTTTTCTGACCATACCCCTGGGCTACCAAACGAGCTTTTAAACCTCTTGAATTTTCCCATTCTCGTCTTTCTTAATGGTGTAGACCCATCTACTGCCTATATGCTTTGTGAGGTGGATGCAGGAACTAGTTCCCCAGACACCCCTCTCTTGCATTACGGCCATTTCCTCATCCATAGCTTTACACCATTTTTCGGACTGGGAAGATTTTATAGCAGCGTTGTACCCTTTTGGTATATTTATTTCAATATTGCTTGCTTCTGGTCTGCCTCTGACCCTTTTAAGACCTTTATTTTCCCGAAAATTAAACAGTTGCTGATCAAATTGTATATTCCTTTTATCACAATATTTCTTAACATCATTGTGCGACCTCAGCCTTTTATTATCTCCTTGAGCGTAATATTCACATCGGTTCTACTCCCATCGGGTCTTGGAACCGTCTTTCGCTGCCAAGCAATATCCGAGCAAGGAGTCATACTGGAGTCAGCAGGAGAGTCCGTTTCCTCACTGGATTCAGACGGATCCGTCACCAGTGTCTTCACTCTCTCCTGCCCCCCCATCAGACTGCTCTCTCGGATATTCCCCGTCGGAGTATTCTGAAAGGTTATCTCTTGATATCCCTGAGGAGATATTTCTGGGACAAATTGGGTCCAGGATGCCTTCCACTACCATCACCCTCATCAAACCTCACATGCCAGGTCTCAATTGTTCGTTTCTCCCCTGACAAAAATATCCTATAGCCCTTAGTTTTAGTAGCATAGCCTACCATCACCCCTTCTGTAGCTTTCATGTCTAACTTCTTTCTGAGCTGACTGGGTTTGCCTACATATGCTCTACAACCAAAGGTTCTAAGATGTTTGACTGAAGGTTTTCTACCACTGTAGAGCTCATGTGGTGTTTTGTCTTAAATTTGTGACATATTCGATTTTTAGTGTATGCAAAACACAATATTGCTTCCGCCCAGAATCTGTCATGTAATTTGCTGTCGTTCAACATGGCTCTAACACAGTCAAATGCGGTTAAGTTGAATCGCTCTGATACTCCATTTTGCTGTGGGGTATATGTGTTAGTCCTCTCAGCCTTAATACCGATATCCTTCAGGTAATTTTTGAACTTATCATGGCAGAATTCCATCCCCATTATCCGTCCGGATACATAGAATTTTAGTACCTAACTGCCTTTCTTCTCTGGCCTGAAACTCTTTAAAATGTGAAAATACTTCTGACTTCTGTTTCATGAGGTAAACAAAAACTTTTTCTACTATAATCATCTGTTATAGTTAAGACATACTTGTTCCCACCATATGAGGCTGTGGGTAAGGGACCACACACATCCATGTGTAACAATTGCAATGGTTTAGTGGACCTTATCCTACCGGTGGGTTTATATGATACTCTCCTAGACTTAGCCAATTTACACGATTTACAATTTAACTTTTTGTATTTAAGCCTAGGAAGTCCGTTTACGGCAGAAACTTTGCTGGTTTGGAAAAGATATTCAGCGTTTATGTGGCAATATCGTTTATGCCAAAGACAGTTTGTACTATTAAGTTCAGTTACTGAACTGCTAGGCTTAGATATTGAACTATCCACATTTCTATTCTGCTTAGTTTTTGTTTTGTCAGATTTAAATTCAGTTTCTTTAAGATTAGGTGCTATTTTTACTTTGTCTATTTTTCTGGAAGCACTAGGATCCCTATCCTTGGATTTCTTATCCTTTTTGTGTTTCTTGTCTCTATCTCGATCCCTATCTTTAGATTGACGGTTTTCTACGTTATGTTGTTCCTGGGTACTATACTTAGGTTTTAAAAAATATAACCCATCCTTTCTTTTTGCATAAAAGAATTTCTCCCCTTTAGGTGTAAAAAACCATAGAACCCCATTAGCTCCATTAAAACTAAAATTTTGTTCCTCAAGAACAGATGCAGCTAATAAATTTCTCCTAAGTTTAGGAGAATACATAACATTCTCCAATTTGATAATACTTTGCTTATCCTTAAATTGGACATACATTTCCACCGTCCCGATAGCCTCAACTGGACTTTCGACATCCCCTACTGCTAGCGACATTGAAGTGCCTTTGCACTCATTAAATTTTGAAAATAACTTAATGTTATTACAGAAATGTCGCGTAGCAGCAGTGTCTACTACCCAGCTGAGTCTATCGCTAGGATCGATTACAGTATTAGCCTCAATCTGTGGAGACCCAAGAAATTCCACAATACTAGATCCATTATTTCTACTGCAATTAGATTTAGTATGACCTAGTTTGTTACACTTAAAACACTTAATTTTACTTTTAGAAATATTTACATTATGATTAGAAGTATTTACATTAGACACATTATGAGATACATTTGGAAGTTTAGACACTTTTACTCTATTTACAAATTTCTTAGAAGTAAAATATGCAGAATTTGAACTCACAGTTTTGGAAAAGTCACTTGCTTGCTGCCTCAGCCGGCTCTCCTCCGCTGCTAGCTCTGCTTGTATTTTGCTGAGCTTGAAGTCCGAGTCATTCCATCTATATATAAGTTGAACGATACCTCGGAATTCTTCCGGAAGGTACCGAATCGACTGGAATGCTACATACAGGTCTTCAATGGGGTGTTTCGCGTCTTTAAGCCTCGTCACGGCCTTCCGCAGTCTTGAGCAAAAAATGTCAACAGGCTCGTCTGGCTCCGGCCGAACGTCGAAGAACTCATCTAGTAATCTAACCAGGTTGGCTCGGGAAGGCGCTTAAAAATGTTCTTTCAAGGTATTCCATACTTGACTAGGTTCGTCGGTGACGTTTATCAACTCCTTGTATTCCGAGGATAAACTTTGATAAATGATGGCTAATGCTCGGTCTTTCCGGCGATAAAAATCATCGTAGTCGCGGCGACTTGCATCTTCCTCGATAGGCTTAGCACTTCCATCTACGTGTCCGAAACATCCTTCTCCCTTGAGGACGAATGAGATGTCGGTACGCCAGGTGACGTAGTTGTCCCGCGTCAGCAACTCCGTTCTACTTGCCTCCATGGCCACTCGTAGGCAGAAGTAAAAGTTCTTGTACACTGTTTACGTTTACACTGTTGCGTTTCGTTGTTCACACGAACTTCAAAATGGTGCCATGTGCGGCCCCCATCTGAACACTGGAACGATTTCTTTAAAGATACTTGTACTTATGACTCTATTGGGCGTTGAACTGGCCCCGTAACCGTTTCTCTTGGAAAATTTAAAATTTGAAGATAGCAAAGCACGCACTGTCAGAGTCAATAAGTGTTGGCTGGGTTATGAAAGTACACAAGTCCAGTTTTAAAGAACAACTTCGTTCACTTTATTTGGTGAAAAACACAACTCGGCATATTACACGTACCTGGTAATTTTCCATGCCGTAAAACATCAAAAATATACTATGTACAAAAGATTTTTAGTTGTAAATGACTAGACAGAGATTCCTTGAAACATTTGGTAGTAAGTTACTATACTACCTCTATCACTTGCGTGTATTTCAGCCACCATCACTTGGCAAAGGGAAACCAAAGGATAAAACATCAGGAAAATATTTAAAGCGGCTTCCGAACGTTTGTAAGTAAATTTAACGTTCAATACATGCTGGTCCAAACTGACCACATCTGCATCCGTTTCGACTATTCACCGTCGTCAAACGATATTCCGCAGTACTTCAGTCAAAAACATTTCTGTCTGCCTGCATCAGACCATCAGTGTCTATCTCGTCTGACTTCTTCAGACGTCTGATCTCGATCGACCCTTTCGACCTTCTCCAATGTCTCCTGCAGACGTCTCCTTAATGTCTGAAAAGTCTGACTAATGTCTGATTGCTTCAAGAAACCTCTGCCCTATATATCCGAGAATGGACAGTTCCGGAAACGCCCCCGGATATGCAAATCAGATGCGTACGCATTGAGAACTGATTTGCATGAAACCTCATGTTGAAAAACGTCACGGTTCACGCCGGTGAACGGGAAGAGTCGTTCATATTAAATTTGCATAAACGCCCGCTCACGGGAACGTGAATCGCGATGTATTGATTATTTCCAACAGGTGTTGTCAAACAGTTGCAAGTAGATTGTGATGGGCTTCTAGCAGTGCACTGCATGGCCCACAGACTTGAATTGGCCATGTCAGATTCATTAAAGAAAGTGAAGCATGTTGGAGTTATAGAAGATGTAATTAAAGGCATTTATGCCTATTATCACAACAGTGCTAAAAGAATTAAAGAATATGGGCGAAATAATGGATGAAACTGTTCTTCGTCATGTGGGCTTGCATGGAATTAGGTGGCTGCAATCAAGAAGTCGGGCAGTAAAGGTGTTAGCGAATAATTTGCCGATTGTTGTTATGCATATGGAACAAGTAGCGTCATCTGAATCAGATAAAAAGTCATACCAAAACTTAAGGGCTACTTAAAGATTTTGAAATCTGAGAGATTTATTGGATTTCTTTTTTTGCTGGAGGACATTACTAGTGCACTTGCACGGTTATCGAAAATTTTTCAGCAAAAATTTTTAAAAATAAATGAAGTTTGCGATGGACTAACATCTGCAAAAGAAAAACTACATAGGATGATATCTCAAAGTGGGACTTCACTAGAAAAATTTGAAAAAGAGTTAATCACTGAAAATAATCGTTTAATATACAAAACCATTGTTTTCTAACATCTAATGAAATTAGTATGTACGATGAAGATCGTAAAACTATACTAGAAGGAATAATTAGTGCTTTAGAAAAAAGATACGAAAGTATAGAACGCAGTGAAGTTTTAAGTAATATTAATCTTCTTGATCCATGTTTTGTTGGATCTGCACAAAATGCCAAATTAACCAGATTTGTAAATAACTTACCAACAAATCTTTGCATTGATAAAGAAGAGGTGATGGAAGAATTTAATGAGTTTAAAATATGAGCTAGAAACAAAGAAAGTATGTCATGTAAGGCAGCTTGGCAACGATTGATTTCGGAATCTGACTCATCACCTTTTTATTGCAATATACGCAAAATTATTAAATTTATAATGATTCTCCCATTTAGCACAGCTGAATGCGAGTGAGGTTTCAGTCAATTAAATTTAATTAAGACTGATATCAGACATCGGCTTGCTTTACAGACAGTTGATGACTTGCTAACGATTAAGTTATGTGGTCCAAATTTTTCAGATTTTCAACCACAAAAGGCTGTAAATCTGTGGGTGGAATAGTGAGGCTTTAGATCGCATAAGACGACCAGAATTCAAAACTGCAAAATAAAAATGTGGTTTTTTAAAAATTTCATTGTTTCTATATTCTTTGTAAAGTAAAAAATGAACATGTTTTTCTGGATTACTTTGTCTTAAATATTTTATAAACTAATACAAAACCTAAGAAAATGTATAATACGAAAATCTGAACTATTATTTTATTACATAGTTAACATTTAAATGAACATTATGAGTATTTAAAAATATTTGTTACTATCATAGATGTAGAAATGGCAACTAGTTGTGTCTATTTGGCACCTAAAGTCAAAATTATAGGCGTCATTTGACGCCCAACTTAAATTTTTAATTTCTAACCCTGGTTTCATCATATAATCACCAGAAGCATTGCAACAGAAGCGAACTGTTATACGACTTTTCGCTACTTTATGACCACTAGCTGATTTGTGAGCTTTGGCTATAAAGGTTCTTTCCGGCATTTTTTTTCCATAATAATCCGTACTCGTCAGCATTGAAAACCTGATCAGAAGTGTAGGAGTTAGCGGCAATGATTTCAGCAAGTTTTGCCGGATATTGTTGTGCCGCATCCGAATCAGCAGATGCACTTTCACCTTTCATTCTCAGATTATGTAAAAAATGTCTTTGTTTGAATCTCTCGAACAACCCATGGCTTGCGGAAAAAGATACCTTCTTTTCATCGGACGAAGTCGACGGCGACTGATTCTTAAGTGATTGATAAATCTTCAAAGCTTTATTTGTAACAACATTGGTATCGATCGGGATTCGCTTTTGAGTTTGGTCTTCTATCCATATCACTAAGGCTTTTTCCATATTTTCCATTGTAACATCTCTAACATATGAAGTCGTACTCATACTGCTGCAGGTTCCAGCTGCTACACTTTTTCTAATGGAGTCTTCATTTTTTCTTATTGTCCTTATTGTGTCTTCATTCATGGAGTAAAATTTAGCAACATCCGTTACTCTTTCTCTATTACGTAGAAGGTCTAATATTTGAATTTTAGTTTCTAAAGAAATAACTTTTCTTTTCATTTGATTTTTCTTCAAATCCTTTGGCATTATAGAACCTTAACAAATTTACGCAAACTATAAAGATGCAAAAAAAAACTATAAATGTTGAAAACTTACCAATTCAAAAGATAAACACACAATAATATAAGCTTTGCTGCTAAAATGTTTCTGCACTATGTACTTGCATGAACCAGATAACTTTACTGTTGTGAAATACATATGGGGATTCCCCTATTACAGGGATTTCCCTATACGGGGATTACCCTAAATGTATATATTTTACAACACCGGGAATCCCCTGTTGTTTTCATCAGTGTTATCAAAGGAATAAAATTAAAAAATGTCATCAAATCTTTGTATAGACGTATATGGAGCGGAATATACATTTTTATCAATTTTTGAAATCTGTTAATTTATAAACCATGTAAAAGCAAAATCATGTAAAACAAGTGCCGTGTAAATTGGGGGGACAAGTGTATATATGGATATATATATGTATATATATATATATAATGTATGTATATCTATGTATATATATATGTATATATATATATATATATATTAGAAAAATATCTAAAAATAAGATTTACAAAAAACACAATCATAACATTTCCCCCCCCCTTTTTCAATTTGATGAGGTATTTACTTTTATATATATATATATATATATATATTAAAATAACAAATACGAAAGGGCAAAAGTTCAAATCAGTAAACACAGTATCAAACCGCGGGCAATATAATAGCGTGTATTTAAAAGCAAAAAGGAATGAGAAAGGGCCGGAAAAGCAGAGCAAGGAGAGACCAGGACAAGGAAAATACATTAAAGAATAGTATATCTGCCAGAAACGTCTTCAGGGGCACATTCTAAACAGATATACTAAAATCCGTTGTTTCTATGATTGCATAAAAACACGTGGTTAAAATTTTATGCAACTGTGCCCAGCAACGGAATAAACGAGAATAACAGAAAAAATACAAAATTCAACCTTAAAACATAAACCACATAATCATAAAAAATAGTGCACAAACATACAAAAAAGAGGGGCAACTCAAGTCTGAAGGTCATCAGCATAAATAATCTTCATGGGAGTCCACCACGTGCATGTCTGAATGCTCACCATGCCAAATACCACGTTGGAATAAACCGGACCAGAGAAAGTGGAAGTAGTTGTACATAATTTCGGTGAGACAAAGCCAAGAGTTCAGAAACTAACAGAGAAGTGACCATTATTATCAAAAACATTTAAAGTATGGATAACACTGTGGAACTGTAGTTTGTTTTTGTGTTATTTGCTTTTTAGATATCTGCCTTAACGGTTTTGTGAGTGTTTTAAACTTTTTTTCTTTACCCGCTGAGGCAGTTTTTTTTAAAATTTTGCATGTTTTTAGTGTAATCGAAATTACTGTTTTCTTTTAATAATTTTTACATTTTTATTTTTGCCCGCTGGGGCAATGTTTATTTTATAGTGTTTCCACTACTATTGAATATTGTACTTGCGATTGAATATTATACTGCGATCTACAAATAAGGTGGGAAAATTGTACATAGACTTTTGAGACGATCAATATATGATAGTGTACACTTATATATATGTGTATATATATGTGTGTATATGTGTATATGTATATATGTATGTATATGTATATACCGGGTGATCAGAATTAAAACACCCCTACTCTGAGCTCTCAATAGATCAAACTACTCAGTGTAAAGACCCCAAAATTGTTGAACATACTATTCAAGACATGGGAAAAGGGATTCCACACACAAAAAAAATTAGTTCCAGAAACACAGATAGGTTGCACTGTACAACAGAAAATACGCTGAAAAGACACAAAATACACATTTGTAACACATTTTATTTGAACGTACCAAACATTCATATCACAAGGACCTTATCGATGTAGGGAATGCTGTTCAATATGGTTCCCTTCTTCAAGATGTAAAATCTGCAGTCTGTGGATAGCTTGTTCAACTGCGGATCGTAATTGGTTGATTGAGATGCTTCTCACATGCAGAGTGATACTGTCTTTCAAATCTGCCAAGGTTACCAGACGTCCTCGATAAACAAGACTTTTTAAGTATCCCCACAGCCAAAAATCACAGGGATTAAGATCTGGAGAACGAGATGGCCAGGTTGTCGGAAACGCACGACTAATTACTCTGCCATTAGTAAAATGTTGCTGAAGAAACTGCTGTACACAGAGTCCAATGTGAGGAGGTGCTCCATCTTGCATAAAGGTAATTGAATCAAGACATTTTTGCTGCTGCAGTTGGGGTACAACAAAATTTTCAAGCATGTTTTTGTACCTCCTGGCCGTCACGGTGCATGTCACAGGGCCATTGGGAGTAGCCTCTTCAAAAAAGAAAGATCCAAGAATGAATGTGGCTGTGAATTTACAGCAGACTGTAACTTTCGGTGAGTGAAGTGAAATCTCTTGGAAGGTACGAGGGCTTTCCGTGTCCCAAATGCAACAGCTATAGGTGTTGACTGTTCCACTTAGATGGAAATGCGCTTCATCGCTCCATAGAATCTGCCATGGCCACGATACAGCTACTTCAACTCTAGCCAGAAATGTCAATACAAAGGTCAGTCGCTTCTCCCTGTCGATGGTCAGCAAGTTTGTAATTGTGACTAATTTTGTACGGGAAAAAATGCACTATGTTTCTCAGTACGTTACGCACTGTGCTGTAGGGAACACCACCCAAGTGTCATGACACTCCACGTGCACTACTACAGCCTATAACGTTATCCATTGTTTGTTCAACAATAGCGGTGGCAACATCGTCAACGGCATCTGAATGAGTCGTTTTGCGTCCTCGACCCGGCTGATGTCCAGTTTTCGATGATGTCCTCGACCCCAAGATGTCCAGTTTTCTCGAATCGAGCGATCATTCTCCTGAGAGCTTGTGGAAGTAATAGTCCTTTGCGCAAATTCTAAAGTCGACGAAACTCTCGAAGTGCAGCTGCAGCATGTCCTTTGTTTTCATAAAACAGCTTCACAAGCAAAGCGTGTTCTGGCAGTGTGACAGCCATCGCTGATAAGAATGAAAATTTCCCAGTTTCATCCCCTTTTATGCCCAGAACATAGTAGCTGCAAACCAAGGGTTTATGTAAATTTTTGTGCTTACAGTGCGAAATTGCAGTTACAATGACAGTTCAAGTTTCTTCACTTTTTTATCTTCTTTTTCTTTCATATCATCAAAAGAAATTAAAAAGGAAAAATTCCATATCGCATGTGTTTGTTTGTTTTTTGTGATTATTTTGTGTCTTTTCAGTATATTTTCTGTTGTACAGCGCCACCTGTCGGTGTTTCTGTAACTATTTTTTTTTCGCGTAATCCCTTTCCCCATGTCTTGAATAGTAGGTTCAACAATTTTGGAGCCTTTACACTGAGTAGTTCGATGTATAGAAAGCTCAGAGTAGGGGTGTTTTAATTCTGACCACCCTGTATGTATATATATATATATATATATATATATATATATATATGTATATATATTTGTATATATGTATATATATTTGTATATATATATATATGTATATATTTGTATATATATATATATATATATGTATATATATATATGTGTATATATGTATATGTATTTGTATATATATATATATGTATATGTATTTGTATATATATATACAGTACAACCTCGAAAATCCGGACATCCAAAATCCGGACGTTTTCCAAATTTTCGGTTTTTTTTTTTTTTTCCCCCGGACTGACGAAGTCGCGGATTTAAAAAAGATATAATAAGGTAAGATTATTTATTTTATACATAAGATTATTTATTTTACCGTATTTTCCGGTCGACTTTCTGAACCCGGAAATGAAACGAAAGTTTAGATGGACGGCAGTAGATAGATAGGCTCGTGGTTGGAGCGTGAATTGAGTTGTTAGCGTTAATCCCTCCTCCCCCTTATTCAAGTCACAACTCCTGATGAATTATTTCGCGTAAAATATACATCGTTATTTAAATACGGAATTTTTATTATCAAAATTTCCTTTTCTCATTATTGAAAAAGACATTTTTCTGAAACAATGTAATTTTTAATATTAAACACTTTAAAACGTTATCGTAACATTTTATCACAGATGTTCAATTAAATCTAAAAATCCCGAGAATTCATATTAACGCTCACGGAAATTTATTTTATTCACTTCGTAGTACGATTTCCATTCTTCAATGTATTCTGTTTTGTCTTTAGAATCTCCTCCCCCTCCCGATATCTGACGATTTTTTCGTTCTCGTCGAACGTGTCAGCTTGAAATCGACTGTATATTTTGCCTTTTTTGTTTAGAAAGCCATATTTATATACTATAAATAGCAAATAAATAACTAAATAATATCGTATCTCACAGAACCGAGCAACAAGGTCATTAACACACAGACCTCTCAAAGGGGTCGGCTTGCCACCGGTGACAGTCGGCTGTGTTTACGATTAGGAACTAAGCAAATTCCTTTCTTCGCTTTCCCTGCCGCACCACGTCCGGGTGCTGCTGTAACCTAGTAGTGACTCATCGTAATTTAGAATAATCATTGAGAGGAGAGATATTTTTCTTTTTTGGAAAAGATATTTATTTTATCTACTGCGATATTTTTTACACATTTGACTATTACTAATAAGGTTTTTACTTTTTTCAGAGTCATGTCTTTTTAAACATAACATTATATAGATGCTAGATAATAAATAAAACTTTTAAGTTATTATTTTTTGTTTTTCGTTCATTAATAGCGAAAACGGTTTAAACACATTTACACCTTTAAATATATCGTTAAAAGTGCTAATCCTCCATCTTTATTAAATCTCAGCACTGTATTAAATCTTCCGGCGCTTCATTAAATCTCGACAAAGCCGATATAACGGAAGTTCTTCACTTTGGTGATGATGCGCTAATCGTAAATAAATTGAATGATGGCGAAATTCGCGATATGATATTAAATAAAAAAAGATCGAAGTAGTGACGATAAATGTGGAGAAGAAAAAATACCCATTGATAATCTTATGCAAAAAATCGATCATGCAATTAAAGGTCTTGAACAAAGAAGCATTATAACCGAGCAGAAGTAATGTCCATCTACAGGATAAAGAAAACTGCTTTTCCATAAACCAAAATTAATGAAATAACAGTAGTAAAGGAAGGAGAGTTCTGCTGCGAAGGCTGTGCAATGCTGTGCAAAGCTGTGCAATGGCCGCCATCTTGAATTCCGTAATCCTGGACGGGGGTGTAAAAGGGGGAAAATGAAAAAAGGTGGGGGTAAAAAATTTTGAAGAAACTTTTTTCGGGTGGCAACGATTTCGTAGTCTTGTACGAGGGGTTGAGGGGGAAATAAATTTTTGGAATGAGATTTTTTCTAAGTATGGAAGAAACTTTTTTAGGGATGGCAACGGCTGAGGTTCTGCGACGAAGGCGGTATGGAACCATCAGCGCCCCCTAGCGACGGAAAGTGGAACTATCAAGGATGGAACTTAGAAATATTTTTCTGTTTAGGTTACCATAGCAACATCTGTGGGGTAGAAACTTTTTTGGGGATGGCAACGGTTGAGGTTCTGCACGGAAGGCGGTATGGAACCATCAGCGCCCCCTAGCGGCATAAAGCAGAATTAAAATTGGGATTTTTCTGATAGTTGGGACTTTTTCTTCTTTTTTCTAAATCAATTAAGTACAAAATATTTGTATTTTTTTTTTCTTTTTTTAAAATGAATTAAAGGCGTTAATGAGGATAATGAAATAAAGTGATTAAGTATATCAAGGTCTATGTTATTGCGTGTCAAGAACATACCAGCGGTATACTAAGAGTAAACCAAAGGAGTATGCTGAAGACATGCCAAGGTCATGTCAATATCCCTCCGCCTTCTAAGAAAGGAGTGCTTGTCCTATTCGTAGGTTAAGGGGTATACCAAGGTCATGTCAATATCCCTCCGCAATATCGGGGTTACGAAGTGAACTGCGAGAATTTTGTAGGGTGAGATACTTGAAAATATCGTATGACGCAGGGTATGCCAAGAGGATCGAACATGAATTTTAAGAATGTGCCGCTTTTTGCGTTTTTTTCACAAAAAGTTTTAAAAACGTTAAAAAAACAACAAAAATGTGCGTTTTTTCAACAAGTTGAAGTTTTTGAGTTGTTGGATTTCTCTATGGGAATTAACATGGGTTTTCACACTTCTGCGAATTTTTTAGAAAAAAAATGTGGTTTTTCGCAAAAAAGCGGCCAAAAATGTGTTTTTTGAAAAACGCGGAATCGGCCGATTTTTTTCAAACTGTCGGATTTCTCTATGGGAATTAACATAGGTTTTCACACTTTTGCAATTTTTTGAAAGAAAATGTGCGTTTTTGCAAAAATGCGGCCAAAAAAGCGTGTTTTTAGAGTAGCAGAATTTCGGGAATTGGGTGTATGGGAGGGGGTGTGTTTCCCCAACCAGTCTTGACTTTCAAAATTTTAATATTTGTAAAAATAAATATTTTAAAGAATCGTGAAAGTGTGCTTATGCCTAAAATACTTGAGTGTTATGAATCGTGTATACTACCATAGGAGTATCTGTAAACCAACATGGTTTAATATGTGTGTTATTTTATACATGTGTTATTTCTTTATACCCACATGGTTTAATATGGGTGTTATTTTATACATGCGTTAGTTCTTTAAACCCACATGGTTTAATATGTGTGTTATTTTACAAGTATACCACTACCATAGGGGTACCTTTCAATCTTAACATGTTTTAAAAAGAGAGTGCAATGTTTTAAGATGAAGTCACAGAGAAAGAATCATCTGAATAAAACTTCTCTGCGATGCGTGCGAGAAAGAGGAGCCCCTATTTAAAACCGCAGAGTCCATTAAATCACGATGACAGATCTACCCCTCCCCACCTCTCGTGAATGTGGATAGTTACATCGTATGGTCAGTGCGGGAAAGATGGGGTATTGCTAACAGAGCGTGGTTCTGTATCTGGACATAACTTTAGGCTATATGCCGCGTTGGGCTTGGGTTTTGTCGACTGTTTAGAACTGCTCTCGCTGCTATTGTTAACATCTGTGGTGGAGGATAGTTTTTACGGGCTCATAGAATGCTTGTGTTGTTAGATTAAAAAGACACCACTAAATATCATTGTATTCTCAGCTGGGAGAGGCTCTTTTAAAGAAGTTCTTATTAAATTTTAACATGTTCTAAAAAGAATCTTTCATTCATTAGTGTTATGAATCTCGCAAGTTAATTAAAGGATGTTAATTAAATTAATTGATTAAGTATTGAATGCCTGTATACCAGGAGCATGTCAAAGACATGTCAAGGGGTATGTCAAAGCGTACCAAGGGTGTACCAAAGGAGTATGCTGAAGGCATACCAAGACCATCGTTCCTACACTATCCCTCTGCTATATCGCAGTTATGAAGTGAACTGTAAGAATATCGTATGATGAGGGGTATGCCAAGAGCATCGAACATACATTTTAAGAATGTGCCGATTTTAGCGTTTTTTTCACAAAAAGTTTTAAAAACGTTAAAAAAACAACAAAAATGTGCGTTTTTTCAACAAGTTGAAGTTTTTGAGTTGTTGGATTTCTCTATGGGAATTAACATGGGTTTTCACACTTCTGCGAATTTTTTAGAAAAAAATGTGGTTTTTCGCAAAAAAGCGGCCAAAAATGTGTTTTTTGAAAAACGCGGAATCGGCCGATTTTTTTCAAACTGACGGATTTCTCTATGGGAATTAACATAGGTTTTCGCACTTTTGTAATTTTTTGAAAAAAAATGTGCGTTTTTGCAAAAATGCGGCCAAAAAAGCGTGTTTTTAGAGTAGCAGAATTTCGGGAATTGGGTGTATGGGAGGGGGTGTGTTTCCCCAACCATTTCGGTCTTGGAGTTTAAAAAATAAATATTTTCAATAATCGTGAAAGTGCGCTTATGTCTAAAATACTTGAGTGTTATGAATCTTGCAAGTTAATGAAAGGAAGCGATAACATCTTAAATTTAAATAATAGCAGATACCAATGGGTGTATGCATATGTTTTTACAAGTGTATACTACCATAGGGGTTTCTTTAAACCCACATGTTTCAATATGTGTGTTATTTTATACGTATGTTATTTCTTTAAACCAACATGTTTTAATACGTGCGTTATTCTAAGAGGGAGAGACGCCTAATATGCTGATACATATGACACACGCGCTCAGCACAAATCGATGGAAATAAATGGTGAGATAGTTTTTAAAGACGAGACTTTGAAATTGTTTTCGATAAATAAGGTATTTGAGGTTATTTAACGTGTGAATGAGCGATACATGCCAATAAAATGAGGAACTAGGCTAAGTTTACAAGTATAGGACTTTAAAGTTTTGATGTTTTAGGGGTAGAACTTGAATTTATAATTAAACATGATTTATACTAACTACTGCAAAGGGAGAAATGCATAGCGAAAGGGGTTATGTGTGTATATATATATATAATACATATAACCAACACCCACCGGTGGAATGCAGATCTAAGATAGTATTTTTAGGAGAAGACATGAGATTCTTAAGTAAATGGAGTATTTAGAGGCATTTAAAGAGATATAAACATATGATAAGGTAACATCCATAATACACACAACTAATATAGGACAGCGAAAGGAAAACTTTAGTATTGTTTAGAGACCGAACTTCAAATTTTTAAGTAAATGTAGGCGTTTGGAAAAATTTTAATGAACTATGTGCGATACACATGTCTCCGATCACAGTGGTGGAAAAGTGATACCGGAGCAGTTTTTAAAGATGTGACTTTAACTTTTTTTTTTTCAATTAAGTGAAGAATCTACTAAATATTAGAGGGTGCTAGCGCTTACCGAGGGTTTTATGTATAATACACATAAGCAGCATATAACATTAGGAAGGGGATATTAGAAAAATTTTTAAAGATAGGACTTTAGATTTTGTAACTAAATGAGATATCAAGAAACATTTAAAGGGGATGAAAACCTCTAATGAGGCGGAATGGAGGTGTACTTACCCAAGATACCCAGCACTGAAATTATTCACTAAGATAAATTTTTTTTTTTAAAGTAAAGACTTTAGAAGTTTCACATAAAAGGTAATTTATACTAGTTTTTAAAGAAATGAAAACGCCCAGCGAGATGACTTAGAATGAATACAACGCCGATATATATAACAGTGAAAAGAAAACTTAAATATTGTTTAAAGACTGCACTTCAAATTTCAAAGTAAATGTACATACCCAGAAACTTTTAATGGAGTAGTATAATACACATACTCGATATAACAGTTAAATGACGAACTAAGAATAATTTATAAGTATGTAACTTTGGATTTTTTTAGTTAAATAGGGATTTCAGCTAATTTTTAGAGGGATAGAAAGGTATACTAAAGGGTGTACAACAAATTTTTAGAAGGGACTTAGGGAATTTGCTAACTAAATAGGGATTTCCACTACTTTTTAAAGGGATATAAAGACATACTAAAGGGTATACAGCAAATTTTTAGAGGGGACTTTGAGAATTTTTTAGCTAAATAGGGATTTCTACTAACTTTTAAGGAATAGAAACACGTACTGAAGAGTATAGAGCGTAATCATTACTAACACCTAGTGCTAAAATAAGGAATTAGAGTAATATTTTGAGGATGGGACTTTAGATTTTTAAGTAAATGTTATGTTTAAAAACTTTTAAAGTAGCGTAAATACCTACTAAGATGACATATGCGATACACATAGCCAATACATAGTTATTAAATAGGGAAAAGCTAAGATAGCTTTTTAGAATAACACTTAAAATTTTTTTTCTAATTAAGCGCAATATATCAGCACTTAAAGCGGACAAATACGAAGATTTAGACGGCATGTGTGATACACATCGCGGACACATAATAGTTAAATGTTAATTTAAGTAAGTTTTTAAGGATAGAACTCTGAATTTTTTGGGTAAATGAGATGTTTAAGAACATTTAAAGAGTCAAAAACACCTAATAAGGTGGTATGAGATGATTTCATCATCATCAGATAACAGCGAAATGGGGATACTACAAATATTTTAAAGGGGGAATCCTTAAAATTTCTAAGTAAATAACCTTTAAAGGGGCGAAAAATATGTAGTGAAGTTGTGTAGATAATACAGATCATCGACATTCTAAAACAGACAAGACATGTCTATACAAGATAAAAAAAATGTTGTACGTTAATATAAACATACATTATTCTATGTAGCAATGTAATACATACCCCAAGATTTATATAAAGTAATCGTGAATCTATTATACTATTCCCATCAGAAATCAGCTAAAATAATAAAATTACCAAGCCGAATAATATATCTAGATACTAAAACACCAACAAACTACATTAAATTGATAAAAATCTTAACTAAATAAAATAATGAAGCTGTAACATACTATAAAAATACTAAGTCTAATAAAATTATAGAATAAAATCATATTAAAGCAAGTACTTACATGTTCAATCCGACTCAAAAATGCTGCATTAGGTGTACGCCAATGAATAATGACAGATATAACATCTTCAGCTTTACCAACTAAAACCGACATATTCGCAGAACAACTTTAAACGCGTCTTAACAGCACGAAATCCACAGCAGAAATGACAAAATCGATACCTGATCATCACCGACACCCCCTACACGACAAGGTCACATCAAGGTCATATCATGGTTACTGTTAAACTATGGTATATAAAATAGAATCACATGTTAAAAAATAATAGATTTTAATAAAATGATTAAAGAAAATCCCTTTGTGATTATGAATGGTCTGTCTATTTTTACCGTGTGTATGTGTGTATGTATGTGTGTAACGTACAACATTTTTTTTATCTTGTATAGACATGTCTTGTCTGTTTTAGAATGTCGATGATCTGTATTATCTACACAACTTCACTACATATTTTTCGCCCCTTTAAAGGTTATTTACTTAGAAATTTTAAGGATTCTCCTTTAAAATATTTGTAGTATCCCCATTTCGCTGTTATCTGATGATGATGAAATCATCTCATACCACCTTATTAGGTGTTTTTGACTCTTTAAATGTTCTTAAACATCTCATTTACCCAAAAAATTCAGAGTTCTATCCTTAAAAACTTACTTAAATTAACATTTAACTATTATGTGTCCGCGATGTGTATCACACATGCCGTCTAAATCTTCGTATTTGTCCGCTTTAAGTGCTGATATATTGCGCTTAATTAGAAAAAAAATTTTAAGTGTTATTCTAAAAAGCTATCTTAGCTTTTCCCTATTTAAAAACTATGTATTGGCTATGTGTATCGCATATGTCATCTTAGTAGGTATTTACCCTACTTTAAAAGTTTTTAAACATAACATTTACTTAAAAATCTAAAGACCCATCCTCAAAATATTACTCTAATTCCTTATTTTAGCACTAGGTGTTAGTAATTATTACGCTCTATACTCTTCAGTACGTGTTTCTATTCCTTAAAAGTTCGTAGAAATCCCTATTTAGCTAAAAAATTCTCAAAGTTCCCTCTAAAAATTTGCTGTATACCCTTTAGTATGTCTTTATATCCCTTTAAAAAGTAGTGGAAATCCCTATTTAGTTAGCAAATTCCCTAAGTCCCTTCTAAAAATTTGTTGTACACCCTTTAGTATACCTTTCTATCCCTCTAAAAATTAGCTGAAATCCCTATTTAACTAAAAAAATCCAAAGTTACATACTTATAAATTATTCTTAGTTCGTCATTTAACTGTTATATCGAGTATGTGTATTATACTACTCCATTAAAAGTTTCTGGGTATGTACATTTACTTTGAAATTTGAAGTGCAGTCTTTAAACAATATTTAAGTTTTCTTTTCACTGTTATATATATCGGCGTTGTATTCATTCTAAGTCATCTCGCTGGGCGTTTTCATTTCTTTAAAAACTAGTATAAATTACCTTTTATGTGAAACTTCTAAAGTCTTTACTTTAAAAAAAAAAATTTATCTTAGTGAATAATTTCAGTGCTGGGTATCTTGGGTAAGTACACCTCCATTCCGCCTCATTAGAGGTTTTCATCCCCTTTAAATGTTTCTTGATATCTCATTTAGTTACAAAATCTAAAGTCCTATCTTTAAAAATTTTTCTAATATCCCCTTCCTAATGTTATATGCTGCTTATGTGTATTATACATAAAACCCTCGGTAAGCGCTAGCACCCTCTAATATTTAGTAGATTCTTCACTTAATTGAAAAAAAAAAGTTAAAGTCACATCTTTAAAAACTGCTCCGGTATCACTTTTCCACCACTGTGATCGGAGACATGTGTATCGCACATAGTTCATTAAAATTTTTCCAAACGCCTACATTTACTTAAAAATTTGAAGTTCGGTCTCTAAACAATACTAAAGTTTTCCTTTCGCTGTCCTATATTAGTTGTGTGTATTATGGATGTTACCTTATCATATGTTTATATCTCTTTAAATGCCTCTAAATACTCCATTTACTTAAGAATCTCATGTCTTCTCCTAAAAATACTATCTTAGATCTGCATTCCACCGGTGGGTGTTGGTTATATGTATTATATATATATATACACACATAACCCCTTTCGCTATGCATTTCTCCCTTTGCAGTAGTTAGTATAAATCATGTTTAATTATAAATTCAAGTTCTACCCCTAAAACATCAAAACTTTAAAGTCCTATACTTGTAAACTTAGCCTAGTTCCTCATTTTATTGGCATGTATCGCTCATTCACACGTTAAATAACCTCAAATACCTTATTTACCGAAAACAATTTCAAAGTCTCGTCTTTAAAAACTATCTCACCATTTATTTCCATCGATTTGTGCTGAGCGCGTGTGTCATATGTATCAGCATATTAGGCGTCTCTCCCTCTTAGAATAACGCACGTATTAAAACATGTTGGTTTAAAGAAATAACATACGTATAAAATAACACACATATTGAAACATGTGGGTTTAAAGAAACCCCTATGGTAGTATACACTTGTAAAAACATATGCATACACCCATTGGTATCTGCTATTATTTAAATTTAAGATGTTATCGCTTCCTTTCATTAACTTGCAAGATTCATAACACTCAAGTATTTTAGACATAAGCGCACTTTCACGATTATTGAAAATATTTATTTTTTAAACTCCAAGACCGAAATGGTTGGGGAAACACACCCCCTCCCATACACCCAATTCCCGAAATTCTGCTACTCTAAAAACACGCTTTTTTGGCCGCATTTTTGCAAAAACGCACATTTTCTTTCAAAAAATTGCAAAAGTGTGAAAACCTATGTTAATTCCCATAGAGAAATCCGACAGTTTGAAAAAAATCGGCCGATTCCGCGTTTTTCAAAAAACACATTTTTGGCCGCTTTTTTGCGAAAAACCACATTTTTTTCTAAAAAATTCGCAGAAGTGTGAAAACCCATGTTAATTCCCATAGAGAAATCCAACAACTCAAAAACTTCAACTTGTTGAAAAAACGCACATTTTTGTTGTTTTTTTAACGTTTTTAAAACTTTTTGTGAAAAAAACGCTAAAATCGGCACATTCTTAAAATGTATGTTCGATGCTCTTGGCATACCCCTCATCATACGATATTCTTACAGTTCACTTCATAACTGCGATATAGCAGAGGGATAGTGTAGGAACGATGGTCTTGGTATGCCTTCAGCATACTCCTTTGGTACACCCTTGGTACGCTTTGACATACCCCTTGACATGTCTTTGACATGCTCCTGGTATACAGGCATTCAATACTTAATCAATTAATTTAATTAACATCCTTTAATTAACTTGCGAGATTCATAACACTAATGAATGAAAGATTCTTTTTAGAACATGTTAAAATTTAATAAGAACTTCTTTAAAAGAGCCTCTCCCAGCTGAGAATACAATGATATTTAGTGGTGTCTTTTTAATCTAACAACACAAGCATTCTATGAGCCCGTAAAAACTATCCTCCACCACAGATGTTAACAATAGCAGCGAGAGCAGTTCTAAACAGTCGACAAAACCCAAGCCCAACGCGGCATATAGCCTAAAGTTATGTCCAGATACAGAACCACGCTCTGTTAGCAATACCCCATCTTTCCCGCACTGACCATACGATGTAACTATCCACATTCACGAGAGGTGGGGAGGGGTAGATCTGTCATCGTGATTTAATGGACTCTGCGGTTTTAAATAGGGGCTCCTCTTTCTCGCACGCATCGCAGAGAAGTTTTATTCAGATGATTCTTTCTCTGTGACTTCATCTTAAAACATTGCACTCTCTTTTTAAAACATGTTAAGATTGAAAGGTACCCCTATGGTAGTGGTATACTTGTAAAATAACACACATATTAAACCATGTGGGTTTAAAGAACTAACGCATGTATAAAATAACACCCATATTAAACCATGTGGGTATAAAGAAATAACACATGTATAAAATAACACACATATTAAACCATGTTGGTTTACAGATACTCCTATGGTAGTATACACGATTCATAACACTCAAGTATTTTAGGCATAAGCACACTTTCACGATTCTTTAAAATATTTATTTTTACAAATATTAAAATTTTGAAAGTCAAGACTGGTTGGGGAAACACACCCCTCCTATACACCCAATTCCCGAGATTCTCGAGATTCCCGAGATTCTGCTACTTTAAAAACACGCTTTTTTGGCCGCATTTTTGCAAAAACGCACATTTTCTTTCAAAAAATTGCAAAAGTGTGAAAACCTATGTTAATTCCCATAGAGAAATCCGACAGTTTGAAAAAAATCGGCCGATTCCGCGTTTTGCAAAAAACACATTTTTGGCCGCATTTTTGCAAAAAACCACATTTTTTTTCTAAAAAATTCGCAAAAGTGTGAAAACCCATGTTAATTCCCATAGAGAAATCCAACAACTCCAAAACTTCAACTTGTTGAAAAAACACACATTTTTGTTGTTTTTTTAACGTTTTGAAAACTTTTTGTGAAAAAAACGCAAAAAGCGGCACATTCTTAAAATTCATGTTCGATCCTCTTGGCATACCTTGCGTCATACGATATTTTCAAGTATCTCACCCTACAAAATTCTCGCAGTTCACTTCGTAACCCCGATATTGCGGAGGGATATTGACATGACCTTGGTATACCCCTTAACCTACGAATAGGACAAGCACTCCTTTCTTAGAAGGCGGAGGGATATTGACATGACCTTGGCATGTCTTCAGCATACTCCTTTGGTATACCCTTAGTATACCGCTGGTATGTTCTTGACACGCAGTAACATAGACCTTGATATACTTAATCACTTTATTTCATTATCCTCATTAACGCCTTTAATTCATTTTAAAAAAAGAAAAAAAAATACAAATATTTTGTACTTAATTGATTTAGAAAAAAGAAAAAAAAATCCCAACTATCAGAAAAATCCCAATTTTAATTCTGCTTTATGCCGCTAGGGGGCGCTGATGGTTCCATACCGCCTTCCGTGCAGAACCTCAACCGTTGCCATCCCCAAAAAAGTTTCTACCCCACAGATGTTGCTATGGTAACCTAAACAGAAAAATATTTCTAAGTTCCATCCTTGATAGTTCCACTTTCCGTCGCTAGGGGGCGCTGATGGTTCCATACCGCCTTCGTCGCAGAACCTCAGCCGTTGCCATCCCTAAAAAAGTTTCTTCCATACTTAGAAAAAATCTCATTCCAAAAATTTATTTCCCCCTCAACCCCTCGTACAAGACTACGAAATCGTTGCCACCCGAAAAAAGTTTCTTCAAAATTTTTTACCCCCACCTTTTTTCATTTTTCCCCTTTTACACCCCCGTCCAGGATTACGGAATTCAAGATGGCGGCCATTGCACAGCTTTGCACAGCATTGCACAGCCTTCGCAGCAGAACTCTCCTTCCTTTACTACTAATAACAAATGTTAATTCAAATATTTAAATGAAATGATAAAATGGAATTTTATCATTTCGTTTCATTCACACATTCTAAATTATTAATGTGTATATTTTTTCTTAGAAATTTCTTTTGCACTATTTTTTAGATTAAATAATATGTTTTAATTGTTTAACTTAACTTTTGCCATTATTTTTACTAAAAATAGTGCTTTATAGTGTATTTAGTTAATATCAAATCTGAATTTTATTCAAATTCTATAATCCGGAAAAATCGAAAATCCGGAATCGGCAAAGTCCGGATTTTCGAGGTTGTACTGTATATGTATATATATTTGTATATGTATATGTATATATATATATATATGTATGTATATATATATATCTATGTATGTATATATCTATATATGTATATATATATATATATATACATATATATATGTATGTATATATCTATATAAGTATATATATATATATATATATATATATATATATAGACAGGGTGTTCCATAAATTCCGAATTAGTTTAAAAATTCCTAAAAATTGAAGGAATTGGTATATTTGAATGCAGTTTGCGACAAAGTTAGTCTCATGAAGGGGGATTTTTTGGTAGAGAAAGGAAAATTAGTTCAAAATTTTATCAATAGAGGGCGCTGCACTCATGCAATCACAGGAAATATGCAAATCAGAGTCCTATAAAATGCTGGTTGTATGATTTAAAGCTCATTTCTGAATTTTCCTGTTACTGGCTTTCATTGTGATGTTGACATTGGTGGATAAAGCACTATTTGTTAAGTTGTTTTTATCTTAGCGACGAATCGCCGGCTGAAACTTTACGAGGGTTTCGGACACAGAAGAGATTGAAGAAAGGTTCTGGTCCAATCGCTCCTGCCAGACTGGTTTTCCTGGTACGACGTTTCGAAGAAACGGGAAGTTTGTATAATCGCCCTCGCAGTGGTGGACCACGTTTGTCAGAGGTCCATACCTCCGCTGTGGCTTCGCAAATGCACACTCTAAGGGAACAGTCAACGAGTGCAGCAAGTAGCGCACGAGAACTGGCAAGAATAAGCAGTATACCGAAGACATCGGTATTCCACATCCTTCATGGTGTATTAAAATTGTACCCCTACAAGTTAACATCACTGCACCAGCTCTTACCAAATGACACAGCTAAGCGTGTGCAATTCGCAAATTGGGCTTTGTCGGAAATCGACGAAGATCCACAATGGCTGCTCAATATCTTGTGGACAGACGAGGCTCATTTTTCATTGCATGAAACAGTCAATACCCATAACTGTAGAATCTAGGCAAAGGAAAACCCACATGCCTACAGTGAGGAGCCTGTACATTCTCCACGTTTGATGTGGATTCACTGCGTCCATTATTGTGGGCCCTTTTTTCTTTGAACAGCCCTGTGCAAAAGCAGGCTGGCAGACGTGATCAATTAATGGAACACGCTACTTGCAAATGCTAACGGAGAAAGTGATACCGTGCTTATTGGTATATAATGCCCTTGACACAGTGACATTCATGCAAGTCTGGGCACCTCCTCATATCGCAAACAAAGTGAAGAAGTTCCTGAGCAGAACCTTTACTGAAAAACGATTAATCAGCCATCACTGTACAATTGAATGGCCCCCTTGCTCACTGAACTTAAAAACCCTAGGTTTTGGGCTCTGGGCTTACGTTAAGTCCCGAATGTACCGCAACAGCCCATCTTCTTTAGTGCAGTTAAAGGATGCCATTCGCCACGAAATCTCCTACATCCATCCGGATATGCTACATGCTGCAGTTAACGGTGTTGTCACTCGCTTGCACACTATTATTTGTGGTGATGGCGGATACAAAGAACAAGTACTCTAGTGCTGTAATGTGCTTGTAAACATTTGCCTGCTTGCAAATAAACGTAGTTTTCCACGGAATTCGGTGATTGCTTGTGTGTAGCGCCCTCTATTGACAAAATTTTGAACTAATTTTTTTTTTCTACCAAAAAAATCCCCCTTCATGAGACTAACTTTGTCGCAAACCGCTTTCAAATATACCAATTCCTTCAATTTTTAGGAATTTTTAAACTAATTCGGAATTTATGGAACACCCTGTATATATATATATATATATATATATATATATGTATATATATATATGTATATATATTTATATGTATATGTATATATATTTATATGTATATGTATATATATATATATGTATATATATATATGTATAAATATATGTATATATATATATATATATATATATATATATATATATAAAATAAAATGAGATTGAAAATGGATTAATACAATTAGGAGTTGTGTGTTTATGAAGTTGTAGAGAGGTCAAGGGGGATTGCGACCCCTTTTCCTGGTTTAAGCATGCTTTTAATCCCAGGAAACACTCCCAGAAATCACTACATGCCCGAAGCAACAATCAACTGTATGCCAGGGGAAAAAAACGGAATTCCGAAATGAAGATCTTAAAGTCACAAGAACATATAAAAGGAATGAAACAAGTATGAATAAAAATATATTCTAACCATGTATAAAGTTTGTCGAGATTTAAAAGGATGTTCGTAGATGGGCTACGTCGTTAGAAGTTGATCTAAGAATTCCATATAAGAAACCCATGATAAGTTCCAAATGTAGAGATAGATAAGCTCATGGTTACAGAGTATCTAATTCCAAACGTGTAGAGTTGAATTGTAGCAAATCATCAAAATTAGCATATATTGCTTTACGGTACTTGTTACAATATGCCATATAATAATGTTTTATGAAACGAGGTGGGTATGAATGTTTTAAGGTTTCCTTTATTAGACGTCGTATGCAAATATCAATCTGTTTATCAGTTGAATTTAAACATCTGTATCTTGCAAAATGATTAATGATCACATTACGTTGTATAGTTATGTGATCATTAATCATCGTTACGTTGTATAATATTAGTATTCCAATGAGTGAAGTAATTGATTGTGCAATCAAAATTGCGTCTTTTATCAAATATCTTACAACACAGTTTTTCTTGATGATCATAATAGTGATATCCAAGAAATATATTTCTTCTATGTTATTATGTTCAGATTCTATGAGCTCCAAGTTAGATGGATAAAAACTAAAATCAAATATAAAAGTTCTATCAGATACTTCAATTAAAACATCGTCAACGAAGCGGAAATATGGCATCTCGTTAATAATTTGAGTTCCTTGTTCATACTTTGATAAATAAAAATCGGCAAGTAGAGATGAACATCCCCCTCCCATAGGTATGCCTTTGATTTGTTTATAAAATCCAGATCCATTGTATAAAACATTTTCGTATATGACAATTTTAATAAGGTTTTTAAATCTATTTTTGTCATAATGTAAATGTAAATCAGATACCAAATATGTTTCCATCAAAATCTCAAACAGGTCTTGCAAATTAATGTTGTTAAATAAGTCTTTGAAATCATAGCTTCTAAAATAAAAACGATCAGGGAATGTTTTTAACTTTTCAACAACTTTGTAGCTGTTATTCACCATAACGGTGCCATTGGTTCGAATTTTCTTCATTATAGGTGTCAATAGCTTTAACAAAATTTGATTTGCTTTAGTTAAGTAGTATGACATGCAATAGTTACAGGCCTGAATTTAATAGGCTTTTTATGGATCTTAGGTATCAGAACTAAATATGGGAAATTAACCCTTGTAATGTTAATTCCAATACGTTTATAAAGAGCTGTTATGCGTTTAACATTAATATAATTACCAAGAATTTGTTTGTACATATTGCTGTCCTCATAGCAAGTTTTGAGTTTTTCAACATAAAATTGTTTGCAGGTAAATGTGCAGTTGTTATTTACTTTATCCATATAGGATATTACGTACTTGTAGCTCATAGAATCTGAACATAATAACATAGAAGAAATAGATTTCTTGGATATCACTATATATTATGATCATCAAGAAAATCTGTGTTATAAGATATTTGATAAAAAACGTAATTTTGATTGCACAATCAATTACTTCACTCATTGGAATACTAATATGAGTATAACTATACAACGTAATGTGATCATTTATCATTTTGCAAGATACAGACGTTTAAATTCAACTGATAAACAGATTGATATTTGCATACGACATCTAATAAAGGAAGCTTTAAAACATTCATACCCACCTCGTTTCGTAAAACATTATTATATGGCATATTGTAACAAGTACCGTAAAGCAATATATGCTAATTTTGATGATTTGCTACAACTCAACTCTACACGTTTGGAATTAGATACTCTGTAACCATGAGCTTATCTATCTTTACATCTGGAACTTATCATAGGTTTCTTATATGGAATTCTTAGATCAACTTCTAACTACGTAGCCCATCTACGAACATCTTTTTAAATCTCGACAAACTTTATACATGGTTAGAATATATTTTTATTCATAATTGTTTCATTCCTTTTATAAGATCTTCATTTTGGGATTCCGTTTTTATCCCCTGGCATACTGTTGATTGTTGTTTCGGGCGTGTAGTGGTTTCTGGGAGTGTTTCCTGGGATTAAAAGCATGCTTAAACCAGAAAAAGGGGTCGCAATTCCTCTTGACCTCTCTACAACCCCGTAAACACACAACTTCTAATTGTATTAATCTATTTTCAATCTTATTTTATCTTATTGTACTTTGAGGCTTAGATAGAGCAGCAAATGCGCCTTACTATTCCTTGGATTTTATATTTCATTTTGATTGTACTTGAGGAATATATATATATATATATATATATATTTTGATTGTACTTGAGGAATATATATATATATATATATATATATATATATATATATATATATATATATATATATATATATATATATATATATATATATATACAGGATGTCCCCAAAAGATTGAAACACGCTTTAATTCTTTACCTGTTGGAGATAAGAGGGCAATGTAAATTGCAAAAATGTTGAAAGTAAGGTAGGAAATAAGACTACGTTAATGAAATAGTCCTCCCATTAATTTTCAAAAAGCTACACTTTTTAATTTTTATAGAACCCCCTTAGACAAATTTGGTCAAAAAGAAAATTTTTATTTTTAATGCAAGAAGATCATTACAAAAATCTAGCCAATTACAAAAATCTAGATGACTTTGATAATCTGTTGGCTCCTGTCCTTGCACACTATGAATGTTAAATGGGTGTTATTTATTCAGTCTCAGTATTCTCCACACTGTTGCACATGGTACGTTCATTTCTGTAGCAGCGATACAAACGCTACTATGTGGATGACTGCAAAAGTAAGCC
Source organism: Amaurobius ferox (assembly GCA_951213105.1). Classification (NCBI taxonomy): domain Eukaryota; kingdom Metazoa; phylum Arthropoda; class Arachnida; order Araneae; family Amaurobiidae; genus Amaurobius; species Amaurobius ferox. The sequence goes on from OX578142.1 coordinate 37,463,573, forward strand.
AAAATATCAATTTCTACATCAGTTGAGTGAAGTCTAGGCCTACCTAGTCCACCTACATGATGTACGCTTCCTCTTTCACACACTCCTTGCACCATTTGGGAGATAAATCTCCCTGAAAGATGTTAAGAATTGGAAAAAGTACGTTGATATTCCCTTGCAGTTTTGTTAGCATTGCGATTGCATAAACTGTACAGCGTAAGCATTTCAAAAAGTTCTTTGTTGCTGTATTGCGACATATTGTCGGTATATGCTAACTAAACTCTCAAAATGTAGCAGAAATGTGAAATACTTAAGGGTCGCTCAAACTGCTGGGCTTCATGCATTGCGCTTATGTAAGCGAGGTGATTGTTCAATGGCAGAGCAAAAACAACTTTCTCAAGTGATGATGCGATTGTGTGACGCACCGATCAGAGGCAGATATTTGCATATGCATACATTTCTAAACTGTTTTAATGTTCTTTTTGATTGTGCTATTTCCAAGTTTTATTCTGTAATTAATCATTTAAAATTTTAAAGTATTTTTCAGGAAGCATATTTTTGAAAAATTGTAAATAAATCTAAAGATAAAAGGCAGCTATTATTTGCCTATGATAAATTTCTGCATTGCATCATTTGCACTCTTGCTGTAAACATTTACCTTTTAATTTGTGATTAATCCCCCATCAACTTTATTTAAACATATCTCTGGGACTTTTTATGATAAAATGCTGAATATGAAAAAACTTAAATCACATTTCGATGCATCGACATGGGTTCTCGGAGGTGGAAAATCATGTCTGCAGATCGCGTTTCAGGGGGTTATACACAAATTATGAAAGAAAACAATGATTCCATAAATAAATAATAATTTTACTATTTATTGCTACATAAGTATCTACACTATGTAGAAATAATAACTTTACACAAAGATTACAAAGCTTGTTCAAAATGTCCATGCCAAAGATCCATTAAAGATAAGAGGCAGATATTATTTACCTGTGATGCATTTTTGCATTGTATCATTTGCACTTTTGCTGTAAACATGTACATTTTAATTTGTAATTAATCCCTCACCAAATTTGTTTAAACATATGTCTGGGACTTTTTCTGATAAAATGCTGAAATTTTGTACATCACCTTATTAGTGTATGGGGTACATTTTACTCATTGGAAATGTTTTTGTACGGGGGCCATATAAAAATTTAAATTTGTATTTCTTCAAATTTAATCCGCTGAAAATTTTTATCGATTTCATAAAATCCTACATCTTTTTTTATGCAACTTCGTAATTTATTATATATGTCTAAGATCAATATTTAATGGATAAAAGCCGAAGTCAATGTTTTTAGGACACCCTGTATATATACAGGGTGTCCAGTGCTATCGGTGCCCAATGGCTATTTCCTCAACCGTTAGTCACAGAGATACACTTTTAATTGCAAAAATGTTTTAAATTTTGAAATCTATTATCTTAGAAACAGTTTAAATCAATAAATGCATTTCTGAAAGAAATACGAAATATAAATTTTTATACAGTCCCCCAGTCCTACCAATTAGATTTAGAAAAATCATCCTCATACAATTTTATGCAAAATAAAAAAAAATCATCTTTTTATGACCAAAATTGACCGATTTATAGCTGTTTAAAGTTGGAGCACTTTTTGTGCTCAGAAATGGTTAATATGGTTCCCTGATTGCTTGGAGAAATGGTCAATATGAATGGTCAATGGTCAATGAGAATGGTCCTTGGAGAAATTACGGTTGCTTGGAGAAATGGTCAATACGGTCCTTGATTGGTTGGTTGACTGAGACGGGACATTTTTATGAGTGGAAGAGCGACTTAAGTCATAAAGTTTAATGCTTCGTAACTCGGTGAATTTTCGTCGTAAAAGGAAGATTTTTTTTTTTATTTTGCATGAAATTGTATGAGGATGATTTTTCTAAATATAATTGGTAGGACCAGGGGATGATATAAAAATTTATGTTTTGTATTTCTTTCAGAAATGTATTTATTGATTTAAACTTTTCTAAGATAATAGATTTTAAAATTTAAAACATTTTCGCAATTGGAAGTATATCTCTGTGACTAACAGTTGAGGAAATAGCCATTAGGTACCGATAGCACTGGACACCCTGTATAAATTATAAACAAATTTTAAAAATAATCAAAGAGTGAAAAGAATATATGTGTTAAATACTAAGCATGTATTACATATTAGATGAACAATACATTAGTAATATAACTATGCATTATAATTTCATTGATTTATTTTGCTAATTGTAGCATGTAAATAAGGTGAAATTGATAAGTTAACTATGAGATTTAAAGTACAACTTGAGGAGACATAGTATCACATCCATAACTAATTAAAAGAATCCAATTGATCACTAGATAAAGAACTTAATGGAATGTAAGTCAGCAAAATGAAAATTAAATGAAGTAAGAAAAAATCTGTATGAATTAAAATTAATATAAAAAGAAGTTTATTAACATTGGATAGAAGGCAATGAAATGGAAAAGTCACCAGGAGGTGTATATAAAACATACCTTCGAATTGTTCTTTTTGAATAACCTTGTTACTTTGAACAAAAATGATATTCTGCCTTATTTTCTAAGAACTATGAAAACCATGAATAATGGAGAGAAAGTAAGAGATTTTTCTAAAAATAAAAAATAATTTAAGCTTACCACTTACATGAACATAGATGGGATATAAAAAATAGCATACTGTTGCCACTCATGAAGTGAAAAGTCTTTTGTCAAACTTAAAGTATAAAATAAAAAACAAGTGTTGCCGATTTTGAAAAAAAAATTTAAAAGTGAATAGCCAATCAAAAGTAAAAGTAAGAAAAGCACTAGATATACAACATTTGAAATACAACAATTGCCTATTAGATACAAATAAATAATAATTATTAATCAGTCTAATAACAAGACATTAGCATTTATAAATACTAATGAGAGTAGTGATACATTTAATGATAATAATCATAATTATAAAAAAAAAATCAAATTTTGAATTTAGACAAACCAATCACAAATACAATACAACATCTCCTGGCAAAATTGCTCAGTTAGAATAGGCATGTAATGTAAAAAGCAGATAGCATTAGAAATAAAAACCAATAGTAGCAGGCAGTTAAAATTAAAAGTAGCAGGTAGTGAAAATTGACACTACAGTAATAATGCTAAATAAAAAGATGTATTTAACAAGGCTGAGTTGCCCTAAGCTTCTTTTCTAAACTGTTTACTAAATATAATAGATAATAATATAATTTGCTGCTTTGTGTAAGGTTTTTAATGTGTAATTGATAAAAAAAAATATTAGATAATATATAAATTTGAAATAACTGATTTATTATGATATTGTGAAACAATTTAACCGAATTACCAGACTTAAATGGTAATAATTTATTAATATTAAAATATTCTTTCTTATCATATAAATTAATAATAATCCTATTAGAAGAGTCAATATAAATATTTAAATCCAGAAAATTAACATTATTACTAATAGTTCTTTTGCCATCAATTCCAGATTATCTGGATAGAAATCTATTTGAGTATTATTTAATTCAGAGATAACTACATAGATCAAATCATCAACATATCAATAAATTTGAAAATCCGAAGATGTAAAATAATGTTTGTAATGATAAAGTTATATATAGGCAATATTATACTATTTCTATACAGACCTTATGAGCCACCTGTTACTTGTAAATATAAGTGATTTCCCTGAAATATATAATTTTTAAATAATGCAAAGTGGAGAATTTAGAAAAATATTTTAATATGTTCAGCATGAATAGCAATAAATGCATTGTAAAGTGCTAAAATGATATATAATATCATTTTATATACTATTTATAAAATATCTTGAATATTAATATTATTAAAGATATCTTTAAAATGAAAGGTTTGTAAACCATAAATATTATCAAATAAATTCAATGTGTCAATTAATACTTTACTATTATTTAGAATTGAATAATCAGTTCGAGAATAACGAAGTTTAAACTTTCCTTATATAGTATTAATTCTAAAATTTCATAAAAAAACACCATCAAATTTAGAACTGTCACTAGTAGACATAATACATATTCTGCTACTGCTAGTAAATTATTACTTACTTGTTTGAAAGAACTAAATAACAACCTTTGTTATTCTTGAACTGATTGTTTTATTCTACATGAGAGTAATGTATTTATTAATTGACAAATTGAATTTAATAGAAAATATTTAGGGTTTACAAACCTTTAATTTTAAAGATCTTTATAACTCCTTGATATACGAATTAATAGACATTAATTAAGTGTAGTTTCATGATATAAACGATGCTCCTTACATTTCTGAAAGATTTGCACATGACAAAATTTAAATCTGCCTGCATCCCATAGACGTCAATGTCTACAATGACTTATAAAACATATGACGTATCTGAAACGTCATATGTTACGGGTAAGTGTAGTTTCAGTATATAAACCATGCCCCCTACATTTCTGTAAGACGTATCCAAGATGTCATATGTTAAGGGGTTAATAATATTAATATTCAAGAATATTCAAAATCTTTATAATATCATTTTAGCACTTTACAATGTATTTGTTGCTGTTCATGCTGACCATATTAAAATAGAAAATGTTCTTAAACTTCTCCACTTTGTATTATTTAATAATTATATATTTCAGGAAAATCACTTATACTTACAAGTATCAGGTGTTCCGTAAGGTGGTTGTAGTAGTAGTAGTATATTGGCTAATTTATATTTTTATCACTATGAACATTCTTTTACATTTTCTGACTTCCAAATTTATAGATATATTGATGATTTTATCTATGTAGTTACCTCTGAATTAAATAATATCCAAAACGATTTCTATCTGGATAAGCTGGAATTGATGCCAAATGAACCATCCATTAGTAATAATATTAATTTTCTGGATTTAAATCTCTGTATTGACGCTTCCAATAGGAGATTATTATTAATTTATATGATAAGAAAGAATATTTTAATATTAATAAATTATTACCATTTACTTGTAATTTGGTTCAATTATTTCACAATATCATTAAAAATCAGTTATTTTGAATTTATAGATTATCTAATAAAAAATTTCATTGATTACATATTAAAAACCTTATACAAAGCAGCAAATTATATTATTACCCATTATCTATGGTAAACAGTTTAGTAAAGAAGCTTATTCTAACTGGCATTCTACCAGGAGGTATTGCATTGCATTTGTGATTGGTTTGTCTTTATTCAAAATTTGATTTTTATTGTAATTATGATTATAATTATTATTGCTTATCACTACTCTTATTAGTATTTATAAATGTTAATATTTTGTTATTGGACAGATTAATAATTATCTATTTGCATCTAATTGGCATTTGTTGTATTTTAAATGTTGTATATCTAGTGTTTTTCCTGCTTTTACTTTTGATTTTTCATTCTTTTTAAAAAAATATTTTCAAAATTGATAATACTGGTTTTTTATTTTATTCTTTATATTTGACAACACCATCTTTTCACTTCATGTGTGATAAAGTACCATACTGTTGTATGGTATTTTTTTTTTTGTATCCCGTCTGCGCACAGTTAAGTAGTAGGCTTAAATTAATTTATATTTTTAGACAACTCTCTTACTTTGTCTCCATTATTCATGGTTTTTATAGTTTTTAGAGGTGTAGAATAACATTTCTGTACAAAGTAACAAGGTTATTCAATGAGAGAACTATTAGAAAGTATGTTTTTTATACACCTCCTGATGATTTTACAATTCCATTGCCTTCTATCCATTGTTATTCATTCACTTTTTTAATTAGTTTTATTTCATACAAATTGTTTTTATTTTGTTTACTCCATCTAATTTTCATTTTGCTGACTTGCATTCAATTGAATTCTTTATCCAGTAATCAGTTTGATTCTTTTAATTAGTTATGGGGGCTATACTATGTCTCCTTATATGTATATATTTAAACAAATTTGAAAAAATAGCAGTTAAAAAAATTAAATATATACTAAGCATATATCATAAGTCAGTTTAACAGTACAATAGTAAAAACTACCTTAAAATTACATCTATTTAGTGTGCTAATTGCAGTATATAAATAAGGTGGAATTAATAAGTTAACTAAAAGATTTAAAGTAGAACTAGAAGAGACATGGTATAGCACCCAAAAACAAACAAAAGAATTCAATTGATTGCTAGATAAAAATTAAAAGAATGCATGTTTGCAAAATGAAAAAAAAATCTGTATGACTTAAAACTAATTTAAAAATCTGATGTGGGTAGCACATGACTTTCCTTGCTGACTCATATTCATGTTCTCTTCATTTCTTTTATAATTCATTAAATTGAGTTTAATTGCGCAAAATAACACTAAATTTGCATTTCTAATTCATTTTTTGTTTTTATTTGATAATTGGACATTTTTCCGAAATCAGTGTAACAAAAATGCAATAAATCTCAAATATCTTGAGAACGTTAGTCCTAAAGTATAATGGAGTGTGTTATATTCTTTTCCTCGTCAAAAATTGCGTATAAAATAAGAATTTAATTGAAACATTTGAGTATACACTACTTAGTCTTTTTTTTTAGATTTTGGCGATTTTAGCAGACCATTTTGTAAAAAAAGGCAGGTTGTTGTTTTCCGAATCCTACCAAAATCTAATCAACACCAGAGTATCCTACAAATAACTTATCTACCAAATTTTGTGAAATTTGGTCAATTAGTATTTTAGCTAGAGTGGATACATGAAATTTTTACGGGTCATTTCGCAAAATAAGGCGGGTTCTGTTTTTACGAATCCTACCAAAAACTAATCACCACCAAGGTCTCACCCAAGTGACTTACCTACCAAATTTTATGAAATTCGGTCCATTAGTTTTTAGTTGGAGTGGATACAGACACACACAGACGTCACGCTAAAAATAGTTTTTTCGTACTCTAGAGGTCTCGAAATGTGTAAATCCGTCGAAAACTTGAGTTGTGATTTTCGGTATGATTCCAATACTTTCCCAATACATTACCATGTATTGCAGGGAAAGTAAAAAAGATAATGAATAACAGTGGATAGAAGGTACTGAAAATGTAAAATCATCATGAGAGGTGTATACAAAAATTTACCTTCTAATAGTACTTTTCATTGAATAACCTTGTTAATTTGAATGAAAAAGCTATTCTACACCTCTGAGTACTATAAAAACTGAAAATTTGAGAATGTAAGAGAAATTTCTGAAAATAAAATAAGCCTATTTACATGTGCAAAGATGATAACTATCATACTTTTGCCATACTTGAAGTGAAATGACTGTGTTGTCAATCATAAAGAATAAAGTAAAATAAAAACCAATCTTGCCAATCTTGAAAATAATAGAAAAGAAAGTCCAATGAAGAGTAAAAGCAGGTAAAACACTAGATATACAATACTTAAAATACAACAGATGTTAGATACATATAGAAAATAATTATTAATTAAACCAATAAATTCTAAAACATTAATTAATACTAATGACTGGTGATATAATAATAATCATAATATAATAAAATACGAATTCAGAACGACAAATCACAGATACAATGTATTACATCCTATCAGAATGCACTGTTAGTAATGGCATGTGGATGCGAAAAGCTGATAACATTTGAAATGAAAACCAAAAGTAGTAGGTAGTTAAATAATAGTTGCTGGTGATGAAAATACACTACTGTGATAATGCCAAATAAAAAAGATTCATTTAACAACGAAGTTACCCTAAACTTATTTACTAAACTTTTACCAAATATATTGGAAAATAATATAATTTGTTACTTTGAATAAGTTTGTTAATATGTAATTGATGAAATTTTTTATTAGATACCATATACAGGGTGTCCCAAAAAGATTGAAATGCACTTTAATTCTTTACCCGTTAGAGATAAGTGGCCAATGTAAATTTCAATGTTAAAAATAAGGTAGGAAATAAGACTACGTTAATGAAATAGATCTCCCATTAATTTTCAAAGATTACACTTTTTAAATTTTTATATGACCCCCTTAGACAAATTTGGTCGATCAGAAAATTTTTATTTTTAATGCAACAACATCATTAAAAAACAAGAAAGATCAATCATGCATAAAGCATTGATTATGAAACACTTTCCAACTTCAATGCAATTTTATACAAACATCACTCAAATGCGATACATTCCTCGGTAATATTTTTATAATTATCACAATACTACATTAATTTATTATATTTGAAAACTTCATCGAAGAAAATGAACTTCATTCAAATGACGGCATTGAAATATAAATTGTCTGGTTTAAACATCTCTAAAATGCGATGCATTCCTCGGTAATATTTTTAAAACTATCATAACACTACAATAATTTATTATATTTGAAAACTTCATCGAAAACAAATGAACTTTATTCAAATGACGTCATCGAAATATAAATCGCCTCTGTACAAAAGCAGCATTTCATTCATAATCATTTTTTCAATCGTTTAATTCATCATAATAGTATAATAATTTATTTTATTTAAAAATTTGAAAAATTGTTATCTACCATATTTATTTTAAAATGTGAAACCTTTCTCATATATGAAATAATTAAATTCTTGGAAAGATATTAATTATATAATATATCTCTTTTTTCTTTCTGGAGGATATAACGAGAGTCAGAATTTAATTGAATTTGTTTTTCTCCTTATATTAAATAATTTTTATTTAAAAAACTACCTAACATATTTTACTGAAATTTTTTTTATATATTTTATGGGATAATTTGAATATTTCCTAGAATTTTCGAAGCAATTTGTGAATTTTAAATTCGCTTAAAAAATGTTTGAAACATTAGGTCCCATAGGATTCAATGTATTTCATTTTTTCAATCCGGGTTCAATAAAAACTAATTGGGTGATATTATTCATTTATATTCCCATAGGTCCCACAGACCATCTGAAAAACATACTAAAATTTCATTTTGATAAAGCCATTTTTACGGCAGTTATCGTGCTAACGGACAGACAGACAGAATGAACAAAGTCATAAACACTTTCAAATATGTTGTAAAGTGTTAAAAACGTATTTCCATATCTTTAAAATCAACTGAATTATGATAAAGGAAAAAATCTCACTTATGCCACTTTTCCGTACCATGTGAAAGGCTGTTTCATCAGTGAATAATATATCGATCATAAACAAATTGAGGATGGAAATTGTTTAGATTAAAAATATATTAATATGTGCAAAATTTTTTTATCACAAATGCATCTAAATAAAGCATTACACAGATAGAGACCATATAAAGCAGTGGTACTCACTACACGGTTGAGTATCCTATGTATTATCATCCAGTTTTATCTTTTTTGTGATATGTCACAAATTTTCATTTCTAATTTGATATATGGTCCCCATTCACAATATCCAATTTTCAATTAAATATAACTCGCTCAATTTTAAAGATACAGATATGCGTTTTTTAACACTTTACACTTAAGTTGAAAAGTGTTTATGACTTTGTTCATTCTGTGTGTCTGTCCGTTAGCACGATAACTGTCGTAAAAATGACTTAATCAAAATGAAATTTTAGTATGTTGTTCAGACGGTCTGTAGGACCTATGGGAATATAAATGAATAACATCACCTAATTAGTTTTGGATTGAACCCGGGTTGAAAAAATGAAATACATTGAACCCTATGGGACCTAATTTTTCAAACATTTTTTAAGCGGATTTAAAATTCATAAATTGCTTCGAAAATTTTACGTAATATTCAAATTGTTTCATAAAATATATATAAAAAAAATTCAGCGAAATATATTCAGTAGTTTTTTAAATAAAAATTAAAATAATAATTACACCTCTTATATGAAGCGATCACGTGACCATGGTATGAAAAGATCACGTGACCCACTTCAAAATGGTATATGGTATCCATCTTGTCTCAAAATCGTGATTTTTAAAGTTCTTTTTAATTCATATTGAGTGTTATATCCGTTCTAAAACTGCTTTATTTTTGCTTATATTCTGTGCATCTACATACTGAAACAACGCAATTACAATATATTTGAGTTTAAATGATAATCCAAATTTGATTATTTCTACAACGAAGCCTATTTTTCACTTATGTAAAATGTAAACAGCAAAATATGTAGAATGAGTTGTATTAGAATTGTTGTATTTCTTTAACACAAAATTATTTAGCTCATGGAGTGCATAGCTGATATGAATGAAATATTCATAGATTTTACAGAGAGAAGAACGATTTTTTTCAATGAAGTTTTAAGCATAGAGTTTAATTACTTGTAGCTCCATGGTCTTAATTTTTAAATAAAATAAATTATTATTATATATATATATAAAGTATTGTGATGAATGAAATGAATGGGAAATTGTTTATGAATGAAATGCTGCTTTTATAGAGAGAGCCAGGTGTGTTATTTTTTCTATGACGTCATTTGAATGAATTTCAGTTGTTCTCGAAGAAGTTTTCAAATATAATAAATTATCGTAGTATTATGATAATTCTAAAATTATTACCAAGGAATGTATCGCATTTTAGAGATGTTTAAACCAGACAATTTATATTTCAATGCCGTCATTTGAATGAAGTTCATTTTTTTCGATGAAAATTTAAGTTTTCAAATATAATAAATTAATGTAGTATTGTGATAAGTTTTAAAATATTACCGAGGAATGTATTGCATTTTAGAGATGTTTAAATAAAATTGCATTGAAGTTGGAAAGTGTTTCATAATCATTGCTTTAAGTATGATTGATCTTTCTTGTTTTAATGATCTTGTTGCATTAAAAATAAAAAATTTTTGATTGACCAAATTTGTCTAAGGGGGTTGTATAAAAATTTAAAAATGTAACTTTTTGAAAATTAATGGGAGGACTATTTCATTAATGTGGTCTTATTTCCTTATTATCAACATTTCTGCAATTTAATGCAACATTTTTGCAATTAATTCCCTGATTAAGCAATAAATATCCAGGGTTCTTTTTTAAACTTTTATTAAAACATCAGTGATTAACTGAATGGAATGCATTCATCTTTGCCCCCAGAGTAAATTTGAGTCATTATAAATATTTTATTTTAAGGAAGCTTACAGCAATATTAATCTTTTAAATCACCCATTTTAATGTAAATTATCGAATTATTTGTGAACAAGCATAAATACAGCATTTCCTTGTGTTTCACTTTCTTTGTTCTACGATTTGTAGAAAATTTTAAACTTTCAAAATTAATTAATATTATTGCTTTACTGACAAATTATTATTCCTTTACATCGAACAGAGAAACAAAAGGGAAGCAAATAGCAAAAACTCTGATCGCAACGGTCAAGAACGCTTGAGAGATGGGGAAGCGCGATGTCCATTTCGTTTTGAGGAGCTGCGTGCTGGGAATAAAAGAATGCCTACAGCTTGTCACATGAGAACCACAGATTGAGAACGAGACTTCCCAAAACGGACGGGAGACAACGCTCCTAAAGGAAATCTACTGCAGTTTGTGTAGTGCTGCCATCTCGTATTGAAATTTTATAATTTAAAAATATTATTAATGAAAATTAGCTCTTTTGCTCTTTCAAAGTAAAGCGACGAATGACAAATTTTATTTTCTTAATATAACAGCAGATATTAAAAAACAATAGAGGATTTAAAAATGCAGGGAAAATAGATGAAAGTTTTTTGAAGCAGTGAGAACTTTTATGAATTAAAATATTCAAAAAGCGAATGATTGGAACGAGATAAAATTCTTGAAGAGTGTGTAAAACGAACAGGAGATAGTGTTGCTTTCAGGCATACATCCGGAGGAGGGGCCAAAGCCCCCCGGAGACATTTCATATTAACTTAGTGAGCAGTGAGAACTTTTATGAATTAAAATATTCAAAAAGCGAATGATTGGAACGAGATAAAATTCTTGAAGAGTGTGTAAAACGAACAGGAGATAGTGTTGCTTTCAGGCATACATCCGGAGGAGGGGCCAAAGCCCCCCGGAGACATTTCATATTAACTTAGTTTCTAATTTTATGTGACAGCATTTAGATATATTTATATAAGGCAAATGGAAAACTTACTCCCTTTAAAGTTTCATCCCCCCCCCCCTTGGGCAAAAAAGTCCTGGAGGCCTGACTGACAGGAGATCCATGAGGACTATGGACACAGCAGAACTATGAGATCCATGGCTAATTATAAATATAAATTGAGATGTAGTGCGTTGTATGATAGGATTGTGAAGGATCAAAATTTGTTAATGTCTAATTCAGGTAACCAGAATAATGGGAGGAGGAGTATTGTGATTTACTGTGATTGTAAATGACTTCGGATCCCTCCGGGTCCCGTTAACTTTTTTCCTAGGGTTTCTTTTGTGTAATTTGGTTCATTAGGTTAGCAGATGAGCTTTTTAAACATGTCTAAAATTGTGAAAAATGTACCAAATTTTCAAACTTCAAATTTTTATAAATAATTAAATAATGCAAATTGAGGAATAAGATTTTGCATAGTATCTTATACATGAGTGAACAACAAAATAGCTAAATTTTTTTTAAAAATCCGGAGGATAGGGTTGAAAATGACCCTTTCTGTGCTAATTTGACGTGGAGTGTTCCAGGAACGCAGAAAATGCGGTAAATAGTCTATCAACCGAACCAGTTTGAATAGTTAGTTTAAGTGAATATAAATTATAATGCAAACTGGGGGAAATAATAATCGAAAGGTTATTTAGACCTCACAAGTGAAGGCAATTGCGAAGCAAAGCCGATTATGAAGTGAAGCCATCGTTAGACGCACGTGCATGCATTTGTTCACTGCCGACTAGACAAGGGTGAGCGTCAATAAATCTTCTGCTCTATCCGCTCTTTGTTAACTTTCGCAGAACACGTTTTTCACCGTAATTCTGCTCAAACAGTTGCGAAATATTTTCCTGAAAAATAAAATGCAATGCTTAGATTATATTAAAATTAAATTTAATACTCAATAAAATATAAAATATATTTTTTATTGTAATCCAACATATTTTTAGTTCTGCCATCTGTTGTCGTAATTTAATTCATACCTACTATTTTTATTTTTTTATGAACATTATTAAATGCAGCAGATCATATATAATAATGCCACAATCACGAAAAGGTAATTGAACTTTGATTTGAAGACAAGGGAATTTGAAGATAAGGCTGCAGTCCTCAGTGATGTACATTCAGATCACCTTATCAAATTTATAGAATGAGAAATTACCTTTCCGTGATTGTGGCATTATTATATATGATCTATTGTTGTATATAATACTGTAATAGAAGGAATAGACATTTAAAAATGTTCATTAAAAAATAAAAATAGTCGGTATGAATTAAATTACGACAACAGATGGCAGCACCACAGATATTTTAGATTAAAATAAAAAATATATTCTATAAGTATGAAATTTAGTTTTAATATAATCTAAGCATTACATTTTATTTTTCAGAAAATATTTCGCAACTGTTTGAGCAGAATTTCGGCGAAAAATGTGTTCTGCGAAAATTAACAAAGCGCGGATAGGGCAGATTTACTGACGCGCATAGGAGCCTTGCGTCTCGTCTTGGTTCCTGCCTCGCGCATGACAGAGTCCCATCTTTTTCAAACTTTGAGAATTTTTTTTTTTTTTTTTTTTTTTTTTTTTTTTTAAACAAGTAATGAATATTTTGTGTAAAATTGTTTTCGTATTTATGATTAGAAAATGTACCCGGCGTGATCCGGATTTAAGATGAGCGGTCGTGGCGTAGCTGAGTGTGCACCCACACAACAGTTTTTTAGTTTTATTTTTCTTAAAAGTGAGCGTATTGTTTAAACGTTTTTTGGTTTTCGAGAATTCGCTTTGAGTTCTGGCGTAGTTTTTATCAGAGATTTTGCATCTGAAACTCCGGCCAATGCCGAACGTTCTCAGAACTCACAGCAAATTCTCGAAAACCAAAGAACGCTTTATAATAATAATAATAATAGTAATAATAATAATTAAAAAAAACAACTGCGCCGATAGTGTTAAAATGGAAACTCTGCGAGAATATCCCAAATCTCTTGTATCTCGGAAGATTCCGTCTTCAACACGCGAAAAGTATATATTTTTTAAAATTAGCGAAAATTCGACTATTGATGGTATGGATTCCTTTTACAGTTCATTTGAAAGATAATTTTTCTAACTTTTCGATGGTGATAAGATGGAAACTCTGAAATAATATTTTGGATCGGTAAGGAACTCATTTGTGCGAAAATCGTGCTAAAACATGAAGTAATTAAAAAACTAATTCGAAATTTAAAAAAAATAATAAATAACACCTTCCTGGTAAAAAATAAAGTGCACCTTCCTGGGTCCTAAAGTACCTGTGTTTCATGGCCATACGTCGCTTATATTTTCCGCTACTGGTGACACAGATAGATATATATCTTCATTTATTATTATAGGTAAAATCAGTTTAATCGGTTGTAAATTAATAAGTGTAATTGTTTCAATAACCATAAAAGGCTTTTATTTTTCAACTAGAAATTGCACTAGTCGTTGCCCGGAAAGTAAGATAAGAGGCCATGGCGTAGATGTGTGCGAACCCACGCAAATTATTTTTTTATTCTATTTTTGTTATACGCTAGCGTATTGTTAAAACGTTCTTCGGGAATTCGCTGTGAGTTCCGAGTAGTTTTTTTTTTTTTTTTTTTATCAGAGATCTGCATCTGAAACCCCGAGAAACGCCGGAACAGTGTTTCTTTCAGGACTTTTTAGCCGGGGAGCAAATGAAATTTTAGGGGGAGGCAATTTTTCTATTTGCCCTATATAAATAGATCTAAATGCTGTGTCACATAAATAGAAACTAGGTTAACATAAAATGTCTTCGGGGGAGGGGCGAATATTCATCTCCGGGAGGGCTTATTCGTCCCCCCCCCCCCCCGGAGATATGCCTGAAAGAAACACTGCTCCAGAATTTTCTAGAAAGCGAATTCGCGCTGACAGGGATAAAGATGTAAATCTTTGATTAAAATCACTAAAGAAATCACAGAAAATCAAAGCCAACGAACGCTTTAACAATAAGTCCGCTTACACAACAATAACGATAATATTCATAAACAAATACCGCTGTACCGATGGTGTTAACATGGAAACCCTTATTATACCTGAATATTTCGGGGATACCCAATAACATATATTACGTCTTCAACACACCGAAAAAATACATATTATTTCAACAATTACGAAAATTATTTTATTAATCGTATGGATTCAATTCAAAGTTTGTTTGAAAGATAAGTTTTCGATCTTTCCGATGGTGTCAAGACGAAAACTCTGAAATAATATTTTCGGTCACTAAGAAACCGATTTGTGTGAAAATGTTAGAACATAAAACACTCAAACTAATTCGGATTAAAATAATAATAATAATAACGCTGAGCTGCATCTCCCGGGTCCCGAAGTACTTGTGTACCAAATGTCATGGCCATACGTGGTTTAGATTTTCGACTATACAGACGAGCAAACAGGCAGATATCTCCCCAATTATAGATAAAATTTTTGAGAAAATAAATTGTTTTGTTCTGGGCGCCGCAAATAGCCTAGCTCGCTCAGAGTTCTTGTGTTTCAGAGGCCTTCTAAGCGTCGTTTAACCGCGCTTAATATTACCTGCGCTACTGTTAGTTACGCATTACTCTGGTGTTCATAAGATTTCTTTTATAATTGGAAAACCTAGAACCGACCTCTTCTTTAAAATTAACCAGCAAAAACACCACAAGTTTGCATATAAAGCAGGTATCCACAGCTTTTTATCATCGGAGAGCATCAACATTACGTTAAATTATTCAAGCATTCTTCAATTCAAAGTCAAGGGAGCACTGCCACAACTAGCATCAACATAGTATAAATGTCCTTCATAAAGTAACCAAGGAGCAATTTTAGCAGACAAATATATATTTTTTTTACTTTCCCTATATACACAGTATAATATATAGAGGCCAACGGCCGTACCGTGCTGAAAACACCGGTTCTCGTTAGATCACCGAAGTCAAGCAGCATCGGGCGCGGTTAGTACTTGGTGGGTGACCACCTCGGAACACCACGTGCTGTTGGCCATCTCGGGTGCGGTATCCCCATGGTTTGCGCGCTAGATTTGCACGCTACCACAAATGCCGCCGTGTTCATGCGGAGTACGATCACGTTAAACATGTGGGTCCGTAAGTCCTTCCGAGAGGTTGGTGGTAGGGGAAGGAGGGTACGGTCCCTGTGGATGCCTCCCCCACTGGGTTCCGGTCTAAATTGGGTGGCACTTCCCGGCCGTCCATACAGTTACCTTACACCTTTCTGGTAGGTCGGACGGTCTGGGTCTCAACAACAACAACAGTATAATATATAGGTAAAGTATTGTGATGGGGTCGAAAATTCGAGTTTTCGATGGAAGACCACGTATCCCTGAACTTGAATCGAACGCTTTTGAAGTGATGCATGCGATGTCTCACGAACAAATGGAGCGTTTCGAGCGCAGTTTGGTACGATTGTTACAATCAGTGAATGCTGGCACCCTATTAGTTTTAAACGCAGAAGAATGTTCCTAAGACAATTTTCGAATTTGAGGAAAATCCTTTAAAAATTAAGACCCACAATAATAATGAAAAATAATCATTTCATGCGTAATTTTTCATTAGAAAACGAATAATATAAATTTTGGAACGCTAACATGAACCGTTCTTGAGATATTGCACGAATTCGAATGAATTTCTAACAGAAATAATTCTTTAAGCATCCCCAAAATCGAATCCAAGGTTTTTAATGTTTATATATAATTGTTTGTGTGTATGCTAGTGTTTATGTGTATTAGTGTGTATGTACGTTAGTGTCCGTGAATCTGTGATCTCACGAACGAATGCTGAGCTTTTGGAATGAGATTTGGTACGATTATTAGAATCGGTAAATAATGAAATGTTACCCGGAAAGTAAGATGAGCGGTCGTGACACAGGCGTGTGTGCACACAAGCAAAGTATTTTTTTATTTTATCTTTGTTATAAGTGTTGTTAGAACGTTTTTTGATTTTCGGGAATTCGCTGTGAGTTCCGATGAAGTTTTTATCACAGATTTGCATCTTAAATTTCAGGCAACGCCGGAACGTTCTACAAAGTGTATCCGGCGTTAACAAGGAGTAAGATGTAAACCTTTGATTACAATCACACCAGAAATCACAGAAAATCAAAGCCAAAGAAGGCTTTAACAATGAGCCAACTTATAACAACCACCACAAAAACAACAACCATGAACAAATATCGGTGCATGGTGTTAACTTGGAAACTCTGCATTAATTATTCGAGGACACCCAATGAAGGAAGCCTTGGAGGAACAGTTAAACAAGATGTTGGCGTTGGTTAAAGCCATGAAGGATGGACAAGAAACAATGAAAGCTGTACAAAATGAGATTAAAGCCGGACAAGACAAGATGAAAGCCGGACAAGAAACTATGGGGAAAAATATTAAAGTCAGACAAGACGAGATGAAATAAATTATGAAAGTCGAGGGGGGGGGGGCGTTCGAAGAAAAGATTAAAGTAGAACAAGACGAGATGAAAGAAACAATGAAATCCGTGCTAGGGGGACGAGATGAAAGCCGGACAAGAAGTGGTGAGAGAAGAGATTACTTCCGTGAAAGAACATTTTAAGGGACCTCAGGACCCTTAAAAGTGCCATAAAGAGTAAATTCCCATGTTTCACATTTTATTTTGTACCTCTTCTCCTTTATATCGAAAATACCTAAACATTTTATGGCTAATAAGTCAATACCTGTAGCATATATGATAATTTCTTCAATAAGGTGAATCTGATAATAATATTTTTAAACATTGTATAATGTTCATGCATTTATTAAAATTTATTTTGATATATGCTGCTTGTGCGCATGATTGCCACAAAACTGTTTCTTCCAGAAACAAAAATATTGCTGATTATGATGCAAATGTAACCGTTCAAGAATACTTAGATCAAAATCAAAACATTTGCATAATTAAAGTTTTAAAATGTTAAATTATTAAAAATAAAAAATGTAATTGAATTTTAAATATAATTTTAAAATACTTATGTGAGTGTTATTACTTTGATCTAAGTCTTTTACATCATAACTTTTACATCATAAGCAGCACAATTTTTATTCCTGAAAGCAATAGTTTTGTTGCAATCGTGCACACAAGCAACATATATCAAAATAATATTTTAACAAATGCATGAACATTATACAATTTTTAAAGATATTATTAACAGTTTATCTTATCTAAAAAATTATCATATCTGCTACAGGTATTCACGTATTAGTGGTAAAATTTTTAGGTATTTTCGATCTATAAGAGAAGAGGTACAAAATAAATGTGAAGCATGGGAATTTCAATCTGTTTAAGGGGCCCCATGACTCTTAAAAGTACCATAAAGAAGAAATGAAAGCAATGCAAACCGAAATGAGGGAAGAAATTGAATCCGCGATGAAAGAAGAAGAAATCAAAAACTATGCAGAGGGAAATAAAAGCCGGACAAGAAGAGATCAAAGAAGAGGTGAAACAAAATATGATATCCGTTCAAGGACTGAGACGAGACATTACATTCGAACAAAAAGAAATATCGTTAAATACAACAACCAAAAGCGAAAATTCAAAGTCGTTAAATTTATTTAAGTAGGTAGCCATCCTAATTAAAGTTTGCCTAATTAAAGTTTGATCGGAAGTTGAATCGGTCATAATTTCAGCAAATACTTGTTTTAAAGAATCCCATTCATTATTTATAACACTCAAAATGTTAGAGTTTGATGTCCATCGTGTAATAACGGAAGAAGGTATTCTGCTTCCGACGGCTTTATCGAGTCCCTGTATTCGTTCGGAAGAATGATGGAAAAAATGCGGGTAAACCACTTAAAATTGCAAAATATATGCGACACTTTGGAATGATGCAAATTTGTTGTAGCACTAAATTCAAATGATGTGCCAAGCAAATAAACAAAAACTGCTTATAGTGCTACTTTAATTTTCGACTGAAGAGAATTTAAATGCTCTGACATCACTTTTCCCCCCATCAAAACATTGTCTAATAAGTTTTGATCTGTAGTTAAATTTTTAAAAGCACCTTGATACAATGTTAAACAGTGTTTCGGCAGTCTGGTTGGAACTGACATCATAAAACTCCAACAAACTTTCCGCTGAAAATAACATGCCTAATTATGACAAAACATTGAGATTTTGGGACAACGTCTGTGGTATCATCCGCTTGAATAGGAAAAAAAACCTACAATCTCTTATTTCCTTTTCAACATATTCATCAATATTGTTACGAACACGAAAAATTCCTTCACAAGGAAAAACACTGTACAGAAAAGCTATTCCTAAGACGTCAATCTAGGGTTGCCATGTCAGGACTGTCGGTTCAGGGTCATTGCCAATTTGGCAGCTTTTTGCGACATTTCGAATGTTCGAGAACCTTCTCCAAATAACGAATATTCTACGAGATACGGGTCCCTTCTGGACGTTTCTACTGCGAGTTTATAGAAGGAGTCATCACTCAGTTGAAGAGCAGTTGGAGTAATACGAACTGCATTGAATTGTGAAGTACGTCAATGTTTTGAGAATAGTATCTGCTGTTTTGTGAAACTAGTGGAGCATTTAATTGTTGTTTTACGTACCTGACAGTGGTTTAGTGATCATGTGAGATAGTTATCCAGCTATTTGCTGAATATCGTTTCTATTTACGTAGTGCTTGTAAATAAACGTGTTAGTTATCCAGAAATTTAGATTCATTCTAGATTTCAGAGGATACGGCGTAACAATATATTGCAATCTGCAGTTAATTAATTAATTTTGAATAGTTTTATAATTGCTAGCGAATACGGGTGCTACTTTTTTTTTTATAGTGCTCTTGAATGTCTACAGAGATTATTGATATAAAGATTTGTAACAATTTTTTAAAGTTTTCTTGATTAGTAGAAGATGCATCTTCGTGATGACCGCGAAATGCCAATTCTATTTTTCTCAAGTAAAGGACAGCACGAATAGGTAATTGCATGAAACGTCTGTTAATCTGCACATTTTCGTTGAAGCGTTTAATATACAGCTTAGAATTTTCTTTTAAAGCATCCACAATGCTACTTAAAATTTTCTTCAATTTTATAAAACCGAATGCACAACGCATGTGCTCAGAAGAACCTTCATGTTTGCGAAGAGCACAAGTAACGTTACCAAAATCTTTAAAACCATTTTTATTCCACATACTTGATTTAACACCAATTAGTCAGCAGGGCATACAGAAAAGTTTATTTAAATAATAACTGCCACACAGCCGATCGAACTCCGAATACCACGGCCTGATAAAGCTTTGGTTGTACACTTTGTGCTTGATTTTTGCTGCTTTATTTACATTTAATAAAGGCGTAGATTTTTCACTATTTCGAAAGTCTTTTTTATTATCATTATTCTATCTTGAAAATGGCGTTTCTAATAAAACACATGCCGGATTGTATACAGGAAACATTATAAAATAACTTTGCAGATCACGAACATCATCGAAACATTGAGTGCTACTGACACCAGTGTTACCAGATATTATCTAAAAATAGTCAAACGAGCCTTTAAATGTCGTCGAATGATTGAAAAAATGATCAAGACAAAATAAATTTTCGTTTAAAAAAATACCTAACTTATTAACTAGTAGTATTTCTTTATTTATTATAAAGTTTTATATATATATATATATATATATATATATATATATATAAAAATAAATTATTAAATCCAAAGTTAGAATGTATGTAGTAACTCATAATACACTATTCCAAAATTTTCTACAAATACAAAGAAATTAAGACAAAAAGAGGAAATAATAAAGCATAATGCAAGTCATAAGGACAAAGACAATCAACAAATTTCAAAAATGAGGAATGCAAATAAGAAAACAAAAAAAATCAAGCAAAAAAGCTTGCACATGGAGGAGATTTATGCTTACGAGATTAGGCTTACGAAAAGTTCATTTCGAAAAAATTCTCATCGGGTCCATATATCTTTTCGAAATGAACACAAAAATGCTTGTTTCTGAAACACAAGATAGATTTTATCTATAAACTAGTGTTATATGGACGACAAGCATAAAGATTGGAACAATAAAGGAAACATAAATACCTCAAAACGCACCTCTTCAGCGCAACCATTACGAGCAAAATATGACTGGATCAACGTTGCCATATGCCAAAATGAAAAGATGTGATTTGCTGTTGCCAAAGAGAGTAATAAAAACAGTACTGCGCAAATGCAATAAAATGAGTTATTCAACTGTTAAAGCTTCGAGATAAAAAGATGAAAATATAATTGCAGGAGAATGAAGAAGTACGGCTAAAATAAGATAATAAGGGGAGAATATGAGAATTTTAGGCTAATCGAAACTTATTAACTATACTATTGACTAAATATGCAGGATATTGATACATTTTACTGGTAATTTTGAGGTTATTAATGTGCAAAGCATGAAATTTTTTATCTGATAATCTATAAATTCTAAAAAGTTGATTAAGTATAATATTTCTAAACAATTGAATCGAGTTGCAGGAATTAAAAGGTAATAATTTATTAATATTAAATTTAAAAAAATCTTTTTTATCATATAATTTAGTAACTATCCCATGAGCAGGTTCTATAATTAGATTTAAATCCAAATAATAAACATTATTACTAATAGAAGTTTCATTAGGTATTAGTTCCAAATTATCCAGATAGAAATCTATATCTATGACATAGTTATCAGTAAATACAAGACAAATCAGATCATCTACATATCTATAAATTTTATAATCAGTTGAAGTAAAGAATTTTTCATAATGATATAGGTATAAATTAGCTAACATACTGCTACTACAGCCACCTTGTGGAACACCTGAGACTTGTAAGTATAATTTATTACCTTGAAAGATATAATTATTGAAAAGAACAAAATGGAGAAGCTTAGGAAAATTGGTAAATTTTGTAAGATTAGAATGTTTAGTAATATAAGCATTATATAAAGCTAAAATGACATCATATAGATCAGTGATCTTAATATTATTAAATAGATCTTTAAAATCAAAAGTTTGAAATCCTATTATTTTACCATGCGTTTTTAATTTATTTTTTAATTCCTTACTGTTATTTAGAATAATGTAGCTATCACCAGAATCTCGTAAATTGCTATTTAGTACATTTAAATAATTTAGTAATAATTTACTAGCAGTAGTAGAGTATGAATTATGACCACTAGTAACAGTTCTAAATTTAATAGGATTTTTATGAAATTTAGGTATAAGCACAATATATGGAAATGTCAAAAATTTATTATTAATATCTAAATCACTATACATATTGATAATTTTCAATTTGATACTATTAAGAGAGTGTGAATCAATTTTAAATAGACTATTATTTTTTAAATAATCTAGCAGATATTGAATATAGAATTTTTTACAAATAATAGCATAATTATTAGAGGCTTTATCTACATAAGTAATAACAAAAGATCTATGTAAATCATTAACAGAATGCTTTATATTATCCATATTATATATGGATCTAGATAAATTAATACTACAAATGGTATTTTTAATAGATCTTAAAATAGTAAATTTCCACATATTAAATGCCTCTAAAGGCTGAGCATATTTAGAAGCTAATCCATAAATAAATTTATCAAGGTCCAGATTGATTGACTTTAACACTTGTTTAGAATTATTACATGAAGGTAACCTGAATTTAGTGCCAAATGACATTATAGTTCTTAAAGATTTATCTTTTACAATGGCTAAGTCTCCAGTAACTATATGACCCAAGTGTGGATTTATAAATTCAGCATAATTATCAGCACTACAAATACATTCACCATCTAAATTTGTTGAGGAATCTATGTCGACTGAGAGAGATTTTGAAATTGCATTGTAATTAAAAATGTTTCTTCCAATAGGCTTGTTATATTTAAAAGTTTTAGTAACATTCAAATCCTTTACAGGCAATAAATGATGAAATTGATTAAATAAATTCTTAAAGTTTATGGAATTATAAATAGGATGCTTAAATGATATTACACAATAAGAATTGGAACAGTTATTATGATGAAATTGATTAAGTTTTATTTTTAAATATTTTGATCTAGTAATGAGCAAATCATAGAAAATATGATTAAAATGTTCATTAGTAAGATTTAACTTTAAGAAAATAGCATAAACTGTGTTTAATTGTTTTTTCTTAACTGCAAATACCCATGATTTAATAAATTTCCATTGATATGTGTTATTGAATTGTTATATATATATATATATATATATATAAAATATTGGTGGAAATAGTCCTGGGATGAGACGTATTACGTTATCAAAAATCTACTTTATTATATATCCTGGACGACTCCTGATCGTCGACCAGCTCTCACTAAATCACAGTGCAGTTTGCGTTGGTTCACACACAAGTACAAATGACATTTACATCGGAGGGAGGAGAGATATGAGGCCTGGGGCATATCCTGTCTTCGCGTTTTAGGCTTCAAAAATGCGATTGGGAATACAGTTTCATATGAGAAAGTTTAAACAGAGGTTAAGATTAGTGACCATATAGTATGGTGGAGGAAAAGAGGAAGTGTTGGCAGACTTTGTTAATATTAGTGGCGTGGAATAGAATTTAATGTAGTTGCAATATGCGCTGGACATGAAATAGGAATTTGGAATAATAATTATGAAAGAAAAGGGCGCGTTATTGGGAAAGGCTTAAAATTTCTGTATTATATATATATATATATATCCAAAATCATCCATTAAGTTAAATAAAAGGCTGTAAAAAGTGTAAACGAAAAGCATTCCTGCGTGATTAATCAGGATCTACAGGTGGGATTTTTCGCTGTTATGTGGGTTATGGAAAAATCCATATTTCCTGTCTCTTGGCATCAAATATGTCGCTTCGGATGGATGCAAGACTTGTAAAATCGCATTTCTCGTAAAAAGCTAACGAATGGCATAAGTTTCGACCATGTCCTAAAGTTGGGATAAAAAATACAAAATAAGTTGAATGGAAATTTTATTTTTGTATACCAATCGATTTGTCATAGTAAATAATACTCAGAAAAAAAGTTTCATTTTTTTTTCCGATGGAAACTTTTGTAAAAGTTGGCCACAGAAGTTTGGACTTTTCCATGTTATTTGTTCCAAAAGATTTTCAGTTATACCTCACTAAAATATGCACTTATTGATTAATTAGGCATGTTATTTACAGCTGAAAGTTTGTTGGAGTTTTATGGTGTCAGTTCCAACCAGACTGCCGAAACGCTGTTTAACATTGTATCAAGGTGCTTTTAAAAATTTGACTACAGATCAAAACTTATTGGACAATTGCATTTACTTTTAAATATGTAGTAGGATAACCCAAACAAAAGTTCTTAATTTAAAGTTTTACATTTTAATACTTTTAATTTTTTTTAATTTAAAATTTTGAACGGGGAAAAAAGTGAATTATAACATACTATTTTTTTTTTACATAATCTTAATGCACGTATTTTAAAACCTCTAAATATAAAATTTTGTTAAATTCTACCCATAAATTTTTGATTTATAGATGTTCAAAGTTTTATAATTTCGATTTTTGAAGTGTCTGGCATACAACCTGCCACTTGTAACGACTGCCAGACTTATAAATCCGTTTATGGGACATAAAAACCTATCACTTGACACCAATTTCATTCATTTAAAAAAATACGCTCAGTGCGAAGGCCACGTGAGAGGACTGACTGCCAGACTCACGGATCTCCATTGACACCGCGAAGACTCCGTTCTACCACATGCAATGTTCAAACCTTTTGCACTCGATGTGGAGTAAGTAAAATTGTTGCTGGCTCTCCGACTAATCGTATTGTAAATGCAGTTTGCGACTGGGTAAATCAACAAGTCCCTTGCGTGCACAAAATTACTTGGCGTCGAATTGAGCAACTTAACTGCAAAAAATCACGAGGAAAATAATCACGTGATCAAATCTATCACCAGAGTCATTAATTTTAAAAATAAAAAGAATACAATACCCGCTCAAAATGTTTAAATTGCTGTTGATTTTATGCACATAAAAGATCTGATCTTTCATATCCTGATTCCGGTTAAGGATCATTATGAGGCTCATGTGAATATTTATAAATTGTATTGTGTTTTGAGTTACAAAATTAAAGTATTCGTGCAGTTATGAAAAACAATAGAGTTAACTAGATTTTTCTACTGAGATCCATCTTTACTTGTTCCCATATTTTTCTGGCCGTAGACCTTGATTTATTTTCTGATTTCATTTATTTTCTTTCTTCTACTTTTGAAAGTAACTGGCAACGTCTTTAGTTTAGAAAAATTTAGCTATTAGAAACTGGTTTTGATATTATTTCATTTTGCGTATTGCTTTAGCAATACTAGATTTCTTAAAAACCTTTATGTGTTTGGAGGGAAAGGGGGTGCACTTCCCACTCTCTAATACACCCAATAATAAATTCCCTTTTCTTGCTATGTTTTCATCTTCATATTGCATCATGCATGACCATGGGCGTATTTAGGGGGGGAGGGGGGGACAGACGGATACACGAAGTTGTATCCTGTTTTTTAATTACGAAACTAAAAAATATATAAAAAGTCACATTAATTTCTAAATCTTGAATGCAATCGATTTTAGCTTTCTCCTGGAAAAAATCCTGCGTACGCCCATGTGCATGACCTATCTATGGACAAAAATTTTCTCCATACTTGTGTTTTGTACACTTGCTATACTCCTCGTTCTCTACTTCTATACATGGTAGTGGATAGGGGAAGTATTAAAATGGGGTCATAGACGTTGCCAGTGTTCATTTCAGAATTTTTGAGCCGGGGGGCAGAGGGGCGAATGAAACTCATAGACGTAAAATATATGTCTATTTTAGGGGGGTGAGGGGGACAAGTTTTCTATTTGCACTATATAAATATATCTAAATACTGTCATATAAATAGAAGCTAGGTTAACATAAAATATCTCGGGGGGGGGGGGGGGGGTAGGGAGCTTCGCTTTCCGGATGTATGCCTGAAAGAAACACTGGACGTTAAAATACTTCTCGATGTACAGAACTAATGTAGAATTTCCCATAATAGAGGGAAGGGGACATAACCATAGGTGGAGGTTTGAGGTGAAATCACTGACACCCCCAGTGATTTCTTAAATTTACTTTGTGTTATATATTGTAACTTAAATTATAAGGACTACAGGGATAGCATCCCAAACTAAAAATTCTAGCTCCGCCTATGAGTATGACCTCTACCCCTACCTACGCCACAGGATGGGGGGTTGAAAAATGGAATTCGAGTTTTCAATTAATTTACACGTTTTGGGGACTCTAGTCCAGAACACGAATCCACTACTGTAGCTTGAGGTCGGCGCGCGTGCGTGTGAGAGAACGCAATGTATACATCCCATAGTTTAAATTCCATTACTTATGTATACTTATACTTATGTATACATCCCATTGCTTATTAAATTTATTTTTCGTGATAAAAATTAACAAACAAATAAAATAATAAATATGTTTAAATGTAAAAATTAAAGGTCTACTATAAACGCAATTTTTGAAGAGAAAACAATAAAAGCACCCCTATCCAGTACCAGTGGTGTCGCTCCCCAGGATCCCATTTCAATTCTCAGAAATGGTATTTGGAGAAATGGAAAACAAAATATTTGGTTTATACCCCCCCCCCCCCACACACACACACACACATACACACACAATAAATCGTTCCTGAGAGTCATTTAAGTTGTTTGGAATTACGACTTGGTATTACTTTGAAATGCGTCAAATAAAAAAGAAAATCACAACGATACATATCGCATTTTAATATTTTCTCATTTTAGTGCTGCCATCTTTTGTAGAAAAGAGAATTCTAAGTTTAAAAGCATTTTTTTGCTAAAATAATAATTTTCGAAGCATATCAAACAGTCTTCAATTGATAGTTGATCGTTCTTCAGTTGTATATTTGTATAAACAGTGGTCTTTACTTCCCTACAATACATAATTAATGAAATGGTAAAGTGTTGTGATGGGATCAAAAATTCGACTTTCAGATTTTGATGGATTAGCACGTGGAAATAAATCCTGGAAAAGCGTCACGGTCCCACTCGATAACGCGACGCGACTCGCTTGCTCTATAGCTTGCTTAGGGTATTACACAACTTATTGATATTTTCAATTTGTTTTGTCATCTGTTATATTTTGGCAAAGATTTTTCAAACTCATATATTGTGTTTAGCCAATTCTTGAAAGAGAATAAAAATGGTACAAGTATATCTTCTAATATTATTTTAGCACTTTAATTGCCCTATATTGATGCAATTTCATATTTTTTATAAATTTCTTTCCAAACGAGACTAGGATGTTCTATTCTTCAAATCTGCCTGTGAAGATCATTTTGTAACAGAGCTGCTTATACTTCATTTTTTAAAAGACTATTTTGAATAACAATGTCACTTAGAATACTACAAGAATTTACTCATAATTGTGAATGTTAATTTTTTTATACTATTATATATTCCGTACGAAGAAAGGACATACTGCTAGTTTAATATTTAATATTTTAGTGTAGTTATAAAGTATAATATTTTAGTGCACATTCCCGCACTATTAAAAACGTATCTTAAATAATTATAATTAACTACTTACGGTGCTTTTTAGGGCTGGACTGAGCGTGTTTTTCGGTTCGGCCGATTTTAAAGTAGCGGTCCTAGTTAAGTGCGTATATATCCTTTATAATAGATGGTTGACACAGGCTTCTAAAACTGTCCAAAGATCTGTCTTAGGTGGGTTGGGTCTAGATAGTAGATTTTTCGGATGACCCCCTACTTCCGGGAAGTAATTAAAACAGGATATCGGCACTTATGATCCGCATGGGTGTTCGACATTCAAATCCCATTAGCGTACGAAAAGAAGGGGTGGACATAAAGTGCTTTAAAGTTGAGGAGCAGAATGTAAAGAAAAAAAGCTAATCAGAGAAGATTTTTGACGTGAAAACCACGAAGTCAAAGTGAGAGTTCAGAGTGGGATGTGACCCCCGGATTTCTAGTATTGGAAAAGATAGTAAGACTCCATCTATTATTCTTTAGGATATTTACTATTAAATGATGATGAGGAAAGGCCCTAATTTTCTATGGAAAGTTATAAAATAATATATCTTAGTCTACATAATAATAAAGTGCAATGTCTGTCTGTGTGTTTGTTAGACCTCTAGAGCAATAACCAGGTCGCGCAGGGAAATGAAATTTGACATGCAGAATTTTTTTGAAATTTGACACGTTGACAATGGCGAATCGTCAGAGGAGACAAGGTGGTCAATGTTTACACAAATAATTTACGAGCGAGTAACTTTTATTTTAATATTATATGTCATTCGAAATAAACGTACAAAATGTTTTATGGGTAAATAAATGAAAGGATTGAGAGCTAAAAGAGTATGCGCGCTGATTCTACCCTAGCTACGCAGTTATCGGATAGACGTGTCTATCTTCTGTTTTCATAACACGCACGTTTGCTGCGTTTTAATTCTTTGAGGCTCAAACCAAAGAAGTTTCACTATTTATATTCAAATTTGACATGTTGTCTTTTATGGCATATTTTGATTATTTGAATTTTGAACTTTAACGAGCCAGGCTTTCGTGGATTTGCCTCGTCTTTTTGAAATAACTCAAGAATTAAATCAGTTAGAAAGGTTAAATTAGACGTTTCGCCCCTCCCCCTTTCACGTTAATATTTTAATTCTTTGTATTTTGAACCTAACATGTTCAGTTCAGCCCGTTTTGGGCCCACAATAGTAATGTGCATGTCTTTATGGGAATGATTCGAGAACTGGAGCAACTTGAAACCTCAAATTAAGCATATTTTATTTTTCATTGTATACTTTGATTTTTTGGATTTTGAACTTTATTGGTCCTGTCCGTTCTGGGCCCATAATAGGAAGTTACATGTTTTGTTGAATAACTCGAAAACCAAAGCGGCTAGAAAGCTTAAATTAGTCATATCGTTGTCTTACATAGTAATATTATTTTAATTCTTTGGATTTTGAGTCTTACCGGTCATACCCGTTCTGGGCCCGTCCAGGACCTGCTCGCTATAGGAAAGTACATGTTTTGGGGGAAATTCAAGCGAGCAAAACACAAAATTTAAAGATCCCCACAAACATTTATTTTAAAATGAAGTAAAAAGTAGGAAACAAATTAAAAACATTTTATTTGCTAATTTTGGTTCCTGGTTTTATGTCTCTTCAACTTATGTCATCACACTTCGCCACCGATAGTCAAAAAGTTAAAAATATCTTCGTAAATAAAGCATTCGACTTTGAACTGTAGAAATAAAATCATTATTAAAAACTCGGGCATCTATAGGAAACCTAAAACGAATGCATTCAATGAAAGCGGTCCGCTCCAGATGGTCACATTACAGCAATGTGCAGTTTACCACGTGTTCGGCATGAGGGTCAGACCAGCCCCAAAATTGGCCTACGCAGCCATTGAAAACTTCTAGTGTTAGATGGCTAGCTCAAATCCTCACCGTTTAAGGGTGCTTCTGCTCTATCCGCGCTTTGTTAACTTTCGCAGAACACGCTTTTCACCGAAATTCTGCTCAAACAAATGCGAAATATTTTCTAAAATCTAAAATGCAATGCTTAGATTATATTAAAGCTAAATTTAATACTCAATAAAATATAGAATATATTTTTTAGTTTAATCCAAAATATTTTTGGTGCTGTCATCTGTCGTCGTAATTTAATTCATACCGACTATTTTTATTTTTAATGAACATTTTTAAATGTTTATTTCTTCTAATACGGTATTAAATACAACAGAATACAGATCATATATAATAATGCCACAATCACGAAAAGGTAATTGAACTTGGACTTGAAGACAAGGCTGCAGTCTCCAATGATGTACATTCAGATCCCCTTATCAAATTTATAGAATGAGAAATTACCTTTCCGTGATTGTGGCATTATTATATATGATCTGTTGTATTTAATACTGTATTAGAAGAAATAGACATTTAAAAATGTTCATTAAAAAATGAAAATAGTCGGTATGAATTAAATTACGACAACAGATGGCAGCACCAAAAATATTTTGGATTAAAATAAAAAAATATATATATTCTATATTTTATTGAGTATGAAATTTAGTTTTAATATAATCTAAGCATTGCGTTTTATTTTTTAGAAAATATTTCGCAACTGTTTGAGCAGAATTTCGGCGAAAAATGTGTTCTGCGAAAGTTAACAAAGCGCGGATGGGGCAAAAAATTTACTGACTCAGTAAATTTTCTGCCCTATTCGCGCTTTGTTAACTTTCGCGGCACATATATTTCGCCGAAATTCTGCTCAAACAGTTGCGAAATATTTTCTGAAAGATAAAATGCAATGCTTAGATTATATTAAAACTAAATTTAATGCCCCCAAAAACATAGAATATATTTTTTATTTTAATCTAAAATGTTTTTGGTGCTGCCATCTGTTGTCGTAATTTAATTCATACCGATTATTTTTATTTTTTAATGAACATTTTTAAATATCTATTTTTTCTAATACAGTGTTAAATACAACAACAGATCATATATAATAATGCCACAATCACGGAAAGGTAATTTATCATTCTATAAATTTGATAAGGGATCTGAATGTACATCACTGAGGACTGCAGTTTTGTCTTCAAGTTCCTTTGTCTTCAAGTCCAAGTTCAATTACTTTTCCGTGATTATGGCATTATATATGATCTGTTGTTGTATTTAATAGCGTATTAGAAGGAATAGACATTTAAAAATGTTCATTAAAAAATAAAAATAGTCGGTATGAATTAAATTACGACAACAGATGGCAGCACCAAAAATATTTTAAATTAAAATAAAAGATATATTCTATGTTTTATTGGGTATTAAATTTAGTTTTAATGTAATCTAAGCATAACATTTTATCTATAAGAAAATATTTCGCAACTGTTTGAGCAGAATTTCGGCGAAACATGTGTGCCGCGAAAGTTAACAAAGCGCGGATAGGGCAGAAAATTTACTGACGCTCACCCTTAACAACGTATCAGCCGTGAAAACGTTACTGTATGATAAGGTACCGGCCCTCGTTCAGTCCATGGACTTGAATCAGTCAGAAACCCATGGATGTTCCCGGTCCGTTATTGTGATGAGATGATTCTGTTCATTGGAATGAAATGTTCTCTGTATTGATTGAAATGCTCTCGAACCAAAGCGGTCCTCAAACTCAGCGGCCATTCGAGCGTCGCCCAATCGCTCAATAGGCCAATCCAACCCCGGTGCCGGACTGTGGAGAAAAAGCAGTCCTGTTATTTTTAATTACGGCAGTCAACTTCTAAAATCTTTTGGGTTATGTACAGTCTCAGCAATATAAATCCAAAATATTTCATTCAATTTCGGTGGAGTTGGAGAACCAATATTTTTGTTGATCCATCACGAGAGATCAACAGTTACATAAACTATTAATGTCAAAACATGAATGTAAACAAATGTGCTACTTTGATAGCAGAAACAAATTGCTTGTCAGCAGAAATTACAGACAAGCATATTTTGGATAACTTGTCAGGATTAACAATTTCTATTCTCGACTTCTTATTTTTTAAGCAATGTCTTCCCCGGGGAAAGAAGAGTCTAAATTTAAATAGCAGCAGTGCAGACTGCAGGGGGAGCTGGCAAACAGGTTCTTAAAATGCGAAGTGCGAAACACAAATTTGAACGTGGCGTGTGTGGCTGCAGCCGACGGTAGAAAGGTTGGAGAAAGGGTTGACCATGTACATTCTGATTAATTGTTTGTAAATTACGTTGACTGGTGGTTATTTTATGATTTTCTACAGTTTTAAGAATAAACTTGTTGTTTTTATCAAAAGAGGCCTGCATGTTCATTTCGTCACCTTTACAAACTATATACTATATGTGTCGAAAACCCAGATCACTCGACTGACCTGGGGGCTTACAGTAGCAGTTTGAGTGCCCGGGAACGGTATACTATATGTGTTGTTGTTGAGACCCAGACCGTCCGACCTACCAGAAAGGTGTAAGGTAACTGTTTGGACGGCCGGGAAGTGCCACCCAATTTAGACCGGAACCCAGTGGGGGAGGCATCCACAGGGACCGTACCCTCCTTCCCCTACCACCAACCTCTCGGAAGGACTTACGGACCCACATGTTTAACGTGATCGTACTCCGCATGAACACGGCGGCAGTTGTGGCAGCGTGCAAATCCAGCGCGTAAACCACCGGGCTACCGCGCCCGAAATGTGCCATCAGCACGCGGTGTTCCCAGGTGGTCACCCACCCAAGTATACTATATGTGTGTAATTCTGCAACAGTCTACTTTATTGACTAAATCTCTCACCTTTTTGTGGTCTATAAATTTAAAAATAGTCTAGAATAAGTGTATACAATCTAAAAAGACATCAGATTAAAAAAAAATGAGCAGAAGAAATATAAAAATATATGAAGAGCAAAAGAGGCAAACCTTGGAGCTATTTGATACTGATCCAATTCGCTATTAATATTCAGTTTTTGTGTCCGCTTATTGGTCATATAAACGCTATCTCTCAGATCATGTCATATTTCTCAATTCTTCATAATTTTGTTCTGACTAAATGAAAAGAAATAACTTTTCAAAACATTCTGTCGCAAAATTCTGCCTACAGCCCACCGTGCACAGGACCTCCCATACATCACGGGAACCCTTTGCATTTGGTTTTCCTCTTTTTGTGAATTTTACATGTTTTCTCCTCCTTCAAATAATAATACGTAATAATGATAATAATTATATATATATATATATATATATATATATATATATATATATATATATATATATATATATATATAAGTTTCATAAATACCGAAGCATGCTAAAAGAATTAAGGATACTTTGCAAATATGAATAGTTAAAAATACTAAAGTTATTAAGTAATAAAAAATGACGATGCAAACATTTTATTTTCCACTTGATTGATGAGTCTCTGTTTAATACTTCTCTTTATTAGTTGGGCATTTTTTAATGTTAAGGTTTTTGAGTTAACAACTTCTCTTTATTCTTTTATTGGATCTATTATATATATATATGTATATATATATATATAAAAAGAAGAAAATTATGTATGTATGATCCAACATCACGGAAGAACGGCTGAACCGAATTTGATGAAATTTGGTGGGTAGTCTTGAATTAGCCCCACTTAAAATTTAGTCCATGTTTTGAGTTTCTAACACCAGGGGTTGTCGCGATATTAATGAAAAACTAAACTTTCGTTTGTCTCATCATCACGGGAGAACAGCTACACTGGATTTAATGAAATTTTGTAGGTAGCTTTGAAATAGTCCCCCATAAATTTAGTCCAAGTTTCGAATTTCTAAGACTAGGGCTTGTCGAGATATTAATGGAAAACGAAATTTTTCCCTAGGAGTTCCACTCTCTAACTCCATGATTCCCAACGAAAAATGTTGGAAATCGTTGGTTTAAAACGTGAAAGTCAATGAAATTTTTCAATGTTCGTGATGTTCATGAAAGTCAATTAAATGAGTTTTGTGGGAGTTTATTATATTATTAGTCACTTTTGAAAATCGCAGGTTTGAAATATGAATTTAAATGGAAACTTTATCACCATGATTTATTTTTCACAGGCTTACCCAACAACGAAAAGTATTAAGAAATCAAAATGGTTATTTAATTATCAGCATTTTATGAGGAAGATTCTTTCTTATATCATGACAAGTCATTTGACTCTGCAGTGGACACCGATGATGCCGTTAATTACCCGCTGGAATTTCTGAACTACCTTGAGCCACATGGAATGACTTCTCATATCTTGAAGTTAAAGAAAGGATCACCAATAATACTTCTGCGGAATCTGGATCCGCCAAAACTATGCAGTGGAATAGAGTTCTGTGTCAAAAATATTTTACCAAATGTCGTCGAAGCCACGGTATTAACGGGAAAAGCAAAAGGAGAGGAAGTATTCATACCTCGCATACAGTTGATACCAACCGACCTACCATTCAGCTTCAAACGAGTCCAGTTCCCAGTTAGACTGGCATTTGCCATGACCATCAACAAAGCTCAAGGACAAACCCTTAAGTTTGCAGGCGTGAATTTAGAAAATCCTTGCTTCTCTCATGGCCAATTGTATGTGGCATGCTCAAGAGTAGGAACTTCACAAAATTTGTATGTTTTAGCTCTGGGAGGAAAATCAAAAAATGTGGTTTGCAAGCAAGCATTGCGGTAAAACCTAACAAATTAGGATAATGTCATTTAATTTGTTAACATTTGCATTATTGCCTAGCGTTTCAGAGTAATTTTAGTTTTCCTCTGAAACTGTACACATTTTCCTTTCAAACTGTACAAATTTCAAACTGTACATATTAACTGTACATCAATTGTGGACACCCAATAATCACATTCCGAGACGCTGCCCGCCAGGACCACCCGCCTGAAGGGCCTAGCTACGAAGGGCTTGCCGTAAGCACGCCGGAAGCAGCTATGACTTATATAATGCAATGATTTATTTTTCTTACATAATGCAATGAATTTACTTCTTTCACGGTGAAAAACAATGTATAAGATTCACGGCCCTATATGTTCCGGTGTCATTTTTATCAGAGTTTTGCATCGTAAATTCCGAGCAACGGCGGGTAATCGCTGCTAGTATATATATAACAAAGTATGTTATATAATAAATATCCTTGTTACTTTGAACAAAAAGGTTATTTTACACTCCAAAGAACTAGGAGGGAAAATATATATTAAATGCTTCTAATGGCTGTACATATTTACATGTTATTTTATAGATATATTTATCTAGGTCTAAATGTTTAGATTTTAATATAATGGAAGGGTTACTTGAGGAGGGTAGCCTAAATTTAGTTCCAAATGACATCTTGTTGGACATCTTTTGTTTTTTCCTCTTTCTCCTTTTGATTGACAATTATGTTTATATTTTGAGTGACAACGCTGATTTTATATTTTATGTTTGCCAACAGTATTGTAGTTATTACTTCCCATCTATGCACATGTAAATAGTAGGCTTAAATTAATTTTTCCAATTTCTAGAAAATCTCTTACTTTCTCTCTCCATCATTATTCATGGAAATATACTATCTTAAAAATCATTAAAAATACTATTAATAGCGTAAAATTTTCTAAATCATTATATACTATTGGCAAATTAAAAAACTCAATCATTAATTTATAGAAATTTTTTATAATTAATTATACTGATAAAACCTCCAATAGTTATGCAATTATATGTAAAAAATATTATATACTTAATAGATTATTTAAAGAATAATAATATTTTTAAAATCGACTCACATACTCTTAATAGTATCAAGCAAAAATTATTAATATAGTGATTTACATTTGCACTCTAAGTTTTTAAAGTTTCCATATATTGTTCTAATTCGAAAATTATTTAAACCCTCTATGAAATTTAGAACTGTCATAAGTGGCCATAACACATATTCTACTACTGCTAGTAAATTATTACTTACTTTTTTAGAAGAATTAAATGACAGTCTTTGTTACTCTCGAAATGATTATTTAATCTAGATAACAGGAAATTATAACTTGATAGATTAGATTTAATTGATAATGTTTATAGTTTATAGGCTTTTGATTTTAAAGATCTCTTTAATAATATTAATATTCTAGATCTTTATAATATCATTTTAGCATTTTACAATACATTTGTTATTGATAATATTAAAATAAATTTTTTCCTAAACTTCTCCACTTGTATTATTTAATAATTATATATATCATTTATACATACACGTATCAGGAGTCCTGCAAGGTGGATGTAGCAATAGTATATTGGCTAATTTGTATCTTTATCATTACAAACATTCTTTTACTTCTTTTGATTCCCAAATTTATAGATATGTTGATGATTTGATTTGTTTAGTTACCTCAGAACTAAATAATATTCAAAGAGATTTCTATCCGGATAATCTGGAATTGTTGCCAAATGGACCATCCATTAGTAATAATGTTAATTTTCTGGATTTAAATCTCTATATTGACCCATCCAATAAGATAATTCTAAATTTATATGATAAGAAAGAAAATTTAATTTTAATATTAATAAATTATTGCCATTTATTTTATGTAATTCAATTCAATTATTTCGCAATATCATTATTAATCAGTTATTTAGAATTTATTGATTATCTAATAAAAAATTTCATAAATTACAAATTAATAACCTTATACAAACTAGCAAATTATATTATTACCCATTATATTTGGTGAACTGTTTAGAGTAACTAAGTATTGTTAAAACATATTTTATTGCAGCATTGCCTTAGTGGAATTAGTATTCACTGGCTGATGTTAATGGTTCTTATATCTAATGTTTCCTCTTTTTGCACTGAATGCCTATTCTCACTGGACTTTTTGCCAGGAGATGTTGCACTGTAATTATGATTAGTCTAAATTAAAAATTAGAATTTTTTTTTTTTTTAACATAATTATTATTAAGCATATCACTACTCTCATTATGATTTTAAGTTTGGGGTCAGATTAATAATAATTATTTATTTGTATCTATATGTATCTAATAATTATTTATTGTATTTCAAATGTTGGACATAATTGTTTTTCCCTTTTGATTGGCAATTGTGTTTATACTATTTTCTTGAGTGGCAGAACTAATTTTATATTTTATTCCTTATGATTGATAACACTGATGTTATATTTTATTCTTTCTAATTGGCAACACTGACTTTTAATTTCATGTGTGGCAACAGTATTGAAGTAATTACTTCCCATCTATGCACATGCCAGTAGTAGGCTTAAATTAATTTTTCCAATTAATAGAAAATATCTTACTTTCTCTCCATTATTATTCATGGTTTTTTATGGTCATTTATGGTCATTATTATTTATGTCGTAGTTCTTTGGGGTGTAAAATAACCTTTTTGTTCAAAGTAACAAGGTTATTTAATGAATAAAAGTATTCTTAGAAGGCGATTAATTTGTATGCACCTCATGATGATTTTACAATTGCATTCCCTTTTCCAATTAACCAATGTTATTCATTATATTTTTCAATTAGTTTTATTTCCTTTGGATTGATTGGTTAACCTCAACTAATTTGTATTTTATTGAATTGCATTCCATTGAATTCTTATTCAAGTATTCATTAATCATCTTTTAATTAGTTTATGGGATATACGATGTCTCTTCAAGTTCAATTTTAAATCCTTTAGCTAAATTATTAATTTTACCTTATTTATATGCTGCAATTAGCGCAATAAATAAATGTAATTTTAATGTACAATCATATTATTGAAGATAATGTATTGTTAATCTAACATGTATTAATACATGCTTAGTATTTTACATTTAAATTGTTTACACTCTGAATATTTTGAAATTTGCTTTACTCACACACACACACACACACACACACACACACACACACACATATATATATATATATATATATATATATATATATATATATATATATATATATATATATATATATATATATATATATAATTTAATTGAAGATTTTTAGGATTACTTGTAATATATATACCCGAGAAATACCAATGAAAATTGCTTGTAAACTGAAGGTTTTTGCAAATCAGAAGCCTAGTGTAGCACGATGAGCTATGCAAGAAGTTTGGAAATTGAATAAATGGAATCTAGTGATTATAAAATGAATATGAAAAGCATTTCTGAAACCATGTACGTTATCAAGGGCCATACATGTTTCATTAATGCTGATTCTACGTTTCTGTTTACATAACTGTAAAATGTATATATATATATATATATAAGTAGGATAAAAAAATTCGGAGACTGTGCTGATATCTCTAAAACTGATTGGAGGAGAGGGAACTTTTTTACCGTGGCGTAGAGGCACATGTGACGCGAGATGTGAAAAGGAAGAAGCATGCCCTCAGTGCAGGGTTTTTCCAGACAATGCGTGTCAGTGAACTGTAGTCTTTCGCTTTCATCGAAAATGGAAATGGCATTCGAAGAACAACGTGCGAATATCAAATCATGCCAGCGTTTGGGGAAATCGCCGACAGAAACATTGCACATGTTGCAGCAGGTGAACGGTGAGAGAGCAATGTGTCGTGCGAAGGTGTTTTCATGGCACTCCCGATTCACGGACGGCCGTGAATCCGTAGAAGACAATCCGTGGACTGGGCGGCCGTCAACATCAATTACGGAGGACAAGATTCGAAAGTTGGCGGAAATTGTGCGTGCCGACCGACGTCAAACCATCAACGTTATTGTGAAAAAACAGGAATTCCGTATGGGAGTTGCCAAGTTATTCTGACGGACAAACTGAACATGCATCGTGTGTGTCAACACATTGTACCAAAAATGCTAAACTGAAGATCAGTGGGATGAGCGCATGCGAATCTGTGGAGAACTGATTGACGTTGCTGACAAAGATCCGACATTCCTTTAAAAAATTATCACCGGTGATGAGACGTGGTGTTTCTTGTACGACCCACAAACGAAACGGCAGTCCTCACAGTGGAAGTCACCATTGTCGCCGAAGTCAAAAATGTTCCATTTGGACCGTTCAAAGGGGAAGGTAATGCTGGAGGTGTTTTTTGACCAGAAGGGCTTGGTGCATTACGAGTTCATGCCGGAAGGGGCAACAGTGAATAAGGAAAGGTACACACAGATTCTGGCTCGTCTCCGTGAAGCTATCCGCCGGAAACGCCCAGAACTCTGGAAAAGCAAAAATTGGGTGCTGCAACATGACAATGCCCCCGCTCATCGGTCTTTCATGGTGCAGTCCGCACTGGCCAAACATGGAACGTCAACCCTTCCACACCCTCCCTACACACCTGATATCGCCCCATGCGATTTTTACCTGTTCTCCCGTCTCAAAAACGAAGTTAAAGGACGCCGTTTCAAGAGTGCATTTGAGGTTGAGGAAGCTGCGACGGCCGCACTAAAGACCATCTCGTCCAAAGGTTTCCAGGAATGTTTTCAGCAACTGTACTCGCGCTGACAGAAGTGCATAGCTGCAGCGGGAGAGTACTTTGAAGGTGGTTGTGTGTAACACATGATATCCGCCATCATATCCGTCAAGTAAGCCAATCTCTAAATCTTTTTATACATTGTATATAAATTCAATAATCAATTTAAATATTCGATTGTCTATTCGATTCATAATTTATTAATTCTTTAAATTATTTTACTGGTTTAATAATAATCATAATTATCTATATGTATTAAATAAGCACGTGATGTATTTTGAATGCAGTTTATGGTATTCCTTACTTATACTTTAGAATGGGTTTTCTTTTTGCAATTTATAAGGTTGGCAACATGGACTTTGTATTAGATTGCATTACTCTTTATGATTGGTAACACTTTTTTTGCACATCACGTTAAGTTGGTATATGTAGTATTTAAATTTATAGTACATTGGGGTGACATATGGCCTTTTTTGTTTTCAGTAACAAGGTCATTAAATGAAATGTATTACTTGAAGTTGATGTTTTGTAGTCCCCCCCCCCCTAGTAATTTTACAATTACATTACATTCAATCCTTTGATCGTCACTCCATTTTCATAATTCGTTTTACACTTCCATTTTTCCAGACAGACAGAGAGATATAGTAGATAGATAGATTAGATAGATAGATTAGATAGATATATTAGATATATTATAGGCAGGTAGGTAGGGGTGAGGGAGAGAGACAGAGAGAGAGAGAGAGAGAGAGAGATGATGATGATGATTTTACAATTACATTACATTCAATCCTTTAATCGTCACTTTATTTTCATAATTCGTTTTACACTTCCATTTTTCTAGACAGACAGAGAGATAGATTAGATAGATAGATTAGATAGATAGATTATAGGTATGTAGGGGGAGAGAGAGAGATATGATGATGATTTTACAATTACATTACATTCAATCCTTTGAATGAATGTGTAAATTTATACAGTAAAAATTCTAATAGTAGTTCAAGCATAGTATTAACTTTATAACCAGTTGCTTTTGACCCCATAATGTCTATATAATAGTTGTGATACAAAAGTATATTCTAAAGTAGTAATACAAAAGTACCCTAAATAATATTGTTAATTTATTTTTTAATATTTTAAAATTAAATATGAAGAAAAGTTTTAATAAGGTAAGTGACCCAAATATGGGCACCCCTAATCATTTTAATGATTATAATGTTTGTTTTAGCAGATGAAAATTTGAAAATTGGTGGATGTATTCTCCTTGCAGGGGGTAAAAGGGGAAAAAATGAGAATTGAGTTAAAAACATCAGATAGGTGCTAATAATGGACAGTGCCCATGTTGGGAACCTATGCCCATATTTGGGACCTTTGCACCTAATATGGGCACCCTAAAAAATTATGCTAAAAAAACCTTAAATCAAATTAAAACTTTAATCAGAGTCGGCACAAGATGGACATACAAAAATATAACATTTTTCCTTATTTGTAAGGCCACAACACTCTTCATGTACCCAAACAGGGCACGTATTACACTGTATCATGTCTAATTGCTTTTCTTGACGACACAGTACACAGTACCAGGACTCTTTTGAGCTGGATACACCACTGCAAGACGGCTGAGCTGCAACAGTCGATATAACATTTGTCTTGGGTTTAGGCTTAGGTGCTGGTTTCGGCTTAGCTGCTCGTTTGGACTTGCCAGCTGCTTTATGCTTGGGTACCTTTTTTTCTGGAAAAAGCGATTTTACCAGTCTTACAGCTCAATAATTTAAAGCCTTTTTTCTGTTGGTCTTTTTTCCCTTCATCTTTGGGCTTTTTAAAATATCGGAGAATCATAATTATCAGCGGATAATTGTTGAGGCTGAAAATTTTCAACACGTTCAGAATCATGCTTGGTTGATGAAAGCGTATCAGGCGATGAAGGCAAATCAAGGTCATCAGAAGGCAAACCTGGGTCGTCAGAAGGCAAATCTGGGTCATCAGGAGGCAAATCATGTTCTTCATGGAATTGTTGCAGAGTTAATGTTGATGGCGCAAAAGCAATTTCTGGAATTATGGTGGAGTCAAAAGGGAAAATACCTGTTGCACGAAACTCAGATGCAACGTTTACAGGGGTTACAAAGGGGGAATACATTTCTTGCAGTGACCATATTAGGATCCCTTACAGTGCCCATAATAGGCCCGATGACCATTTTCACTTTCATGAAAATAGACGGTCATGCATAAAATTTCGAAATTCACGACAACGCTATTTGAAAGATAAAGAGCTCACCTTATTTCTCTCAATAGGGATTAATTATCAAGGCAGGGTATCTTTACATAAAAAGGACACGCTTATTAATCAACTTTATAAGAACAATTTTTGCCACGTGCAATATCGCTTCGTTACTTTTCCACGTCGTATTGAACTGCAAAAACGGAAGACTTTTACCACCCCTCCACCTAATTAACATTGCTTTACGGGTATATACTATCATCTATATTCAAAATACCGAACTAAACTTTTTTTACAGCAGTGCCCACATTAGGTGTAGTGCCCATATTAGGTGTAGTGCCCATATATGGGTCACTTACTTTATATAAAATTAAATAAAAAGAAATGAACAATAATCAGTAAAACTACAAGTTCAGCTTTAACTAAATCTTATTTTTGCTCTATATAAAACGAAGTAATTTATAAAAAATTCTCAAAAAGCAATTTTTCATGCAATGATAGAACTCTCACTTAAGGGGGAAAATATCCAATATTATATGAATGCTTTCGTAACATTTTTATGCGTAATTATATTTTTTTAAAAAGTATTCCAAAAATTAATGAACTTCACTTTGTCTGATTACTTGGTAAATCAATAGGCCTCTTATGTTCAACTATTGAAATAATCGTATCGAATTTCATGCGATTTTCTCAGTTTGTTCGAAATATGTTGAATCTATAGATTGCCAGCCAGACACGTAGACTTTATGGTAAAGTGGTTGATTTATATTTAGGAATGCATAAAACGAGTAGATTCATTAAAATTGGGATATTTTACCATTCACAATACTTTCTCCTTATATATACTGTGTATTGTAGTAAAAGTTAAAAGAGACAATTCTATTTTGAACTTAATATGTTACTAGATAGTGGATTTATATTTAGAAATGCTTAAAACAAGTAAATTCATAAAAATTCGGATTTTTGACCGTAACACCATACTTTTTCTTTACATATACTGTGTATTGTAGGGAAAGTTAAAAGGAGTAATTCTATTTTTCCTTAACATATGTTACTACTAGATGGTTGATTCATATTTAGGAATACTTAAAACGAATAAATTCATCAAATCAAAATGTTTGGAAACACGGTTGAAAATATTAAGTTATAAACAGTAAAGGCTACACATTTAAGAGTAAAAATTCTTTTTTAATATGACACCATTTAAGATGTTAAAATAATATTACAATTATATCAGAGCGCTTTTAGACGTCATAACGTCCTTTGTTAGTGACAACGCAATAAATGAGGAAAAACATGAGCTTTTATACATATCATGCATGTGTGTGTGTGTGTTCAAAAGTATTTTGCAGTTTGGTTCCCATCAACCTCACATCTTTCCTAGAGCGG
This sequence comes from Amaurobius ferox, assembly GCA_951213105.1. Lineage (NCBI taxonomy): Eukaryota > Metazoa > Arthropoda > Arachnida > Araneae > Amaurobiidae > Amaurobius > Amaurobius ferox. Next base: position 37,506,172 of record OX578142.1, read on the forward strand.
ATTTTCTAGAACTACAATATATTTTAAATACTGATTTTACATGCATATATTTATTCAACATTCTGCTTTATATTGCAAGAGTATTGTGATACAGTACTCGAATATAGACATTAAAAATATAGGCTTTACGAATAGAAAGCATATTTTTGTCTACAAATGCAAAAAGCAACAAGCTGGCACAAAGTCCCAGACACAATTTTTATTATCAGTTTTTATGATGGGGCGGGCAATAATTTACTGCCCAAGCTATAAAATTATGACCTAGTAACACGTGCGCCTTATGACGCAGACAAGACTCCAGAGCAAAAGGAGATGTCCAATGGAGCTTAACATAAGTTCCACCCACAAAACTGGAACCAATGGCAGAACAAATCGCCGAAGTCAATAAGCAGAAGGGGGAAAACACAGAGTACCTCATACGAGAATTTGTGAAAAAGACAGAGATTCCTGACTTACGTTTGATATAAAATGGTACCTGACATACATTGGTACCTGACTTACTGTGGACATGAAATGATTTTCTAGAGTCTTGATCACTTACTTGCGGATAGGATGACATTTTTAACTATTTCACGCATAAAATGACATTATACTATCTTACGAAGTACATTTACAATTACATTGACTTTAATAAGTCAATGTGTGCTCCTAGCAAAAATGTGTGTGAGAATGGCAGATGACTGGACAAAGAGTCCAGGCCCAACGGGATGCATCAAGTATTAATCAGGTAACCGTTTATATAAACATTTTGAGGAAAGATTTTGAAGGCTCGGCCAATATACTACATTCATAATATTCGTACTGTATCACAACACGAAAGAGCTCTAGTAACTATTATGTTAATCTATATAAATAAAAATGAAAATCTGTCTGTCTGTCTGTCTGTTTGTCCCATCATCACGGGAGAACGGCTGAACCGAATTTGATGAAATTTTGTGGGTAGCCAAGAAATAGCCCCACTTAAAATTTAGTCTGTGTTTTGAGTTTCTATGAGCAGTGCTTCTCGAGATATTAGTAAAAAACGAAAGTTTCGTTTGTCTCATCATCACGGGAAAACGGCTGAACCGAATTTAATGAACTTTTGTGGATAGCCTTGAAATAGCCCCCCATAAATTTAGTCTAAGTTTTGAGTTTCTAAAACCAGGAATTGTCGAGATATTAATGAACAAGAAAGATCAATCATGCTTAAAGCATTGATTATGAAACATTTTCCAACTTCAATGCAATTTTATTTAAACATGTCTAAAATGCAATACATTCCTCGGTAATATTTTAAAATTTATCACAATACTACATTAATTTATTATATTTGAAAACTTAAACCTTCATCGAAAAAAAATGAAGTACATTCAAATGACGGCATTGAAATATAAATTGCCTGGTTTAAACATCTCTAAAATATGATACATTCCTCGGTAATAATTTTAGAATTATCATAATACTACTATAATTTATTATATTTGAAAACTTCATCGAAAACAACTGAAATTCATTCAAATGACGTCATAGAAAAAATAACCCTCCTGGTTCTCTTTTTAAAAGCAACATTTCATTCATAAATAATTTCCCATTCATGTCATTCATCACAATACTACAATAATTTATTTTATTTAAAAATTAAGACCATGGAGCTACAAGTAATTAAACTCTATGCGTAAAACTTCATCGAAAAAAATCGTCCTTCTCTTTTTAAAATCAGTGAATATTTCATTCATATCATCTATGCAGACTCCATGAACTAAATGATTTTGTGTTAAAGAAATACAGCAATTGTAATACAATTCATTCTACATATTTTGCTGTTTACATTTTACATTGGTGAAAAATAGGTTTCGTTGTAGAAATAATCAAATTTGGATGAGCATTTAAACTCAAATATATTGTAATTGCGTTGTTTCAGTATGTAGATGCATAGAATTTAAGCAAAAATAAAGTAGTTTTAGGACGGATACAACACTCAATATGAATTAAAATGAACTTCAAAAATCATGATTTTGAGACGAGATGGTAGCCATATATCATTTTGAAGTGGGTCACGTGACCTTTTCATATCATGGTCACGTGATCGCTTCGTATAAGAGGTGTTATTATTATTTTAATTTTTATTTAAAAAATTACTGAATATATTTCGCTGAATTTTTTTTTTATATATTTTATGGAACAATTTGAATATTACCTAAAATTTTCGAAGCAATTTGTGAATTTTAAATCCGCTTAAAAAATGTTAAACCGTCTGAACAACATACTAAAATTCCATTTTGATAAAGTCATTTTTACGGTAGTTGTGCTAATGGACAGACAGACAGACAGACAGTATGAGCAAAGTCATAAACACTTTTCAACTATGTTGTAAAGTGTTAATAAAATGAAAAAGCACCTTCAGAAGTAAAATTAAAGAATTAAGTGGAAGACTTTTATGCGATCAGAGAAATTCTCGAGCTCAGAATTTATAATAATGGCACGTTTAAAAAACAAGAAAGGTCAATCATGCATAAAGCATTGATTATGAAACACTTTCCAACTTCAATGCAATTTCATTTACTAAATATGATTGAAAAATTGATTTCACTAAATATGATTGAAAAAGAACTTTAAATATCACGATTTTGACACAAGATGGATACCATATTTTATTTTGAAACGGGTCGCGTGATCTCTTCATATAATGGTCACGTGATCTCTTCATATAATATGGGTGTAATTATTATTTTAATTTTTACTTAAAAAACTACTGAAAATATTTTGCTGAAATTCTTTTTGTATATTTTATGGGATAATTTGAATATTTCCTAAAACTTTCGAAAGAATTTGTGAATTTTAAATTCGCTTAAAAAATGTTTGAAATATTAGGTCCCATAGGGCTCAATGTATTTCATTTTTTCAACCCGGGTTCAATCCAAAACTAATTGGGTGATATTATTCATTTATATTTCCATAGGTCCTACAGACCCTCTGAACAACATAATAAAATTTAATTTTGATTAAGTCTTTTTTACGGCAGTTATCGTGCTAACGGACAGACAGACAGACAGAATGATCAAAGTCATAAACACTTTTCAACTTTGTTGTACAGTGTTAAAAACGGAACTTTTTCCCAAGATTTCTACTCTCCAACTCCGTGGTTTATCCAAACGGAAAGGATGAAAATCGTTTGTTTAAAACGTCAAAATGAAATAAAACTTTATTTCCGAGTTTGGTGCAGGATTTTTGCATTAATTATTCACTATCGGAAAACATGAATTGTTTAAAACATGAATTTAAATGGAAAAATCTACCTCCATGGGTTATCTTTCACACGCTTTTACTCAACGATGAAAAGTATAAAGAAATCAAAATGGCTATTTAATTTTGCATTTTATGAGGAAGATTCTATCTTATATCATGTTGGTCGGCAACGGAATGAAATTAAAGGTGTTGTTAATATTTATTATTATTTTTTCTATTTGAATAATAAATAAATGGATGTAAAAATATATTTTATAAATGAACGGTTTGATTGTTCTTTTAGTTATATAAATTGCGGGCTGCGTACATCACTTTCATTTATTTTAGCAAAGAGGTTTCAAGCTTATATATTGTGTTTAGCTAATAAATTTATATATTGTGCTTACCCAATAAATTCATTTAGCCGATTGTTGAAACAGAAAAAGAGTAGAACGGGTGTATCTTATACAATTTTAGTGTTTTCATTTAGTATATACAAACGGAATCAGGATATTTTATTCCTCAGATCTGCAAATTCAGAGCTACGAATTTGGCGGAATATCGCTAATTTGGTAACTTTTTTTAAACTTTACCAAATTAGCGAAAATGTCTCCAAATTGACACAAATCAATGAAATGAAATTTGTTTTTTTAGAATAGAGTACTGAAATGATGTTTCGGTAGCATTTGTCGGTGAGTCCATCCATCCTACTTAGTAACACATTTAACGAATTTTTTAATATCATCAAATTGATAAAAATATTTGTAAATCCATAAAAATATCATGGAATTTATAAAGTTGCGCTTAATAAATGAAATTAATTGTGTTTTGTTAGAGGATACTATTGTGATGATGTTTCGTCAATTTGTCGCAAAATGGTACTATTAGTTCTACAGTCCCACTTGGCGATAAATTTGGCGATTTTTTAAGTTATCGCTAAATTGACGAAAATGTCGCCAAACCTTCAATGGAGATAGCATTATTCAGACGATATGATTTCCATCAATTTATTTGAAGCAAATGATATCATGTCGCTCAGCAACGGATCCAATGTGTTATGTGCCATACGATTTTTATTAAATCTTTTCCGATTTGAATAATAAAGATATGTATATAAAATAAATTTCATTGACATTGCATTTTTGACTGGATAATATCAATTACGGTCTTCAGGTTTAAACATTATTATCATTGATATTTTCGGAGACTGTTGATTCAGGGATTATTGATATTTTCTAGTTATTATGCCATTGTTTATTTATGACGAAAATTGTTGAAACTCATATATAGTACGTTGTACGAGTAATCTTCTACAAATGCACGGATATATCTTCTAATCTACGAGAATATAAGTAGTACAGGTATATTGACATATATTTTGATATATATTGGCATATATTGGAATCAATTACGACCTTCTGGTATAAAGATTACGGGGATTATTGATATTTTCAATTTATTACGTCATCTCTTTTATTTTGGCAAATATTTTTGAGACTCATATTGTAATACGGGTAATCTTCTACTAACACACTGGCATATTTTCTAATCTGCGACAATATAAGTAGTACGGGGTTGCATATATTGATTCAATTCCTTTTTTTTTTGTAAATTTGCTTACAAAAGGGGCCAGGATGTTTTATTCTTCAGATCTGTCCGTGAAGATAATTTTGCATAGTGAGAACAGATATTCTTAAACCTCTCTTTAGGGGCAATAAATTTAATATATTAACAGAATTTGCACATGATTGCGAATTATAAGTTTCTTTATATTATATATTCCGTACGAAGAACGGGTATGCTGCTAGTAATTGATAAATTTGTTAAAAAAGATTTAATGATAAAATTAATAATATTTAATAAAGTTTTGTTTGAGCAATTTAATGTCTTTTTATTAGATAATTGAAATTAATTTATGTTATTAATCAAATTGCTTTTCCGAAGAAACACCGGGTAACATAATAAATTAATATGGTGGGTTTTTGCGGTCAAGCATGTGTTAATCATTATTATATAAGAAACACAAACCCAAAAATTTAACTATGGTGGATTATCACTTCGGCAATGTACATAAATTTACGATTAGCAGGTCACTTACTCAATAAGTATCAATTAAATAATTTATTTAAATTAATATTTTATTAATTCACCACAAATATATTTTACATTTTAATAAAATATTTAGAAACAACTAACAGTTCTGGCGTTTTATCCACAAAATATGTACAGTTCTTGTACTTTCTAGTTTCATCTTTAATTAAAAATTAAAAAAAAAAAAATCATTTAATTTATGAGCGATCGATTAAGATGAAAAATAAGTTAAAAGGAATGCACATTCTTTCAATCCGACCTTATTTAATTTCTATACAAATATTTTGGGGGCATTATTTTTTAAACAACTTTTTCATAAAAGCAGACATTAGCCACCGTATTTTAAAAGTACACTTTTCATGGCGCTCTTTAAAAATTGCATTTTTACATGGCAAAGGATGGGGGGGGGGGGGGGGGGGGATATACTTCCATTGGTGGAAAAATGACATTAGCTATCCAAAAGATCCATATTGTGTAAAAGAATCACCATTGTAACCCTCCATTCGGTTATATACCCCCTTACCAATTTAATAAATAGCAAGGGAATGTCAACTTTTTTTTTTTTGCGATCAGAGTTTAAAAAAAAATTGCAAGAGCTTAAGGGGGAAGGTCGCTCAGCGGTTTGAATTCCGGTTGAGTACAGTTATTATATTCGATTATTGCAAATTTATAACATATAATACATCCGGTTATAACAAATTCCGAATCAGACTTCCTTAAAAATTTCACCATCAAGCGGCATTTTTAAAACAAATGAAACAGTCACATGTGGATGCGAATTCTTTCAAATCAAAACTCACGATAAAAGGCGATAACACGCCAATTCAGTAACGCATTTTTACTCGGATACTTTCTGGACCTCGGAGTCTACGGACCCACAGAATACTATACCATATATTAGTCTGTGTACGGACCGATCCTCTATCGTCCGGCGTACGGTCCAGCATCCACCAGAGATTTTTCTCGTCGTTTTGTTTCCCAAATGGAGGGTGGACTTTACACATATATTTAGGAGAATTAAATTGAATATTTTAATAGAATATTTTGAATAATAATGTCATTTAAAATATTATAATTTGCACACTATTGTGATTTTAAATTTGTTTTTTATATTATATATTCAGTACAAAGAACGGGTATACTGCAAGCCTACTATAGGAATAACCTATTTCTCCGTCTGTAACGCTTGGCAAAATTGTAGCGACGGACTTGGCGAAATATCTCCAAATGAACGATTTTTTTAAATATTGCCAATACTTTTTATTTCAGATAAGTGCGTTTTAGTGTGTTTGTTCTTCGAAAAAATCACAAATTCACATTTTCATTGGATTGCACTTTAGAGCACTCAATTTGACCAATTATAAAATGTAATTGCATTCACTACAACAATATATCATAGGCCAAATTATATACGTAAAACATATCCTTTTCTTTCAATTAATATCCTGACGGGTTATCCATTACAGACTCAAAATTACCATAATCAGTTGATGTTAATTGAAACTCTTATTTGAATCAAAATATACAATTTCGAGCATTTTTTTTACTATATATAGACCTAACGTGTACACTCATGAACCTTTCCCTATAAAGTTATTGGTGTGTAAATGTCTTAAATACTTTCATAGGAACCCGGTTGTGGGTGAAATATATTTTCCGGGCTGTCCGATGTTTTGATCTTCTAATGTGACATCACCCCCCCCCCCACACACACACACACACACACATCCATCCCGAAATCCATACCATGTTTTCTACATCCATTTATGAACAAAATCAATAACCCCTCCTTCTCCCTGATTTTTGTCATACTTTATATTTTATTCGGTTTTACTATATTTTATTATTTCTTATGTTTGTTAAATCCGGAACCTAAACATTTTGCTCGTTAAAGCAAATAAATCCTAAATTACTACTGTACCAATTAAACTATCTTAATTCCCTCATTAAACGCAGAAACTCGTTAAATGCGTGCTAATTAGAAGCAGTTTTTACGCACACTGTATTAAGGAAAGATAGATAGTAAGAAACCTTTTCTGATTAAGAAAAAAAAGGGAAGGGGGGATGGTTTTTTAGAAAATAGTTTACACTTTGAGGTACAATTAACCTTTTGCTTACGGGTGGGACAGCGTCAATCCCTAATGAAGAACCTCCCAAAAAGACAGGTATTTGACATACCCTATCCCAAACAGTTCGATCCCCCCTTGCAGGCATTGGCGTCCATTTGACATATCCTATCCCAAACAGTTCGATCCCCTTTTACAGGCATTGGTGTCCATGGACGCCAATGGCTGCAAAGGGGGGTTGAACTGTTTGGGATAGGGTATGTCAAATACCTGTCTTTTTGGGAGGTTTTCCGTTAGGGATTGACGCTGTCCCACCTGTAGGCAAAAGGTTAAAAGAAACACCTTATAGCAATTCGACTGAAATCATGCCCGCTACAGAAAAAAAAATAACAATAAGTCTATACACAATAAAGAATTGTCTAATTAACATACCTTTTAAATAATGTAAACAACGTTGGTTTATCACACGTGCGTGGAAACTAACGCCCCCTTTTAGCCATGAAGCCACATATTTATTTCTCAAATGTAAATAAAGCAATTGGGGTATTTATTAATGTATATACTGGGTGACAAATGTCATGAAAAAGTTAGAGTTTGAAGTTTAAAGAATTCTCGGTAAATGCTGCTCAAGTGCTGTTTTTACTTTTCGTATATACATAGTATAATGCATAAGGAAAGTATTATGGTAGGGTCGAAAATTCGAATTCGAGTTTTCGGCGGGAGAGCCCGTTTTAAGTATCACTGAACACGAATCGAACCTTTTTGAGATGATGTGTGTGTATCAATGCAACTGTGGCGGCGATATCTCACAAATTGATGGAGCGATTCGAACGAAATTTGGTACAAATATTACAATTAGTGATTACTGGAAGCTTATTGTTTTTAAACACAATCGATTATTTGGAAGACCCCCCAAATTTTCAAATGAAATTTTGAAAAAATCATCAAAAAATCAGAATATTCAATAAAGTTAATTAAATAATAATTTCTTATATGATGTTTCATTAGGAAACGATTGATATAAACATTGGAAGGATAGTATGAACCGTTCTCGAGATATTGCGCAATTTTCAAATAAATTTATCACAAAATCTCAAAATTAAAAAAAAATATTAACTATTGTGAAATATGTTCACTTTTCATATGTAATACTATGCGATAAATTTGTTAACATCCGTGGATCTAGTTCGGTCTGTTCACGAGAGAAGAACTTTGGGTAATAGTTTTGTATTTGGACGCCAATAGTCAATTATCTATTTTAAGAATAATCTATTTCTCCGTTCATAACTCTTGTCGAAATTTTGGCGACGAATTTTGTGGAATATCGCGACTTTCACAAATGTTGCCAAATTGATGAAAATCGCTCCAATTTGATAAAAATGAAACTAAGTAAATGAAAATGACGACTAATTGATGAGAATTCAGTATCTTGAAAAGAATATAATAATCTACTATAAGAAGCTATTTTTTCCAGCCGTAACACTTAACAAAATTTTGACGACGAATTTGGCGGAATATCGCCAACTTGGTGACTTTTTAAATGTTGCCAAATTGACGAAAATGTCGCCAAATTGATAAAAATGAAGCTAAATCAATGAAAATGGCGACTAATTGATGAAAATTGAATATTTTTGAAAGAATATAAGAATCTACTATAAGAAATAACCTATTTCTCCGTCCGTAACGCTTGGAGAAATTCTGGTGATGAACTTGGCGACTTGGAAAGATAAATAAGAATCGACTATAAGCATAACCCGTATCTCCGTCCGTAACGCTTGGCAAAAAAATTGGCGGGATGTCGCCAATTTGGCGATTTTTTAAATGCTGCCAAATTGACGAAAATATCGCCAAATTGATAAAAATGGCGCTAAATGGCATTATTGTTTCTTCCCGTTTTGTTACTGTTAGTGTCCCTCTTCGTGCAGTCCTTTTTCCCGCCCATGCTTTTTGTGCTCTAAGCCCCTGTGGCGAGTAGCATGGGTTTGGGTCGTACAGGTAATGTTTTTGCAAATTTTTAATTTCGTCATATGACGGGCATACCTTCTAGTATATAAGAAATGCTCCCTTTGTCTATAACACTTGACAATATATTTCGCGTACTTGGCGAATAATCTAGAAAATTATAGCCAATTGGACGATATTTCGCCCCAGATTGACGATAATGTCGTCAAAGTTGCCAAAATAACACAAATTGATGAATTAATGATTAAAATTATGATTATTAATGATTGATGAATTAATTATTAAAATATTTTAATATATGGACTATATTGCTCATTGAGGATGCTCTCAATATTGATAATTGTCAATTTAGAGTTGCGTAAAGCATAAATTTATTGAAATAGTTTTACTTGTTCTCATCTGGAAATGCGCCAAATGTACAATTCAACGTTATAAATACTGTGCCGTGGTTGCGAACGCGTAATTTTCCCTTTCATCTGGAGTCTATTATCTTTCTTACATTTCTTTCGTCTGTTTCGAAGACTGGCGGAAAAAACATTCGTCGGGCGTTTCCATGACGTGAGCATGGTGTGTTTCCAAGGTTGCCACGATTTCTAAGTCGAAGAAGGGTTGACAGATTTGACAATTTATCACTAATTTGGTGACATTCCGAACCTTTCACCTTCCAGAAACGATTATTCTACACGATAGGAGAGATTTCCATAAATTTCTATAGAGAGACTATAAAAAGACTCATCACTCCGTTGGAGTTCAGTTGACGAGTTGACAAGATGTAGGCTACAGTGAACTGTGACTTTTGTCAATGTTTTGAGAATAGTAGCTGCTGTTTTCGAAATTATTTTCGCCAGTATTTTGTGAATAATATAGCTTATTTTTTAAATTAGTGGAACATCTAAGTGCTGTTTGATTGTATATTGTTCCTGTTTACTTTGTGCTTGTGAATAAACGTGCCTGGTTATCCAGAAATTTGGACTCGTTCTTCTATCCTGCGTGCACACCCACGATTCCAGAGGATACGTTCGTAACAAATTGGTGTCAGAAGTGGGATTTCTAGAAATTTGACAAGCGGTAATAGCTTCCCTAACTAGAAAAGCGACGGAAGAACGGTTGTGCGAGATGATGGAATATATGAAAGTCGGACAAGAAGCTATGCAAGCCAAACAAGAAGCTATGCAAGAAGCTATGAAAGCCGGACAAGAAACTATGAAAGCCAAACAAGAAGCTGTGCAAGAAGCTATGAAATTCGTACAAAATGAAATGAAATTCGAACAAAACGAGATGAAAGGAGCTATAAAAGCAGGACAAGACGAGATGAAAACCGGACAAGATGAGATGAAAGAAACTATGAAAGCCGGATAAGACGAGATGAAAGTCGCAAAAGACAAGATGAAAACCGGAGAAGACGAGATGAAAGAGGCGATGAAAGCCGGTCCAAAACGAAATGAAAGCCGTACAACACGAGATGAAAGCCGGACAAGAAGAGATAAAACAAGAGATTAAAGCAGTGAAAGACGATATTAAAGAAGAAACGAAAGTGATACTAAAGGCATCCGAATTGAAGGAGGAAATTAAATCCGAGATGAAAGACGAAATTAAATCTGTTCAAGACGAAATTAAAACTATACAAAATGAAATGAAAGCAGAACAAGAAGAGATTAAAGAAGAGCTGAAAGAGTACATGAGAACAGTGTGGGAGGATATTCATCAGAAATTCGGTGACGTAAATGAAACTGTGAAGAAGCTCGAAAGGAGATTGCAGGCTATAGAGCAAAAATCGTCAGTCGCCAATACGGATTTCTGCATGCCTTCACTATGTAGCTTGCAGTCTTTTTCAAAATAAAAATAAATAAATAAATATAAATGTAAAGTAAAATCTCCTACATATGCATTTGGACGAATTTTCGGGCGCAATTTGACATCATCGCAGAAGCAAACGAATGGGATGAGAAGACAAAAACCTGCCAGCTCGTTGCTTCCCTCCGAGGTTCTGCAGCTGATATTTTACAGACGCTCCCAACCGACAAACGTCTGAACTTCAGCCCTGACAAATGCCCTGGAACTCTGCTATTGGGAGAATAATTTGAAGAAAATCAGCAGAGTTCAATTAAAGTCTCGCCGTCAAAATCTGGAGAGAGTCTATAGGAACTGGCATCGGATATTAAACGACTTTCACAATTATCATTTGCAGAATGACTTATGGATGTTCGTGAAGGCTTTGCAGCGCAGTACGTTATAGATACCATTCGTGATCTAGAATTCCAGCATGCCTTTCTTATGGTCGAATGCAAGGATCTGAGAGCTTCGCTGTTCCTTGCCAGTAAATATGAAGCTTCTCGATAAGCATCTCGCGGGCTTCATTCGTGACGCGGCTGTGACTGACAGCAGTTCAGAATCTGAGATGCGGCGTACCCTGAAGGAAATAAAAGACATGCTACAAAGACGAAGTAACTATAGATTCAAACGTCACCTGGTTCGTTTGCGAAAGGACTGGTGTGCTGGATCTGCGGAGAAAGAGGCCATACAAAGAGAAAGTGCCTATTATTTGAGCGAGAGAATAATAAGACATTCCCTTCAAAAATGCCACAGAAAAACTAATCAACGGCCATCTTGAGGGGCTGAAGTTGCAGTATGAATAAAATGGCCCTCTAAGATCTTCCAGATTTCGTAGTTGCACGGAAGAGATAATGGACTTTACGTCATCGGCCGAATAAACAACAACAACATCGAATGCCAAATGCTTCTAGCCACGGGTGCGAATGAGACCATTATTAAAAGTGAAGTATCTCGCCGAATTAGTGGTCAACTTCTTTATATGGCTTCCTCTATCTCTCTGCACACAGTTACTGGAGAAACAGCGAACGTACATGGAAAAATGGATCTTACTATTTCTGTCGGGGTGAGCATTTATCATCATGTTGCTTATGTTGCAAATATTTACGGCCCATGCATTCTCGGACTAGACTTTTTAAGAAAACGCGGATTTGACCTAGACTTCTCGAAACAACGGAATATGGACAGTCACCGAAGAGATCCCTTTATTTGAAGTAGAAACGGGAGACATCCTAGTGCAACATAGCTACTTCCGAGATGTTTCGGTGCCCGCACGAAGTGAGTGTCTGGTGAGAGGAATCCGGGGAGGCCGAAGCATACGTGGAATGACAGTAATATATTTTCCATCTCCGGACTATAAAAGGAATTCTTATGGCCGCGGCTCTCGTGGATGTTTCAAGAGACTGCGTATCTGTTCCAATAGCAAACATTAACGACAGATCCAAAATAATGCCTAAAGGGGAGCAGTTAGCTTTATGCTCTGCGGTAACCAGCGTAATGCGTGGTTGTCCAAAAGATAGAGACAGCAGTCCTGAACATCTAAGCACCATATTAAACAATCTCTGAGGATTAAATCGTACAGAACACGAGGCATGTAAAAGCCTCCTTTTGGAATTCTGTGCAGTATTTTCGACTGCTTCGAAAGACATGGGACGGACCGGATTAACTAAACACAGAATCAACACCGGCAACAAGTTCCCGATTAAACAAGTTCCCAGAAGACTCTCTCGCAAATGAAGAAGTAAATAAATTTTTAAAAGACATGCAGAAAAGCGACGTGATCGAACTATCGTCAAGTCCTTGGGCCTCGCAAATCGTCTTAGTGAAGAAGAAAGATGGTTCTACGAGATTCTGTGTTGATTATAGAAGACTCAACTCTGTGATAAAGAAAGACAGTTATCCACTGCCAAGAATTGACGACACTTTAGATACCCTCTCTGGAAACAAGTAGTTTTCTACTCTAAACCTTAAAAGTGGCTATTGGAAAGTGGAGATCCATCCTGACAATAGAGAAAAGACAGTTTTTACCACAGGACAAGGCCTCTAGCAGTTTAAAGTGATGCCTTTTGGACTTTGTAATGCACCCGCAACTTTTGGACGTCTGATGGAGGCAGTACTGAAAGGACTCTCTTGTGCATCCTGCCTCGTCTATTTGGACGACATAATCATTGCTGGACAGTCATTTGACGAACATCTACAAAACTTTAGGCGGGTATTTGAAAAACTGAAGATTCCAGAAAGAAGTCGCATATTTGGGATATATCATTTAAGAAAAGGGTGTAAGGACCGATCCTGACAAAATCAATGCTGTGAAAGAATGGTGCAGACCGCAAGATGTTCATTAACTAAGGAGTTTCCTCGGTCTGTGTACCTATTACCGTCGTTTTGCAAAGCACTTCTTAAACATTGCTAAACCCTTGCATCGGTTAACAGAAGGAAACAAGAAATTTGCATAGACGACGGAATGTGAAGACGCCTTCGATCGTCTTAAGGAAATGGTGGTTTCAGCCTCCATTTTGTCATATCCTCAACCAACAGAGAATTTTATACGTGAACCCGATGTCAGTAAAGAAGGACTCTCCCAGGTTTACTCCCAGGAAATAGGAGGGCAAGAACGTGTTATCGCATAGATATCGCAAGTGCTTATTGAAGATCGAAAGAAATTATTGTATAACAAGGAAAGAACTGTTGGCGAATGTTAAATCTGTTGATCATTTCCATCATTACTTCTATGGAAGGAAATTACTATTGCGGACAGATCATTCTGCTCTGAGATGCTCCTCAATTTTAAGAATCTTGAGAATCCAGACATTCCAGCTCACTCGAGGGTATAGAACAGAATTTTAAGAACATTGAAGGACAGGTCGCAAGATCTATTCAGCGATTTCAAGAATATGACATGAAAATTCGACATCGAAAGGGATCGTTTAATGGAAACGCTGATAGGATATCAAGGAGACCTTGTCCTCTAAACTGTGCATATTGCTCTCGTGCTAAAATAAAATTTAGAAGCCAAATTTCAGCGACTATCCAGCAAATAATCACCTATCATAATTCAAATTAACAACCAGATCCCTGGAGTGATGAAGGACCTTCTCGAGCCCAAAGAGAGGACAGGGATATCGAGCCAGTCCTGATCCGTAAAGAACGGACTAATGAGAAGCCAAGTTGGCAAGAAACTTCCTGCTTCTCACCTGAAGCAAAACGATATTGGGCACTGTGGGATTCTCTGCAGTTGAGGAATGGGGTAGTATACCGTAAATGGGAGAGTGATGATGAAAAGAGCATTAGATGGCAGTTGCGGCTCCATCGTTCCAGAGTGTCCAGTGTATTAAATGAGATACATGACAGTCCCACTGGAGGGCATTTTGGCATTAGCAAGACGCTGAATAAAGTTCGTGAACGCTTCTTCTGGTGCAATGCGAGATCCGATGTTAAGCGCTGGTGCAAAGAATTCAGGGAATGCGGCGCTCGGAAAGAACTGAAGAAGAAAACACATGGGCATATTCAGTGTTACATTGTCGGAGCTCCTTTCGAGAGAATTGCACTTGGCATTTTGGGGCCACTGCTACGAACTGCAGACAATAACAAATACATCCTAGTAGTATTGGACTACTTCACAAAGTAGCCAGAAGCTTACATAATCCCTGACCAAGAGTCTACAACTATCAGTGAAGTTTTAACTCGGAACTGAATATGTCGTTACGGGGATCCCTCTCTCATCTATTCTGACCAGGGAACAAACTTTAGCTCTGGCAAATTCACGGGACTGTGCAAACAACTCGGAATGGACAAAAATCGAACTACTCCTCTTCATCCTCCATCGAACGGCATGGTAGAAAGATTCAACAGAACGATACTTAATCATCTCTGCATATTGGTATCCAGAAACCAGCAAGACTGGAACAGTTACACACCTTTTTTCTGTTGGTTTACAGAAGTGCCGTCCACGAATCGGCGGGTCATTCTCCATCAAAAATGTTGTTTGGCCAGGACTTACGACTACTATGTGACCTGATGTTTGGAAGAACATGTGATGCTCCTTCATCGTTTGATGAATATGTGCAGGATTTACAGGCACGGTTGGAGGAGGTTCATCGCTTCGCTCGCGAGAGGATCAACATCGCTACCGATAGAATGAAGACCCGGTATGATACAAAAGTTAATGAAGTACGATTCCAGGAAGGCGACAAAGTGTCGCTGTTCAACCCTCCGCGACAACCAGGATTTTCGCAAAAACTACAGCACTACTAGGAAGTCGTTTATCGAATCCAGAAATCGTCTACAACCTAGCCAAAAGACGTCCATATCGACAGATTAACCCCATAGTTTGAACCACAGTAGATTAATACGGGATTGACAAATTTGGCAATTTATCGCCAATTTGGCGACATCCTGAATCTTCCAGCAGCATCTCCAAATAACGATTATTCTACGTGATAGGAGATATTTCTAGAAATTTCTATAGAGACATTAAAAGACTCATCACTCCGTTGGAGTTCAGTTGATGAGTTGACAAGATACGGGCTACAGTGAACTGTGGCTTTTGTCAATATTTTGAGAATAGTAGCTGCTGTTTTGTGAAATTATTTTCTTCAGTATTTTGAGAATAATATCGCTTATTTTGTGAAATTAGTGGAGAATTTAAGTGCTGTTTGATTATATATTGTTCCGGTTTACTTTGTGCTTGTGAATAAACGTGTTTAGTTTTCCAAAAATTTGGACTGGTTCTTGTATCCTTCGTGCACACCTACGATTCCAGAGGATACGTTGGTAACAATATTTGTTTTGCTGTTGTTGTTGTTGTTACTAATGACCTCCTGTTTCGGCGGCGCCGACTCAGGACCAGTGACGCAGGAAAGAACGAAGAAAATACACAAGACGAGATAACAAAGTTTAATACAATAAAGGATCACTTACGAAGGTCGGAGAGGGGTGCAGCTTCACATTTAGACGAGGACCCAGAAGGCGGACGACTGACTTTATCCTCAAGAAACATCCATGCCTTATTCGGGATTCGAACCCGAGCCCACTAGACAGCAGCCGAAGACGCTATCCACTTCACCGCCTGGGCGGCTTTTTTTTTACAAAGGGTTAAAATTTACAAATTTATCCAACCAATTTTTCAATTTTCAACATTATATCTCCACTTACCACATAAATTATATTATTTATTGTTGTGTAATATCATAGGATATTTCCTAAGCATTTCATGTGCTTTCCTTGTTTCATATGAATCCAGTTCCACTTTTAGATTTAGCGTCTGGCAAGAAAGTTGGTCTAACCCATCAATTTTGTGCTCGGCACTTGTGTACTGGCTGGGGGTACACTTCGATCGAAAACCTTTGACCAACAATGCTCTTTTGATCCTTCTTTATCCTCCTACGATTATCACCAGAATCTTTCTTTTGCTTCATGCAACTCCAAAACTTGTAAAAATTGTCCCGTCGCTGATCCCACACAAATCGATAATCAGGAAACTCTTAATTTTTGTAAAGTATTTAATTGCATCTACAAAAATCAACTGTAAAATCTGTAATCTTGCTTATATAGAACAAACTAAAAATCATCTACATTTCAGAATTAATCTACATCATAGTAATATCAAAAATTATAATGGTAAACAAAATGAATGTTGTATCGAGTTTGAACATTTTCAAAAACATGATTTTGAAAACATTATTATCTCTATTCTAGACATCATATCAAATCTTCATCATCGATTATTTTTTGAAAACAATTATATAATCAAACACAAATGTCTATGCCCTTATGGTCTGAATCAATTCTTTTTAACCAAAACATTGTCAAAAAATCCTTCGCAGACTATACACCACAACTTTTATCAATATACAATCTCATCAAAACTTCAAACAATGTTACTCGTTCTAAAAATTCCAAACGCATTAAAAGAGGTAGTAAGGCCAATAAACATACTAGCAATAATTCAAACTTTCTCTACATTAAAACTAAAATCATTAGGCTTTTAAATCTCTATGAAACTTCCTTCAATATAACTGAATGTAAAACCTGGATTTTTGCTATTAAGAAAAACTTCTTAACACTGTTTATAATATCTTTATTAATTTAAATTTGTCAAGCTCTCACTTCTCCCACTTATTCTTTGACTTAATTGTCACCAGAGCTCATTATCTCAATCGTAGCTTAATGCCTGCTAATGTTCAACCTGCTATCCCTCCCTCTAACTCTTATTGTGTATTTAACTTTTCAAACCGCATCATTGATTCCTTCAATATCACCCAACTTTTCCATCACCTATCACATGAATTTCCAATAAAAATATCAATATCGTTAAATCATATAGATATAATATCCCGTTAGGTAGACTTATTTTTAACTATAACCAGGTTTCAAAATCTACTGATCCATCCCCCTTAACTTCGATAGATAAAAATAATCTATGTAATTGTCCTTCCCCTGCATTGCAACCATTTATAAATACCAATTTTTGTCATGTACTAATGGGAAACTTAGATATAATCACTGACCCTTCCTTAAAACTTATTATGTCATATGGAACTAAATATAGACTACCTTCTAAAAATCATTCTAAATCTATCTTTAACACTCTCCCCCTTGATACATTCATCTATAAAATGTCCATTTCGCATTCCATACCAATGGAAGCCTTTTGTGTCTGGAAATCTAAAATTTTATCCCATGTTCAACTTAAGCTATCACATGCGCATATTCTGAAGTCCAATTTTCAATTATCAAAATTTAAACAAACCATTACACATATGCAACAATTCTTAGTTTTTACGTATGTTGATAAAGCTGCATCGAACTATGCTATTTTCTGCAAATATTTCTACATTAAAACATTATTATCCAATTTAAATCAAATAAATATCTTCAAATTGCAAAAAACAACCATACATGATTTAAAACGAAAACTTATTTCCAAGTACAAACAATTTTTTGATACTCATCAAAATTTAAACATTCCATATTTAGTAATCATACCCAAATTTCACAAGGACCCAGTTAAATTTAGAACAGTTACCAGTGGACACAACTCTTACGCAGCAAAAGCTAATAAAAAACTTTTAAAGTCTTAAAGAATCTATTTCATGAAATTTCCAAAGAACCACATTGCATCATCAGAAGCAGCTATGAACTTATTCAAAAACTGAAATCCTTTATTACCATTGACTCAATCCAAACTTTAGATTTTAAAGATCTTTTTAATAACATCATCATCAAAGATTTATTTTCTGTCATTAAACAACTCTTCGATCAATTTAAATTAAATACTCTTACTAAATATGACTCGCCTACCTTTAATAATTTATTGTATTTTGTTATTTTTCACAACTACCTTGTACATGGTAATGTTGTATACCTCCAAACGATTGGAGTACCGCAAGGATCCACTAGTAGCTCTATGCTCGCCAATATGTATCTTTACTTTTACGAAAGACATTCCAATTTATTCACTCATAACATTTCTATTTTTCGCTACATTGATGATGTTTTTCCTTGTTTTCATACTGCACATGATTCTTTACCCACACTTAATATTTATCCATCCAATCCTGAGTTAATACCTAATGAATTCCACCCTTCCAAATCTGTAAGTTATCTTGATATCACCATTTATATACAAAGTAACTCATTCAAAACTACTATTTATGATAAGATATATCAATTTAAATTTAATGTAAAATTCTTCCCTCATTATTCTTCTTGCCTTAGTAACCTAGTTTTTAAAAATCTAATTATTAGCTATTTGCTCCGCATCCAACGCCTGGATAGCAGTAAGTGTACCCTATCACATATTAATCGTCTTAAAAGTCTATGCTATATGTACAATTTTACCACCTTATTTGTAGATCGCAATATAAGTACGATACTCAATAGTAGTGGAAACACCATAAAATAAACACCGCCCCGGCGGGCAAAAATAAAAATGTGCAAATATTATAAAAACAGTAATTTCGGTTACACAAAAAACGTGCAAAATTAAAAAAAACCCGCCTTGGCATGTAAAGAAAAAGTTTAAAATACTAATAAAACCGTTATGGTGGATCTCTAAAAAGCAAATAAAACAAAACCAGGCTACGGCTCCAAAAAACAGTGTTATCCATACTTTAAATGTTTTCGATCGTAGTGGTTTAGTTTCTGAAGTCTTGGGTTTGTCTCACCGAAAATATGTACAACTACTTCCACTCTCTCTGGTCTGGTCCATTCCATTGCGGTATTTCGCGTGGTAAGCATTCAAATAGGATCACGTGGTGGACTCCCATGAAGCTTATTCACGCTGGCGACCTTCAGACTTGTGAGGTGCCCTTTTTTTGCATGTTTGTGCATTTGTGCGTATTTTTTTCATGATTATGTGGTCTTTTATGTTTTTAAGTTGAATTTTGTCCTCTTTGATCTTTTTTCTGTCAATCTCGTTTATTCCGTTGTTGGGCACAGATTGCATAACATTTTAACCACGTGTTTTTATGCAATCATAGAAACAACGGATTTTAGTATAATTGTCTAGAATGTGCCCCTGAAGACTTTTCTGGCAGATATATTATTCATTGATTTATTTTCCTTGTCCTGGCCTTTCCGTGCTCTACTTCTCCAGCCCTTCCTCGTTATTTTTTACTTTCTGCTATTAAATACACGTTACTATATTGCCCGCGGTTCGATACTGTGTTTACTGATTTGCACTCCTGCACTTCCGTTTTTATTATTTTAATTTATATTTGTAGATTTGCAGATTTATACTTTTATTTTGTAAGCTTGTTAGAAAGTTAGGTTTTTCGAGTTACAGCTTCTCACTTTACTTTCATTGGACTTTCAAACTATTATTATTATTATATATATATATGTATATATATAAATTGAAAGATTTTAATAGAAAATTATGCATAAACTACGGTATGTACAAAAAACCCCATCTCTAGCTTATCTGTTACAAATGAGTAACTATAGACCAAGACTAAGGATAAAAATAGAAGGTAACATATCACTACAATGGAAAGGGGGATGAGAAGAATATTAGGATACAAAATTCACAATTAAAAGTATATAAATAAAAATAAAAAGAAAACACGGCAAAAATGAGAAAAGGCAATAATAATTAGCTCAAGATAAAAGATTAAGACATAGAGAACAATCAATTGAAACTACTCAAAAAATGGCGGTGAGTTCAAAATTGCATTCTCATCAGGACAGCCATACAATTCGAATTCAAACCGATAGAATAGCCAGTTTCTGACAATGGCGATAGTATTTAACTATAGACACCATTGGATCTGTCTACTGGCTAGTGGAAGGAGAAAAATAAATCAATTGAATTACAAATCAGAAAAATAATACCTCCTCGAACAGAAATATGAACTCATAAGCATTGTTACCACGTGTAAGTTGAATAAGCGACTGAGCATTTCACCTCACTTCGTCAATGCGAGTGGGCACCGGAATGAATACATTTGAACGATACATAATATGTATGGAGACTTTCAAAAATAGTAATCAGTATAGGACTCAGGACAAGTGGAAAATAGTGATTCAAAAATAGTAAACGGTATTAGACTCAGGCCAAGTGGTAAGTTAGGTGATAAGAATGGGTGAATTCTCAAAATTGAGTTATCCAATCAAAGATAAATAATGCATGTGTAAAATTATTACGTGGTATATTTGAAATTATTAATAATATTATTTACAAATACTTCCGGATATTGGTAATTTTGACAAATGCGTTTAAGATTATTGATGTGGAGAAAGTGAAACCGAGGATCAGAAAGTCGATGTATTCGAAATAGCTGGTTTAAAATGATTTTTCTAAACAATTGAATAGAATTACAAGATTGATATGATAGCAGCTTTATGATAGTGAAGTTGTAAGAATCTTTTTTATCATATAGATTGGTGATTACATGATTATTGGGGGTATCTAAATTTAGGTCTAAAAAATTTACAGTTTGACTAACGCTAGGCTCATTAGGAATTAATTCTAGGTTAGATGGGTAAAAATCAATATTAATTGGATAGGAATCATCAATGATAATACAAATCAAGTCGTCAACATATCTATATATAATATATGAATTAGAGTTAAAATGACATTCATAATAATAAAGATATAAGTTAGCGAGTATACTACTACTACAGCCACCTTGTGGTACTCCAGATGTTTGTAAATAAATGTTATCACCTTGGATAATATATATCACCTTGGATAATATCACCTTGGATATATATATATATATATATATATATATATATTTAAAATTTTGATCCACAGAATAAATACATATGTTAGTTGCTTTAAATTGCAAAACGAATTTTTGGTATATTGTTTTCAAAACTCATGAAGAATGTTTTTTTATTTATTTTTTCTTACTTATTTTAATTATAATTAATAAACTATAATATATATTGAATCATAGTGTTTTTATAACATGTGGACTTTTCTAGTACTTTAAAGTTAAAAGTTTCTTTAAAATATTTCTCTTTACATACCTGAAATTCATGAAAAAAAATTCACGGATTCTAAAAAAATAAAACAACAAAAACAACAACAAAAAAATCTTGTTTATTCACATTTACTACATTTAATTAAAAGTTTTTAAACCATTTCTCTTTACATTCCTGAAGTTGTTTACAAAAAAAATTCACGTATTTTTTTTAAAAAAACATAGTTTTTTCACACGTTTCCTACATTCGAACTTTCGTTTGACCCTGTCTGTAACCTTTTAACATAACACTTAACCCGTTTCCCGGACTCAAGAGGGAAGTTCCTAACCAGTGGAGACTAAAGGACGGCATGGGTCGAAATTTTAGACTGCTATCTCACAGAAAAGTCCGAACACGACCTCAGTACGAAAACATTTTTTAATCTAAAGTCCAACGCGACCCGAGAATCTGAGTCTTCGTCTGAGCCGTTGTTTTTACTTTCCTTATATACATAGTATAATGTATAAGGAAAGTATTGTGACGGGGTCGAAATTCGAATTCGAGTTTTCGTCGGAAGAGCACGTTTTAAGCATCCCTTAACACGAATCGAACATTTTTGAGGTGATACGTGTGTGTGTGTGTGTGTGTCAGTGAGACTGTGGAGATGATATCTCACGAACGAATGGAGTGATTCGAATGAAATTTGGTACAAAAATTACAATACGTGAGTACTGGAAGTCTATTGTTTTTAAGCGCAATCGAATGTTCAAAACTCCCTCAATTTTCTAGTGAAATTTTGAAATAATCATCAAAAAATCAAAACCTTTAATAAAGTTACGCAAATAGACATTTCTTATGTAATTTTTCCTTAAAAAACGATTGACATAAACTTTAGAACGCTAGCATGAACCCTTCTCGAGATATTGCACATTATTTAAATACATATATAAAAAACCCACATAAATTTTAAAAAAATTAACTATTGTGACATATGTTTACTTTCATATGTAATATCATGTGATAAATTTGGTGACATCATTCTCGTAGATCTAGCTCGTTCCATTCATGAGAAAAATACGTTGGGTAATATTTTCGTATTTGAACGCCAATAGTCATTTATCTGCTATAAGAATAACTTATTTCTCCGTCCATAACGCTTGGCGAGATTTTGGCGACGAATTTGGCGAAATGTCGCCAACTTGGCGACTTTTTTTTATATCTTGCCAAATTGATAAAAATGCCGCCAAATCAATGAAAATCACCATTAATTGACGACAATTCAATATCTTGGAAAGAATATAAGTATCCACTATAAGAATAACCTATTTTTCCGTCCGTAACGTTTGGCAAAATTTTGGTGACGAATTTGTCGGAATATCTCCAACTTGCTGACTTTTAAAAGTTGTCAAATTGACGATATTGTTATCCAATTGATAGAAATTCGACAAATTGACGAAACCGACGCTAAATCAATGAAATGACGCCTAATTGATGAAAGTTCAATATCTTGGAAAGAACATAAGAGTAGACTATAAGAACCCATATCTCCGTCCGTCTGTCCCCTAACGTTTGGCGAGAAATGTAGCGAGACATCGCCAAATTGGGGACTATTTTAAATGCTGCCAAAGAGACAAAAATGACACCAAATGGGAAGTAATGTTTCGTAAATTCTGATTTCCGTCATATGACGGGCATACTTTCTAGTATATTAGAAATGCTCTTCTCTCCATTTGTCTGCAACACTTGGCGATGTATTTTAGCGAACTTGGCGATATATCGCCCCAAATTGACGGAAATATCGTCAAAATTGCAAAAATAACGCTAAAGTAATACGAATATTAAAATATTTTAATACATGGACTATATAGCTTATTGAGGATGCTATCAATATTGATAATTGTTTATATAGAGTTGTGTAAAATATAAGTTAATTGAGTACTTTTTAATAGTTTTACATCTTGTCATCTGGAAAATTGCCAAATGTACAATTCAACGTTAAAAACACCGTACCGTGGATCTTATACATTATTTTTTTACTGTAAAAGGAGTAAATTCATTGCATTATATAGGGAAAGTCATGTCCTAGCCCACATCAGATTTTATTCTATTTATTTTTCATACATATATATATATATATATATATATATATATATATATATATATATATATATATATATATATATATATATATATATATATATATATATATATATATATATATAATATATATATATATATATATATATATATATATATATATATATATCAATATATATAATATATCAATATATATATATATATATTGATATATTATATATATATATATATATATATATATATATATATATATATATATATATATATATATATATATATATATATATATAAAATTTTTATGCCTACAGAATACAATGAAATAAAATGAAATTCAACAATAAAGAGAAAATTATAATACATATTACAGTTCCTCGGTGGGCCCGGGTTCGATTCCAGCCACTGCCAAAACTGCCGCTGTGTTCACGCGGAGTACGATCACGTTAAACATGTGGATCCGTAAGTCCTTCCGAGAGGTTGGTGGTAGGGGAAGGAGGGTACGGTCCCTGTGGATGCCCCCCCCCCCACTGGGTTCCGGTCTAAATTGGGTGGCACTTCCCGGCCGTCCAAACAGTTACCTTTCACCTTTCTGGTAGGTTGGACGGTCTGGGTCTCAACAACAACAACATATTACAGTTCAGAAAGCTAAAGATAATCAACAAATGTCAATGGAGAGGAATCCAAAAAAAGAATACCACAATAATCAAGCATTAAAGCTTGCACGTGGAAGAGCTCTAGGCTTAAAAATAGTTCATTTCGAAAAAATTCTTTATCAAGTCCTAATATTTTAAGCGAAATGAACACAAAATTACTTGTTTCTGAAACACAAGATAGATTTTATCTATAAACATGTGTTATTAGGACGACAAGCATAAAGATTGAAAAAATAGAAAGGAAACATAAATACCTTAAAATACACATCAAATGTATAATCGTGACGAGCAAAAAATGATTAGACCAATGTTGCCATTCGAAAAAGAGTAAAGAAGTGATCTACTGTTGCCAAAGTGAGTAATAAAAATCGTACTGCGTAATGGCAGTAAAATGTGATATTCTACAGTAAAAGTTGCAAAATAGAAAGATGAAAATATATTGTAATGTAAAAACAAGGGAATGTAGAAGTAAGGCTAAAATAAGATACTGAGGAGAGAATATTAAGAATTTTAGGCTAATCGAAATTTATTAACTATACCATTTACTAAATATGCTGGATATTCATGTAATTTACTGGTAATTATGAGGTTATTTATGTGCAAAGTGTGAAATTTTTTATGTGATAATCAATAAATTCTAAAAAGTTGATTAAGTATAATATTTCTAAACAATTGAATCGAGTTGCAGGAATTAAAAGGTAATATTTTACTAATATTGAATTTAAAAAAATCTTTTTTATCATATAAATTAGTAACTATCCCATTCGTAGGTTCTATAATTAGATTTAAATCCAAATAATTAATATTATTACTAATAGTAGTTTCATTAGGTATTAATTCCAAATTATTCGGATAGAAATCTATGACATAATTATCAGTAAATACTAAACAAATCAGGTCATCTACATATCTATAAATTTTATAATCTGTAGAAGTAAAGAATTTTTCATAATAATATAGGTATAAATTAGCTAACATACTGCTACTACAGCCACCTTGTGGAACACCCGAGACTTGTAAGTATAATTCATCTTGAAAAATATAATTATTGAAAAGAACAAAATGGAGAAGTTTGGGAAAATTGGTAAATTATATATATATATATATATATATATATATATATATATATATATATATATTTAAAAAATATTTCTTTTCGCATTGACAAAAATTACAATATTTTCATTTCCATGTTAATGTTCATTTATAATGTTACATATCCTGGATTTAATTAATTGCTAATTTTACAAATTCTCTATCAGCCTGTTCGAAAATAGACCCGTGGGACAGACAGGCCTGTAGCCAGGGGAGCGGATTAGGGAGGCTCGTTCCTACACCCTCCCTAATAATGTCTTTTGAAATCGTCTTGAATGTTTCAGAAGTCAAACATTTTAGATGAACTAATAATAAAATTAAAAAATACATAAATAAATAAATAAAAATAAAAGAATAGTAATGAAATACATTGTGCATGAGGTATTTAACATTTTCTATTTGACATGCAGTAGCGCACAATTTGTGCAATACGAAACTGGAATTTGTACAGTGTAAAGAAAACTGATTTTTATAAAAAATTTTCAATGCTGCTGTATGGATTTAGCAAATTATATACAGGGTGAGTTTAAAGTCGCTTACATCAACGTTCATTTCACTGCTGGAAGTTGATGAACGTTACTGCTGGTTCCAGCAGGACGGTGCGACTTGTCAGACAGCAAACAGCACTATCCATCTTTTCGGTGAGTGCATAATTTCCCAGGGATTGTGACCCCCTCGCTCTCCAGATTTATCACCCCCTGATTTCTTTCTATGGAGGTATCTGAGAAATGTGGTTTACGTGAATAATGCACACGCGATTACTGAGCTGAAAACGAACATCACAACAGCCATTTCAACATCAATACTGCCATGCTCCGCAGAGTCTCACGAAATCTGGCAAAACGAACATGCTTTTGCATTCGCTAAACAGGACATAATTTCCAACATTTATTGTAACACCTAAAGTTTGTCTGCTAAAAATAAAAGGTAACATTTCAACTAATCTCTGTAATACTTTACTTTCATTTAAATTTTCATAATGGTACTTTTACGGGTAGTTAAACTTTGATGTGCGCGACTTTAAACTCACCCTGTATATACACTACGTGACAGTAAAAAACAGACACCAAGAAAGAGTGGGCAAAAAGTGATGAAAATCGGCAGAGAGAGACGGCAACGAACAGTGATGTTTATTGTAACATGATACACCTATACGCGATAACACCGTCTGATCAGTAGGTTGTAGGACCACCGCGGGCGGCGATAGAGGCAGCAACACTTCTAGGTATAGAATGGATGAGCGTACGGATGGTGTCCTGAGGGATGGCTGCCCGTTCCCTGTCAACCATTTGCCAGAGTTCGTCTTCTAAATGAGAAGATGGCAGCGCCCGCAAGCGACGTCCAATCATGTCCCAGACGTGTTCGATTGGTGAGAGATCAGGGGAGACTGGTGGCCAGGGAAGCACCTGGGTACCTTGCAGGGCATGTTGGCTGATGCGTGCCGCGTGTGGTCGGGCGTTATCCTGCTGGTAAATAGCATTAGGCACCCCCTGAAGGAAGGGTAGTTGTTGTTGAGACCCAGACCGTCCAACCTACCAGAAAGGTGTAAGATAACTGTTTGGACGGCCGGGAAGTGCCACACAATTTAGACCGGAACACAGTGGGGGAGGCATCCACAGGGACCGTACCCTTCTTTCCCTACCACCAACCTCTCGGAAGGACTTATGGATCCACATGTTTAACGTGATCGTACTCCGCATGAACACGGCGGCAGTTGTGACAGCGTGCAAATCCAGCGCGCAAAACACCGGGCTACCGCGCCCGAAATGTGCCAGCAGCACGCGGTGTTCCCAGGTGATCACCCACCCAAGTACTAACCGCGCCCGATGCTGCTTGACTTCGATGATCTAATGAGAACCGGTGTTTTCAGCACGGTAGAGCCGTTGGCGGGGAAGGAAGGGTAGTGTCACCGGTCGCAGTACGTAATCCACGTATCGTTGGGCCGTCATAGTGCCCTCAGTACGGACTAGAGGTGATCTGCTATCGTAGGCGATGGCGCCCTAAACCGTGATGCGGCGTTGTCGAGCGGTGTGGCGTTCCACAGATGCGGCCGGATTGGACCTGTCACCACTTCGGCGCCAGACTCGTACACGGCGACTGTCATTGCTAAAACAGAAACGTGACTCATCTGAGGACACGACTCTGTGCCATTCCGCCGTCCACGTGGCTCTATCCCGACACCATTACAAACGGAGGCGTCTGTGCTGTTGAATCGATGGCAGTTTTCTTAACGAGCGCCATGAGTGTAGGTCGCCGGTGACCCATCGGCGGATAGTGGTCCTGGTCGATATGGGAGCATCAAGGGTGTCCTGCACATACTGCAAAAGTTCGACGAAAGTGGCTTGCGGGCCACCAACGCTTGCCGGCGGATGCGTCGGTCCGCGCGTACTGACGTCGCTCTGGCCGTACCGGCACCCCTCAAACTTGCCACATTCCCTTGTTCCAACCATCTTCCCCACAGCCGGTGCACCGTGGATGCGTGTAGTAGGTAGTTAGTTGTCCGCTGTGATTTGATGTATGGGCCAACCTGCTCTTCTGAGTCCGATCCCCATCATACCCCTCGTGAAATCGTCTGTTTGCTGGAACTGCCTCGGTTGCGGCGGCCTGACATTCTCTGCCACTACACGTTTCCTCTGAGACAAAAAAAAAAATTGAAAAATGATTTCCGTGGCAGATAGGTCGGCACGACTATTGCCGATTCTTCAGGTTCCTTCCCTTATATCTCACTCAACTTGCGCGGGACAGCTGCGCATTTCGCATCATTTACATAACTCGGTGAGCTGCGTCTACCCTGCAATTTGCATATTTTTCTGTCCACTCCTTCTTGATGTCTCATTTTCACTGTCGCGTAGTGTATTTTACCATAATGATTAAATTTGTGTATTCCAATAGCCGTAAACGTTTTATTAAAACATTGAAGGGTTCGGGTTGAAATACTTTTCTTGTAACTTAACCGTTTTATTTAGTGAAAAGCACAAAATACGTTTTGTCTTTGTGTTCAACTTCTATAAAAACTTCTATACTAATGTGTTCAATTTCGATAAAATATTTTTGATTCCGTTGAAAATTATTTCAGTATTTTATGCATTGCATTTAATCACATTATGGATATTTTAGTAATTTTATAAAACATACTAAAATGTAGCATATTTTATAAATTACTAAAATAGCCATATTTTGAACTTGCACTTGCTTGTGCATTACGAAAATTTTCTTAAAATAACCCCTACCTCTAACGACGAAATCAAATTTCTATATCACTTTAGAATACTTGGACTTACAGTATTAAAATTCTACCAAAACGTTATATAATGGGGATGTCCATGCTGGTAAAGAAATGAAGAGAAATTTCTGTTCCTATCTTTTTTTTTTACCAACTATAATAAATAAGTTTACCTTAGCATCGTACTGGAACGTATGATACTTTTTACAACTTCAAAGACAAGGAAACTTTCGAAACTACTTTTGATTCAAACTAATGATTTTTCAGAATGTTACAATGTGAAAATAATAAGTATAAAATTTTTAAAATTATTATATTATTATTATTATTTTATTATTATTATTATTATTTTATTATTATTGCATGTGTGAATTTATTTTCCCTCTTATGGGTGGTTTATTAAAGCAATTATTTTTGCACTTCTGTCATATCAGATTGACAAATAACTCGGCTTAATGCCGGTGGGTGGCAGTGGCGTAACTATAGTATTGTGCGGTTAAGCGGACGCTTATGGGCTCGAGAAACATAGGGGCCCAGAGCGAGCAGGGATATTTGAGGAGCCCAAAACACAATTTTTTTCGTAGAAATTTTCATGAAAAAATGGAAGTATTTTACTGTTATTATAACAATTATACGCATTAAGGTAACTATGACTAATTAAACTGATTTTTATGATGAACACAAAAATAATTTTACTCAAAATAGCCATTACTTGTAAAATATGAATAAAAATGCTTCTCAAGGTTTGAAAAATGCAGGGCTCTATCAAGCGCAAGGCGTCCGACGAGCCCATTCGCGTATGCATGAGTTTAACACCTTCACGATTGCCTTCATTCCATAGCGGGGAATAGAACATGAAGTTTAAATGGTCTAGGGCAGTGATCACCAAACCTTTTTGATCGCGTACCCCAAAGACCTATTTCTTTACATTGCGTACCCCAAAGACCTATTTTTTTACATTGCGTACCCCAAAGACCTATTTTTTTACATTGCGTACCCCAGGTACTTTTTTACAAGGCGTATCCCTAAGAACTACTTTTTACTTTCTTACCCCTACGGTAAAGACAAATGCGGGATTTTGTTATTTTTTGTTTTAAATGGTTGTTCTTGTAAAATAATATTCTGATAATCATAATATTATTGTGCTCATAATCATGTAATTTAAAAATGCAAGTTAATATTTATTATTCCTTAATTAATTTTATTTTTTTTTTCTGTCAATATAAAACTTGTCTTAGGAAAAAAATATATAAAGACAGTATTAAATTTCGTCGGCGTTTCCCCACGTATCGACTTGCTAACCCTGGGTACGCGTACCACACTTTGGAGACCACTAGTCTTAAGGATCTGATGGTTTATATATAAAATGAAGCAGCTAATAGTTTCTCAAACTATTTTAACACCTTTGAAAATAATTTTCATTTAATTACCTATGGTTGACAAAAATTCAAGTAAAGCTAGTGGAGCTTCAAAAAGAAGAAGAGCAAAGGCAAAAGAAGAGAAATTAACGAAAATATACAAAAAATTTCAAATTTTTTAACAAATGAAATTTTGTTTCCCCCCTAAAATTTGGGATCTTAAAATTTTGGACTTATCAAATTAAAATTATTTTCTCAAATGCTTTTATTTTTGTAGCTATTTCCCAATTTTATTTTCGGAACAAAAATTCCTAGCTACGCCGCTGGGTGGGGGGCGGCCGACCCTATATTTTTGTTGGCTTCGCACAGGAAATTTGGCCTGGTTACGGTTCTGGAGCCAGGCAGATCTCTCGACTTTGAGACGTGTTTCTGGGTTTCTGCTAGTGCACATTGAGCCGAGCCATCTGCTTGCTAACCCCATCGCTGAAGATTTACGCCACGGCAGTTGCTAACGCCCACAAATTCCTGATGTTTGTCGTCGGTTGTCGTGAAGCACCCGTTGCTTTCGATTTCGCCTTGGCCACAGATCGATATGAAGAACTATGTAGGATGAGAAAGGATCCGATGACGCTTCCCAGAAAATGTCGCCGCCGGACTACTGCCTTGGCTACAATTTAGAAACTCCTGCTCCACACCGGACGACATTTCAGTGCGCTGTTTATTGATTCGGTTGCTTTTAATGGACGGCGTTTGTGATCAAATGAAATCACCATTCATGGTTTTTGTAAATCGCTGGTGTACGCGAGGCTTAATGCTTTGAATCGGCTGGATTTACCCTTAGCCACAGGTAATGAGCCCGTTTCCTGTTTATTTAGTCGCTGTTTTTTCCGGTATTTACCTTTCAGTCGCTCAAGTTGAGTACTTAGAATGTTTATTTAATTTAGCTGTATCTTTTGATTGCACTGACTCTGCGCGTAATTTAGTTATTTCATTGAGTTGATGATTGATCGTGAAAGGTAAGTGATCAGTTTGTTTTTGAAAACGGTTTTAAATCAATAGGGATTATTCACCGGTTTGTTATTTCGATTGATCTTCAATTTTTTGTTTTTGTTTGTTTGTTTTTAACAGCTAGTATTCTTTTATCTTTGACAATATGTTTTATAAATATACTAATTTTTGTGTTAAAGAATTCCCATGGGGTTGTCTTATGTTAAACAGCTCTTATTTGTTTTGCTGTTTTTTCTTTTGTTGTTGTTGTTTATTTTAATATATTAAAGAAAATATTGTTTAGGCGAAAACTGTATTAACGTCTTTAGATGTTTCGTATATTTTGGTATGCTTTGTTATGCATATTTTTTAGTGCCTGGTTAAAGTCTTTAAATTAATAACAATCTTTATGGTCGAATGTTGTATATGAATGAGTTGTGTACAAATTTTTAATCAAGTTTAAGGATCTGTTTTACGTACTTGATAGGTAAGTGTATTTCTTTGTTTATTTGTGCTAATTACAAGAAGGGTTCTTCAACAAAATCTTTGTAACAGTCTGGATAGAAGAATCATGACGGATCATAATTGTATTTAGACTAAATGTTTGTAGTTCCTTTTCTTTATATCTTTGCAATTGTTCGCAGTTCTTTTGTCAAGGTTTTTAAATTAATGAAATTCTTGGTGGTTTTATGTTGTGTATGAATACATTTATATGATAAATTTATGTTATTTAATCAAATGTTACGCACTGATAGGTTTGTTTGTTTGTGCTAAATAGAGAAGATTGATCAAGGCAAACATTTTGTTTTACAGACCTTAGATTTTTAGATGCAAGAATCATGATTGATATGATTGTATTTGTGTTAAATGTTTGTCATTCCTTTCGTTTATATCTTATTGATAGGGGTTCCGATAAAATCCTTGATAGTTTCATATTGTGTGTATACATATATATTTTACCTTTCTTCTTCCCTCTGGTTAAAAACTATTAGTTTCATTTACTAATTACTATTCAATTAATCAGTTCGTTCTCTTGCTTGTTTGTGTTAATTAAAGTAAACGAGGTCATTCAAACAAACTAATTCTATTTGCAGGTTATTAAATTATCCACATCGAAACTGTGGGTACTTTGGATTTATAAATAGTTTTTGTTTACAGTATTGGCTTCTTTTATTAGTTAATCTTGGGTCCTGTTTATTTGATGAAAATTTCGAGTGTTACGGCAAGCGAAATTAATTGCAGTTCTTTAATATTTTAAGAGATTGTGGTAACATTTTCTTATAGAGGTCATTTTAATGTCTTGTTTTCCTTTTATTTAAATGATTAATAAATTTTTATTTTAAACTAAACATAATATTGTTAAGGAATAAATCTTAAAAGAAAAATCTTCACTTAAGGGATCTTAATATTGTATTGAAAACGTGCAAAATTTAAACTTATAATTTTTGTTCATTCATGTTTAAGGCCTTATTTAATTAATCGGTTATATCGATGAATTCTCATCATCTCTTGTTTATTTAGTAATAAAGTTAAATATTATTTATTCGATTCCCCCCCCCCCCCCCCCGTTCATAAATTCCTGGTTTTATTCAACGATCTTTTCACTTTAAGAATTTATAATAGTTTGGATTTTTTTTTTAAATTTCTTTGTGGGACTTTTCTATTCAGTATTCATTTTTGCTGCATAGAACTGAATAAAAATGGGATATTAACAATATGTATGTTACTATAATATGTGAGCCAAAACGACCGCCTAAATTGTTCGTGATTCACGTATAGTTTAAATTAGGGATGGTAATCACGGAATACCGGCCAAAAATTTGATTCCGAAATCCCGGGATTAGAAATGCTAAATGGAAATAAATATGGATTTCGGGATTTATTTCAGTTACTTTAATTTTTGAATTAATACTTTTTTAGTTCTAAAATTATATCAAAACTGTCAAAACTTTTAAGATGTCACCAACTTATGGAATAAGACTCTACTAGTATTTGCGTGTATTTACATATTCGAAAACTGGATGATATAAATATAAAGTATACTATTAAAATTTGTTCTATTTCTAATCTGTTATCCACATGCAGCATTACATTTTAAAAATAGTTTTAAATTATGTATATGTTTTCTTTTTATTGTTCTTTTCAAACAGTGAATGACTGCAATAATCAAAAGATGATTAGTGACAAATACAGTCTATTTTGATAATGGTGTAGTTTAGAGACCGAGTCTGAAAACTGATAAAACAGCACAATGACACTATATATAGAAATATTTTTGTATCGAAAAATATTGCTTTGAATAGTTTTTGCAACTCAATGCTATTATTTGGTTGCTTTAAATAGGCTCCTTTTTAATTCTTTCGATAAAGGGAAGTATCGCTTTTGTACCGAAAACCCTTTTCAATCAAACTGAAAATTTATACATTTACGAATGTGCTGCAAAAAAAAAATATTTTTAACAGTCCGTCCATCTGTCGCTAAGTCTTCAAAATTACTTAAGCAAATGGAGCTAAATGTTGTACAAATATAGGCTGCTACACAAAACTTTTAATTTGTCGCGTAATACGGAGATATCAAACTCTTGCATTAAACATAATATTCATAATAGGTACTTTAATATGAAAAAAAATGCTGTAAGTTTCAATGTGGATTTCATAGTATTTTTCTATTTCTTATTAAATTACATGTTATGAATATTACGATAAAACAGACTCGTTTTAACGTTTTTCTGATTATCCGGAATAAAATTGTTGGCTTTTTCTATTGTTTTTTCAGGTGAAAATGTTATTCTTTAGAAATATAATTTTAGAAATTTATTTATGACGATAAAAACACGTTCCAAATATCTCCCACAACTTAAAAATAGGCTAACAACCGTATCATCCTTCCCCTAACCCAACTTTTTTCAAAGTGTGTCGCTGATACCTGGGGTTTCGCGACGTGAATTTCGTGTAGATTTTCTTAAAAATTAAAAAAGAAAAAAAAAACGCGTAAAATTTTGAAGTCATAATGTGGACTACAATGGACTTATTTTCACTTTGGGGTTCCGCCATCACATTGAATTTCAAAAGGGTTCCGTGACCAAAAATGTTTGAAGAACACTGCTCTAACCTATCACCTCTTGAATGGGCTTTCTGATCTACAAATTAATTGTGCCTATACTCTGCGTAGACACAGTTCTAGAGGGAGGTCTATACGGACTCGTGCTCGGGTCCAACCCGACCCGACTCGTGGGCTGGGTTGGATCACATTTCTCCATAAAGGCTCCGCGCCGAACTTCATTTTTAAAACTTCAGGTCGGTTTGAATCAAGCTTATTCAATGTAGTTCAGCATGTATCCCAATGTACAATGTATCCCAATCAAGGCCCAAAAATTTTAAACAGAAATACGATTGTTTGTTGGCCGAGCCGAGCTTAGGCCTATGGGTTATGCCCAAACTCTTTCAGAGCTCTTGCTCTATTATATCTCCATTACTCCATTCACTGAACAATGACGTTAACTCTACAGTAGGTAAACAATGATATATAGCTCTGGGGCAGTGGTTAAGACACTCCTAGTGGATTGCACTCGGAGGACCCGAGTTTAATTCCCGGTGCAGCCAAAACTATCACCGTGTCTATGCGGCGTATGGGCACGTTAAATCTGTGGGTTCGAGAGGTTGGCGTCAAGGCAAGGGGGGTACAGTCCTGTGGACGTTGCTCCCACTGGATCAGGTCTACATTAGGTTGGCACTGCCCCAGCCTTCTAAACGGATGCCTTACACCTTCGAGTAGGTTGGACGGTCTGGGTGGAAAGAAAGAAATATATCTAGCGCTGAAAACCCCATTCGATCGTCGACCTCATTTTACAAGATACTCGATACGCGTATGGTTCATTGGTAGCTATCGTTTAGCCTACAGTGCCTATAATATTCCAGTTACTATAGTTTAGCGTATGTGTGTAATTACTCAATCAATGGAGGGACAGGGAAGCCTATACAAATTGTGCTTTCCCCTACAAATATTTATCAATGCCCCACTACATATGTGATTTCTCCCCCTTGTGCATTTTTCATATCTTCCCTAAAATAGTAGGTGGTCGACCCTCCCCCCCCCCCATGGGTGCAGTTTGTCACCCCTATGGGCGGCCATGGGTGGGGGTAACGAGCCCTGTGCACTAACCTTCGCTCACACCCACTCTCTCAAGATTCTGACTACGCCTATAGCTGTTGTCCTCTCGGCAGAATGTTAACGTTTTCACTTTCCCTACACACATAGTATAATGTATAGGGAAGGTATTGTGACGGGGTCAAAAATTCGAATTCGAGTTTTCGACGGAATAGCAAGTTTAAAGCATCCTTGAACCCCCATAACGTTATTGAGGTGATGTTTGGGTGTATGTTCGTGAGCCTGTGGATGTGATATCTCACGGGCAAATAGAGCGTTTCGTACGAAATTTCGTACGATTATTAGAATCGCTGAATACTGGAACTCTATTCATTTTAAACGTAGTTGAATGATTGAAGACACCCAAATTTTCGAATCAATTTTTTTTAAATCATTAAAAAATCAGAATTTTTAACAATGCTACATAAATATTCATTTGTCATGTAATGTTTCAGTAGATAACGAATGACACAAACTTTAAAACGCTAGCATGAACCGTTCTCGAAATATTGCACGTTTTCTAATAAATTTATAAAAAAATTACATAAAATTAAAAAAAAAGTATTAATTATCGAGAAATGTGTTCACCTTTCATATGCAATATTATGTGAAAAAAAATTTCTTAACATCATTCTCATGAATCTAGTTCGTTCCATTTACGAGAGAAGATAATTTGTTGTTGTTGAGACCCAGACCATCCGACCTACCAGAAATGTGTAAGGTATCTGTTTGGACGGCCGGGAAGTGTCACCCAATTTAGACCGGAACCTAGTGGGGGAGGCATCCACAGGGACCGTACCCTCCTTCCCCTACCACCAACCTCTCGGAAGGACTTTCGGACCCACATGTTTAACGTGATCGTACTCAGCGTGAACACGGCGGCAGTTTTGGCAGTGGCTGGAATCGAACCCGGGCTAACCGAGTGCAACTCCCGTGCGCTAACCACTGGGCTACTGCGCCCTAGAAGATAATTTGTGTAATAGTTTTTTTTTATTTTAATGCCAAACAATTCGCTAATAGTCATTTATGTATATATGCTATATATACATATATATATATAAGAAAATCCCTTTTATCCTATTATCTGTAACGCTTGGCGATAACTTTGGCGAACTTCGGAGCTTTTTTAATGATATCAAATTGACAAAAATATCGTCAAAATTACAAAAAATATAAATCAATTAGAATCTTTTAACATATGGCCTGTATTGCATATTGCGGATTCTATCAATATTAATAGTTTTCATGTTAGATTTGTGCGAAATTTAAATTATTATGTAAGAGATTTGTGTGAAATTTAAATTATTATGTAGGAGAATTGTGCGGAATTTAAATTATTATGTAAGAGAATTGTGCGAAATTTAAATTATTATGCAAGAGATTTGTGCAAAATTTAAATTATTATGCAACAGATTTTTGCGAAATTTATATTATTAATATATGGACTATATTGCGTATTGCGGATTCTATCAATTTTAATAATTTTCATGTCAAATTTGTGCAAAATTTAAATAATTATGGCACTTCGAAATGTTGACATCCATATTGACGGAAATATCACTAAAATTGTAAAAATGACGCTAAATTAACGAAAATGACGAAAAAATTTCTGAATTAATTAATTAAAATATTTTAATATATGAACTATATTACTTGCGAATACATCAATATTGATAATTGTCAATTTAGAGTAGCGCGAAATATAAGTTAATTGGGCGCTTTGAAACATATGTTGTCATCTGAAAAGCGCCAAACGCTCAATTCAACAAAGAAAACATTGTCCTGTGGATTTTGTACGTCATTTTTTCTCTGTGAAAGGAGTAAATTCACTACATTTTGTACGGAAAGTCATGTGTTGCCTACATCAGTTTTTTTTTTTTTGTTAAATCGATTTCAGTCCGCAAGACAGCTTGGAGATCAGTCAAAAAAACCACCTGCGGCATAAAATGCTGACATGATTACTATAAACGACCATTCATGCTAAGGTTCGGCATTTAGATATTCTGACAACATGTAAATGATTATAATACTAATCATGATCCGATTAAGCGGCGATCACTGCATTTTACATTTGATGCGTAATTTATCAATAAGTTAAAATTTAACATAGTTCACTGAACGAGAAGCAAATGAGAAAATCGATTTTGATTTTCCTCGTTTATGAAGTCGGCAGGATGTTGCGTAATATGTAGTTAAGACGGTTTCTCGCGGTCCTTCAGAATTGCTACGTGGGTGTAAACAAGTCATTTAACTTGCAAAATGTATTTTAAAAAATAATCTGTTAAACTTTTCAAGTATTTTCACTTTTTTTACAGTGTCGTTGTATATGTAAAAGGAAAGTGTTGTAATGGGATCAAAAATCCCAACTATCGTGGACCTCTATATTTTAAGCGTCCTTGAATATGGATCAACCATTTAAAAAAAAATGCAAATCGAATGAAATTCGGTGCGATTATTTCAGTCGATGAACGTTAAAGGTCTGCTGATTTTCGTGAGGAGCAAACTTGGAGAAACACCTTTTTTTAATTAGCAAAAACATTATAAGTTATGGAGAATATTTCATATGGTGGCAAATGGTACGTCATTTATAATGCAACTATTATTCATTTTATTCTCTTTTGCATACTTGTTTCATACAGTCATACGAATTTTCGGAAAGACTCGAAGTGTCATCTACGGGATCGGAAATGGTTAACCACGGTGCCCCCCCCCCCCCCCCTACGACTTCTGGATTTTAATGCTGATTCCATATCAGTCATCATCTAAGCTATAGTTATAGTTAAACTTGAGAAATAAATATTTCAAGAAAACTTATTGAATCAGAAGTGGAAAAAATCTGGAAGTGCAAGCTCTTAGTAACTTCTTTCCCTGAATTTGATGCTGAGTCTATATAAGTCAGCATTTAAGTAATATCTATAGCGGATTCCGAGAAATAGATTCTTCAATGAAAATGCAAGTTTTGAATTGGAAGTGATGTCGTCAAAACCGGTAGTGGAAATCCTTGGTGAGTCTCTTTGTCCCCCTCCAGAATTTAATGCTAAATCTGTATTCTAAGCTCTATCAACTAATCCTGAGAATGAGAAACAGATGTGCAAAAGAAAAATTTTGAACCGGAAGAATTTGGAAAAGAAATAGGAAGTGAAAGTTCTTAGTGAACCACCCTATACCTCCTACAGAATTTGATGTTAAATTCATATCAGTTACTATTTAAACCAGAAGTGGGTGACCTTTTTATGTTTGAAGGCCACATTGAAGTAAACTGCCCTTCAATAAGGCCACATAAAAGAAAAGTTATTATATATACTGCAAAATGCAAATCTTTAGTGAAAAATCTAATTATTGTATCTTCAACTTATAAAGAAGGGATGTTCTTTAAGAAAGCCGCACTTGACTCAGAAGGGCGCAGGTTCCTTAGCTGGTTCCTTAGCTGGTTCCTCATCTCTTTCCATAGCCAGTCTTGAGAAATTTCAAGTAAAATGAAAATTTTTGAACCGGAAATGAAAAATTCCTTAGTAAATACATCTACCCTTTCTAGAGTTTGATGCTGAATCTATATCAGTCATTATCTAAGCTCAACTGATAGTAGAGCAGATACTGAGAAATAGTGTCTCAAGGGGAAAATGTTCCAAAAACAAAAGTATGCAAAAATTTTGCCATCAATGGTATGTTTAAAATGCTTCCGAAATCGGTATTTATAAGGCATTTTTTAATTTTAATATCTCCGTTCTCGAGATATTGCACATTTTTTAAAATCTAAAATGAGAACAAAATCATAAAAAAATTAAATGTACTCTTATTAAATATGTGAATATAAGATGTGAATATTATTTAAGAGTTATCACAACCTGTTTTCAAAATATTGGTTAAACAACAAGAACTATTATGACCACTCTACATTCAACCAGTTTTTTCTATTTTCCTTAAATACATAGTATAATGTATAGGAAAAGTATTCGAATGGGGTCAAGTTTTCTGCACGTTTAAAAGATCCCTGAATTAGAATCGCTCGCCTCCCCTCTCCTTCTTTCTCTCTCTCTCCGTGCCTTTGTGGACGCGGTATCTCACGAACGAATAGAGTCTTTCGAAAACAATTTAGTACGATTATTACAAATAATGAATACTTAGACCTTATTGATTTCAAACGCAATCGATTGTTTAGAAATCCCCTTCCCAAATTTTCAATCCTGGAAAAAACATGCAGTAATGTTAAATAAATAATTTTCTTATACGTAATTTATCATTAGAAAACGAAAGGCTTTTATTTTATAATTCTAGCATGAACCGTTACTATGCTTTCTTCAAATAATTTCTTTATTTGTTTCAAATTTATTAAAAGAATTATGCAAAATTAAAACAGTATTAAATATTGCCAAGTATGTTCGTTCACTTTCCATATGCGACAAATCTATTAATATTATTCTCGTGGGTTTAGCTCGTTCCATATATAAAAGACAATTTTTTAAATATTTTTCGATATGAAACAATTCTTCAATTCCTTTATTTTACGTTATATTAATTAAATGCCAGTCATTCTCATGCGAATTTTGATATAGTTGCTTAGAGTCGTTAATTATCGAGTCAGATTTCCGCAAAAAATATGTTCATTTGGAACTTCGAAATATTTTTTTACATTTTATCATTAAAAATAGAGTCAAATTTTAATGTAAAATTCAATCGCAGAAACATTGGGCCACGAATATTATGATTTAGCTGTGAAAGAATGAAAGCCATTATGTAGGTAGTATAATTCTAACTCGTTGGTAGAGTCATGTGTTGCCCACATGAGCCTTTTTAAATGTTTTTTACTTCTCTTGTTAGTTTTGCTTGCAGCGTGATTACTAAATGTTTTTTTTTCACGACGTTGATTTCGTTTTTTTATTTCACTTTGATTTTTTATTTTGGTTTTGTGCACTTGCTGATCGATAAAGTCGTTAATTCCTTCTCAGTGACTCTCGCTTACCGAATCATTAATTAAGCAGGTGTCATTAGTAAATTTTTACGAGGTTTAATGTTTTGAAATATGGCATCAGGCCAGGAATTGGTTTTCTTTACAAGTAGAAATTACTTATCCCGTGTCGTATTTTATTTATTTTGCGACGGTTATCTGATTTGCAACATTATTTTGTTCCAACATGAAATCAGAGTTTAAATTTCCATAGATAATGTTTACGATATATGACGGAGATATCGTTTTCAGTTTGAGATAGAATTGGTTTATTATTTGAGAAACTTAGTATTCAATAAATTTACGATATGATGGATGTGATGTGTTTAGTTTGGGATGTTAGTGGTTTATAATTTGACAAGTTCATGATTTAATAATTTAACGATATGATCGAGATATCATATTTTTTGTTTTAGATGTAATAATGGTTTATAAGTTTGCTAGTTTGCGATTTAATAATTTTTCGATGTGATCTACACATTATATTTAGTTTGAGAAAGTTTAGGTTTATTCCATTTATTTATAATTTAATAATTTTATAATATGAGGGAGATATTATTTTTACTTTCGTCATAATATACATGATAATGTATAAGGAAAGTATTGGAATCGTGTCGAAAATTGCAACTCGAGTACGGATCTACACGTTTCCAGTAATCTAGAACCCGAGAAAACTATTTTAGTGTGACGTTCGCGAGTGTGTGTGTGTGTGGGGGGGGGGGGGGGGGATTAGATTTTGGCATGATTCGGAGAAAAAAGAACATAATTTTTCTGGCGAAGTATGTATCCACTCTATATACTGTATAAGGGTATGTATCCACTCTAATTCAAAAACTAATTGACCAAATTTTATAATATGTGGTAGAAAAGTCACCTGTGGGATACTCTAATGCTGATTAGATTTTGGTACGATTCCGAAAGCAAGAATTTGCCCCCCCCCCCCCCGTTTTTTTTTTCTTGCGAAATATTTCGCAAAAATTGCCAAAATCTGAAATAAAAGACTACGTATGCTAAAATGTATAAATTAAATGCTTGTTTTATACGTCATTTTTGACGACGAAGACAAACTCCATTGCTCTAAGATGGACCATTCTGGAGATATTTAAGATTTATTTTGATTTTGAAGACGTTTCGCACTATAGTAAAAAAACTATTTGATGAAATTTCTTAAAATTTAGTAACGTCCCTTGAGGGTTATCATGGTGCTGATTAGATTTTGTTGTGATTCGGTAAAATATAACAGATCCTCTTTTGCGAAATAGCCCGTAAAGA